>JADLZN010010558.1:0-381313 GCA_018155175.1 Sinocyclocheilus anophthalmus
TTTTCCACAGAAGAAAGAAAGTCACACAAGTTGACAACATGAGGTAATGACAATTTTGGGTGAACTTTATCTTTAAAAACTCTTACACTAGAAGTTATCTAGCACTGTGATGTCAAAGGCAGCATATAAGTTGTATTTTATTTATAGTATTTAAGAAATTGCCTCTATTTAAGTATTATATTTTTTCCTGAAAAAAGTCAGGAACTCGTGAAACATCTGCTATAATATGATGTAATATTAGCAATATTTACATGAAAGCCTTATTTTGTGAGAATACAAAACAAATTTTGAATGGCTGTTTAGAACAGAATAGAGTGCAAAATGTGGGTTCATGGGAGTAAAAACTCCCAGTTTATTCATTTTCTCCATGTGGAAATAGACATAAATTAAAAACCATAAAGATCAGAATCAGAATCAGAATCAGAATCATAATGAGCTTTATTGCCAGGTATGTTTGTTTACACATACGAGGAATTTGTTTCATGACAGAAGCTCCACAGTGTAAAAGAATGACAGTGACAGAAAAAAAAACACAGAAAATAAAATATAAAAAAAATAGAACAAGTAAATAAGGAATAAAATATATAAATTGACAATTGTATGTGCAGTTATATTACAATAGACAGTTTTTGTATGTACAGGTACTGTGTATTATGTGCAAATTGAAATGTAGACTTAGTGTGTGTGTTAGATAAATAAGTGTCTGAGTGAATAAATAGTGTGTGTTCCAAAGTTATTGTCAAGTGTTCATGAGATGGATGGCCTGAGGGAAGAAAATGTTCCTGTGTCTGGCCGTTCTGGTGTTCAGAGCTCTGTAGCGTCGACCAGATGCAACAGTTCAAAGAGGGAGTGTGCTGCATGTGAAGGGTCCAGAGTGATTCTGCCAGCCATTTTGCTCACTCTGGACGAGTACAGTTCTTGGAGAGAAGGGAGGGTTGTACCAATGATTCGCTCAGCAGTCCGGACTACCCTATGAAGTCTTCTGAGGTCAGATTTGGTAGCTGAACCAGACAGTTATTGAAGTGCACAGAACAGACTCGATGATGGCTTAGTAGAACTGTTTCAGCAGCTCCTGTTGCAGGTTGAATTTCCTCAGTTGGCGAAGGAAGTACCACCTCTGCTGGGCCTTTTTAACAGTGAAGTCAATGTGAGTGTCCCACTTCAGATCCTGAGAGATTGTGGTGCCCAGAAACCTGAATGACTCCACTGCGGGTTGGTGCGGGGGGTGGGGGGTAGTCACAGTGCTGTCCATGATGGTTAGTGGGGGGAGTGCAGAGGGGTTTCTACTGAAGTCCACGGTCATCTCCACAGTTTTAGCGTGTTGAGCGCCAGGTTGTTAAGACTGCACCAGACAACCAGCTCTTTAACCTCCTGTCTGTAAACAGACTCGTCACCGTCCTGAATGAGGCCGATGACGATGAGTGTGGTGTCGTCTGCAAACATCAGGAGCTTGACAGAGGGGTCTTAAGAGGTGCAGTCATTGGTGTACAGGGATAAGAGCAGTGGGGAGAGAACACAACCCTGAGGAGCTCCAGTGATGATCGTACGGGTGCTGGATGTGTATTTTCCCAGCCTCATTAGCTGCTGTCTGTCTGTCAGGAAGCTTTTGATCCACTGACAGACGGAGGTGGGTACGGAGTGCTGAGTTAGTTTGGGCAGGAGGAGGCTTGGGATGATGGTGTTAAAGGCCGAGCAGGCCACAAACAGGATCCTCACATAAGTCCTGGTCTGTCTAGATGTTGCAGAACAAAATGCAGTCCCATGTTTACTGCATCGACCACAGACCTGTTTGCTCTGTAGGCAAAACTGAAGAGGATCCAGCAAGGGTCAAGTAATGTCCTTCAGGTGGGCCAGCAACAGTTTTTCAAAAGACTTCATGACCAAATACGTTAGAGCCACAGGTCTGTAGTCAATAAGTCCAGTAATTTTGGGTTTCTTTAGGACGGGGATGATGGTGGAGCGTCTGAAGCATGAAGGGACTTCGCACAGCTCCAGTGATCTGTGATCTGGGTGAAGTGGGGGCCAGCTGGTCAGACAGGATTTCAGAAGGTGTGTAAACAACTCTGGGCTGGTGCTTTCCCCTTTTCTGCTGCGGAAGACGATGGAGAACCATCTTACTTTTCGCTTGATCTGAATTGAAGGTGGGGGGGAAAGGGGGGTGCTCGGAGGTGTGAATGGTGTGGAGAGGTGTTCAGGGTGGGGTGGGGGTGTTTTTTTTTTTTTTCTTTTTTTCCTTTCAAACCTGCAGTAGAACTAGTTCAGATCGTCTGCCAGGTGTTGATTCACCACAGTGCTGGGGGATGGTGACTTGTAATTAGTGATTTCTTTTAGACATTTCCACACTGAAGCAGAGTCGCTGGAAGTGAATTTAAGCCTTATTTTTCTGAATAAACTTCCTCCTTTGCCACTACTAGCTCCTTCTCAGGGGCATTTAGCCTGTTTATACAATTACAGAGCCCCCTTCTGCTGAGCATCTTCTTTGGATGCGGAAGCGTCGGAAGTTTTGCAGTGACCAGGGTTGTCGTGTTGTGGTAAAATGCGCGCTGGTAGGAATGCAACATATCTCACAGGAAATATGATATAGTGTTACCAGGCATCTGTGAGCTCGTCCAGATCGGGTGGCAGCAGCTTTCAAAGACGCTCCAATCAGTAGGTCAAAACAAGATGGTAAATCCGGCTATGCTTCATGTATACATTTTTTACAGCTTCCTTAATACAGGTAGCTGATTGTAGTGTCTGCTTGTAGGTCGGTATAAGATGAACCAAGCAGGGATCAGAGAGCCCAAAGCTGCTCGTGGGACAGAGTGATATTGTGATGAACGCTGGGGGAGTTATTTTCTTAGTTGGGCTTTGGCCCCGCCTATAGGAACCTTTTTACAGCATGTTCTCTTCTGATTGACAATGTATGGATAATTGAACCCACCTGGAGGACGTTTAAGGAGGAGAACAGGTGAGAGGAAGGAGGTGTTTGTGGGCGCTCAGGGAAAGATGGGGATGCTTGGTGTTGCTCGAGATCATTAGGGTTTGTCCGGCAACGAAGATAGTTAGATAAATGGATGGAATTTGTGTAGTTAGATAATGTTGGGGAGGGTTTAGGAGCGCTTACCATATGTTCTAAGTAAAGAGGACTCCTGCGTATTCCAGATATTGTGATCCCCAAGGAGAAGTGTGCCGTGTACCAAAGGCTAATTACTGCCAGTGACGTTGTGATTAATTGCCGCAACTGCGGAGACGAGAATAAAGTGAAGAGGAGCGCGTGCTTTCTTTGAAGATACGGATCCGGCACGGCTGATTCCTTTCCCCAGACCCCGGCGTGGGGTCTTGTGTCCGGGAAACGGGGAAGTGTTTTACATTTTAAGTCTCTTTATGTGTTGTGTGTATGTGTGAGTGTGTATGTTAGTTGTGAGTTTTAAAGTTTATATGAACATGATTACTCCGTCTCCGTGTACGGGACTGGGGAGGCGCTGATCTTTTCACCTGTTAAACTGATTGTGTGACCACGATTTCTAGTGTGCCGTGTGGGGCTGGGAATAACCATTAGAGTGCAGTGTAGTGCAGTGTTGAAGTTTCACTTGTGTAGCGCCGTTTGTCCTAGTGTAGGTGTACGGAGTGAAATGTTCGTTGGACTTATTTAAATGTCTCTACATAACGGTTATATTTTTCTATGTATAATTGTCAAATAAAGTGATAAGTTTCTATAAAATCCTAGTGTTGTGATATACCCTCTGGCCTCCATAAATTTGAATAAACCTCTTTAAGATAAAAGCGAGGTTCATTACACTGGTGGCAGCGGTGGGATCAAAATAATAAATAAAACGATGGAGGAAGAGGGCATGTCTGTGTCACAATCAGAAGCAAATGCGTCCGTTTCAAGTGGCGTTATGATAGCTGTTAACTCTAATGCAATTCCAGTTTCTCGCCCTCTTTTCATGCCAGAAACGTTTACTGGGGTAGGACGGGAATGGTCGGATTGGTCTGAGCAATTCGAGATGGCAGCACAAGTAAATGGGTGGGATAATGAGCTTAAGTTAAAGTTTATGTCTTTATTATTTTCTGGTCGAGCCAGAGATATTTATGGTGGACTTCCTTATGAAGCAAAGAATAATTATGCCCTTTTAAAAGATGCAATGGGTAAGTGTTTAGAGCCTTGTGAGAGTGCAGACTGGAATCGGGTGAGTTTTTCCTCCCGACGTCGGCTCCCTAATGAGACCGCTCGTGAGTTTGGTAATGCATTAAGACGCTTGATTTATAAAGCCTACCCTTCTGCTGATACTGCTACGCAAGATTTATTGGCTCGTGATCACTTCGTTGCGCATGTAGGTAGTGGCGATATGCGTATACATTTGCGTAGTGCGAAATCTACTACTTTAGAAAGTGCCATTAATTTAGCATCTGAATTGGAGCTTATTCGGAATTTGGAACATGCATATTGCTCAGATTCTAAAGTCTGTGGTTTGAGTGCTCAGAATTCGTCGGATAATAAGGTTGAAGTTTTACTGGGCATAGTGGAGGAATTGCGCCAAGAAGTTAAGGCTTTACAAGTTACTGTAAAGGATATGCAGGTGAAGTATGTGCCAGCTCCTGTATCGTACCACTACCTGTGACAAGTACATCTGGCCATCGGTTCGTTTTCGGACCGAACGCATGTGTGTTAAGGTAATTGTCTCGCTTTTATTTTTTTTTTTTTTTTTTTTTTTTTTTTTTTTTTTTTTTTTCGGAATGTGGATGTACTAGACATCTTACGTAGGAATTGCCCTTATTGAACGGAAAACTAGAGGGCGGGCACACAATACAGGCCAACATGCCTGCCCCCGTGTCTGTGCTCTGATAACGGATGGCCTCCAGTTTATACAGACGGTGCATGGAGTTTTTCTGAAGGTAACAAGTCAGTGGGTGTGATAAAATAAACATGGTTTATTGATTGACATGCGAGCACAGAGTTGTTCTATTTCTTGTACCCAAGCGCCAGTTTTGGTTACAAATGTAACTAATGAGGGGTGGATCCAGTTTAGAGGATATCAGGTAGAGTGCCGTGGCGAATGGTGGGAATGTCCAATTTTGGGTCGTTTGCGCAGCTAGTATGCCAGTGTGTGAATTCCTTGGCTGTGATTGATTGAGTTTTTGGTGGTGATGGTACCCCCAAGAATTACTGTTGGGGACAGACTGGATTTCTAAAATCTTTGTGCGCAGAGGTATTTGATTTGGGGTGAAAACTGATGACTGGCTTAACTTGGAGTAAGAAGTACCTGTTATAAGTGAAGATGGGTGTAGTGTACAAACCTAAGGTCAGTTCCGACCGAGTGCCAGGCAGATATTTTATGATTCCCCAACCTTTGTCCGTACTGAAGTAGTGTGACCTGGGTAAGTGGAAGGCTTGATCTTCCACAACATTACGAGGGTATGTTGGAGCCTTTTTCTATCATGCTTCCAACATGTGACGTTTTGGTGGCTCGAGTGGTTTGTAAGGTGGAGGAAGGGGTGGTGCCAGTGCGAGTTATCAATGTGTCCGAAGATAATTGTGTTCTAAAGCAAAACATGAAGATTGGTACTTTTTTCCCTGATGTGGAGGTAGGGGATAGTGTGTTGACGACCGAAGTGAATGAGCCAGTTTCCTCTCCTTTGACTGTGGACTATTTAGTGTCACATTTTGGGTTGAAGGAACGGGGGTTTGATTCTAGACAGATGCGGGCGATTGAGGAGTTATTACATCGTAATGCGTCGGTGTTTAGTAAAGGGGATACGGATTTGGGGAGAACTCATCTTGCTTTGCATAAGATAGATACTGGCTCTGCACAGCCTGTTAAATTGCCCCCTCGTCGGGTACCTTTGCATCTCCAGCAGGAGGTTGCTGAGCAGATAAAAGAGATGAAAGAAAATTGCATAATTCGTCCATCATGTAGTCCATGGGCAGCACCTGTAGTTTTGGTTAAAAAAAAAGATGGTAGTCTGCGTTTTTGCATAGATTATCGTAAACTAAATGACGCTACAAAGAAGGATGCATATCCTCTTCCTAGGATTGATGATGCTCTTGATAGTTTAACACATGCCTGTTGGTTCTCCACTTTAGACCTAGTGAGTGGCTACTGGCAGGTGGAGGTTGACCCACAGGACAGACCTAAGACTGCATTCATTACTCGCCAGGGCTTATTTGAATTTAATGTTTTAAGTTTTGGGTTATGCAACTCTCCAAGTACTTTTCAACGTCTGATGGATGTTGTTTTGGCTGATCTGCAGTGGACCACTTGCTTGGTGTACCTTGACGATATAATTGTTTTTGGGAGTACCTTTCAAGAGCATCTTCAGAGATTGGATGAGGTCCTGGTTAAACTTCGTCATGCTAATCTTAAGGTTAAACCGTCTAAGTGTACCCTTTTTGCCTCACAGGTGCAATACCTGGGCCATGTTATCTCTACTGAGGGAGTGATGGCAGATCCATCTAAGGTAGAAGTAGTACGTGCTTGGCCTACACCTAAAACGCAGACTGAGGTGAGGAGTTTTGTAGGTTTAGCCTCTTATTATAGAAGATTTATTAAAGGGTTTGCTGAGATTGCTCATCCTCTTCATCAGCTCACCGAAAAGGGAAAAATATTTGGTTGGGGGGAACAGTGTCAGGAGGACTTTCAGCAATTAAAAGCAAGTCTGACTGTTGCTCCTGTTTTGGCCTATCCAGATCCTAAAAAGTCATTAATTTTAGACACTGATGCCAGTGATGTAGGAATTGGGGCTGTATTGTCTCAAGAGGATGGGGGTTTGGAGCGGGTGGTGGCATATGCTAGTAGAACTTTGACTAAACAAGAAAGGAAGTATGCCACTACAAAGAAAGAGCTTCTTAGTGTGGTAACTTTTACAAAGCACTTTAGACATTACTTGCTCGGGAGGGAGTTTTTGCTGAGAACTGATCATAGTTCATTGCGTTGGCTGCATAATTTCAGTGGGTTGGAGGGGCAGTTGGCTCGCTGGGTGGAGCAACTGGCCAACTTCCAATATACAATAATTCATAGGCCGGGGAAGCAGCATGCCAATGCTGATGCCCTCTCAAGGCTTCCAGGATCTGGGGGTGGAGGCATTAGGGAGGGAGGTGATGATTTCTCTCAGGTTAAGGCGCAAGTGACCGTAGTTCGAGCAGTGAGTGAGACTGAAATAATGGGGGGTCTCAGAAAAGATATTCAGGAAAGCATAGATGAGTTGGTTAGGGCTCAGCAAGAGGACCCAAATATTCAGCTGCTGCTTCAGTTAAAAAATAGCTTGGGGGATAGCCGTAGGGAAGCTGAACTTAACCCTGCTCTTGTTAAGTATTTGCCATTATGGGATCAATTGCAGGTGCAAAATCAGCGGTTGGTGAGGATACCTCCAGCAAATTCTGATGCGGCTTCTGCAGTACAGGTGGTTTTACCTAGAAGTCTGGTTCCAGGGGTGTTGTCCATGTTGCATAATACACCCACTGGGGGACATTTAGGCATTCAGAAGTTACAAGCTAAGGTGAAGGATCGTTTCTATTGGCCTGGGTGGTTTGGGGATGTAAGAAAATGGTGTAGGGAGTGTCATGATTGTGCATCTCGCAAGGTTAATGGAAAGGCTCCTTGTGCCCCTCTTCAGATGTCTGTTGTATCCCGCCCATATGAGCGTGTGGCTGTAGACATTCTGGGTCCATTACCAGAGACTTTAAATCAAAATAAGTATATTTTGGTTATTGGTGACTATTTTTCCAAATGGACTGAAGCATTCCCTCTGCCTAATCAAAAGGCTCCATCTATTGCTAGAGTGTTGGTGGAGGAGTGGGTGTGTCGGTATGGGGTGCCTCGGAGTTTACATTCTGATCAGGGGAGAAACTTTGAGTCTAGTCTATTTAAAGAGTTGTGTAGATTGTTGCAGATAAACAAGTCTCGTACTTCTCCCTATCGTCCTCAGTCTGACGGGCTAATAGAACGGTTTAATCGTACTCTATTGTCAATGCTCTCATTGTTTGTGGATGAAAACCAGTTGAACTGGGATAGGTTGCTGCCATATGTGATGATGGCCTATCGTAGTAGTTTGCAGGCAAGTACCGGGTTTACACCGTATAAGGTGTTATTCGGGCAGGAAATGGTCCTTCCAGTGGATATTATGTTGGGGGTAGATAATATGCAGAAATTTCAGTCTGTAAATGAATATGTGACTGGAATAGTGGAATGTTTATCTACAGTAGTAGAAGCAGTAAAAAGGCATCAGCATCAAGCTTCTCAGCGACAAAAGACATGTGCTGATTTTCGAGCAAATTTCCACTACTATGCAGTTGGTGAATTAGTTTGGATTCAAAACAAAGCTCATAAACGGGGTGTGTGCCCTAAGTTGCAGAGACGCTTTAAGGGGCCATTTAAAATCATAGAAAGGGTGTCTGATGTGCTCTATAGAGTGCAGCTATCACAGGGGGGTTCTGAGAGTGTTGTGCATTTTAACCGAATGAAGCCTTATGTTGCTTGTTCTTTTTCAGAATCGGTGGGGCAGGATAACCCAATAGTCCCTGAGGATCGGACTGCTAAACGATATCCCGAGGTCCAAAGCCGTGCAGAGGAAGAATATGGATTTGTATGGGGGTATCATCAACCTGATGCTCCAGAGGCTGCCCAGATAAGGGAGAGGGTTGTTGCATCCAGTATCGAAAGAAATCAGAGATCAGAGTCTGCTGTGGAAGGTGGGCTGTCTGGTGGAAATTTACATCCTGTTGCTGTGGACATTGGTTCGGGTGAGGTGCAGCAGGAGAGTGGGGACCAGAGGATGGAAGCTAGAGGCTCCCTTCCAGAGCCATGTCCTCAAAGGATTCAGCCAGCTCGTTCTCGGAGACCACCAGCTTGGACTAGGGATTATAATTTGATGTGACTCGAGGATGAGTCCGGTCTATCCGAGGGGAGGGGATAGTGTGATGAACGCTGGGGGAGTCGTTACGTTTATTAACAAGTTGGGCTTTGGCCCCGGCCTATAGGCAACCCTTGCAGCGCTGATGTTCTCGTCTGAACAATGTAGGGATAATGAACTCACGGGACGGACATTTAAGGAGGGAACAGGTGAGAGGAGAGGGAGTTTTGTGGGCGCTCAGGGAACGATGGCGATGCTTGAGTGTTGATCGAGACCATTAGGGTTTTGTCGCAAACGAAGATAGGGTAGATACACTGGATGGAATTTGTGTAGTTAGATAATGTTGGGGAGGGTTTAGGAGCGCTTACCATATGTTCTAAGTAAAGAGGACTCCTGCGTATTCCAGATATTGTGATCCCCAAGGAGAAGTGTGCCGTGTACCAAAGACTAATTACTGCCAGTGACGTTGTGATTAATTGCCGCAACTGCGGAGACGAGAATAAAGTGAAGAGGAGCGCGTGCTTTCTTTGAAGATACTGATCCGGCACGGCTGATTCCTTTCCCCAGACCCCGGCGTGGGGTCTTGTGTCCGGGAAACGGGGAAGTGTTTTACATTTTAAGTCTCTTTATGTGTTGTGTGTATGTGTGAGTGTGTATGGTAGTTGTGAGTTTTAAAGTTGATATGAACATGATTACTCCGTCTCCGTGTACGGGACTGGGGAGGCGCTGATCTTTTCACCTGTTAAACTGATTGTGTGACCACGATTTCTAGTGTGCCGTGCGGGGCTGGGAATAACCACTAGAGTGCAGTGTAGTGCAGTGTTGAAGTTTCACTTGTGTAGCGCCGTTTGTCCTAGTGTAGGTGTACGGAGTGAAATGTTCGTTGGATTTATTTAAATGTCTCTTTACATAACGGTTATATTTTTCTATGTATAATTGTCAAATAAAGTGATAAGTTTCTATAAAATCCTAGTGTGGTGATATACCCTCTGGCCTCCATAAATTTGATCAAACCTCTTTAAGATAAAAGCGAGGTTTATTACAATATGCATTCTTTATTGTGGTGTAACAGTGATCCAATAGATTACTGTCTCTGGTGGGACATGTGATGGTGTGCTTGTATTTGGCAGTTCACGGGAGAGATTTGAAGTCTCCAAGAATGATTAAAATAGAGTCTGGGTGTTGTTGCTCTGTCTCTGTGATCAGATCAGTGAGTTCCTGTAAAGCCAGGCTCACATGCGCTTGTGGAGGAATGTAAACACTGACGAGACTGAAGAGCAAACTCCCGTGGCATAGACGGCTTGCCATTAATGAAGAGCACTTCGAGATCTGAACAGCACACATATTCTTAACACAGTAATCTGTACACCACCTCTCATTGATGTAAAGGCATGTCCCGCCGCCGCGTGATTTCCCTGTTGATTCTGCGTCGCGGTCCGCTCTGAACAGCTGAAAGCCCGGGAGACTCAACGCGCTGTCCGGAATGGCGTCTTTCAGCCAGGTTTCCGTGAAACACAGAGCAGCAGAGTTTGAAAAATCCTTATTTGTCCGGGAGAGCAGAAGAAGTTCGTCCGTTTTGTTGGTTAGAGAGCGGAGATTTGCCAGATGGATGCTAGGCAACGGCGTTCTGAATCTGCGCTGTCTGAGCTTCACGAGCGCGCCGGCTCGATTCCCCCGTCTGCGCGTCCTGAAGCGCTTGATCAGCGCCACAGCTCCCCCGACAACAATGTCCAGCAAAACATCCGAATAGTCGAAAACCGGTGAAATATCGGGTGGTGTGTACTTCCGAATGTCCAGCAATTCGTCTCTGGTGAAACTGATTACAGGGATATAACTAAAGACAGGACAAACTGACAAAAACATAAAAACAACTGCAGAGCACGCCACGGAGGCAGCCATCAGCGTCGGCGCCATTGTGCAGACCTATTAGTTCTGAGGTTGTTAATTGATTACGTGATTTTTTTCTGTTTGCATTATTTATTAAAATAGTCATGTTTGACAGCTGAATTATCTGTAAAAAACTACATTATAAAATTCACATTACAAAACCATGGAGTCGTAGCGAGCAAATAGCGGCAAAAAAGCTGATATACACTATCAATATGCATATTTTGCAGTGAAAAAAAATATTAGAGATGATGCAATTTTGTACTGAATAGTTTTATATTTCTCCACAGTTTTCAATTTAAATATGTCCTTCACAATGCTTCATGGGAATTGTAGTTCTTTCCTTCACTAAAGGCATACAAATCACAGGACCAACTCTTGTACTTTGCTTCAAATATATATATATATAATATATAGATATATTTAATGTTGTGATTAATCTCATAGCAGGTTGGCTTAGTTCATGGCTTATAACACATTAACAAATGGGAAAACTCAATGGAAAAATATTTCCTGATCTAATACTGCTGAAAAAGTGGGTGTGCACTAATGCACTCTATAATGCTGTTACGGCAAACTGTTCACTTTATCTTGATGACGGGCAACTTTTTCAGCACCCTTTGATCAAAAATTATGTTTTGATAAAATTTTTAGGAAGATTCAGTAGGGCCATGCGATTTTTTTAAGAAATTAATACTTTTATTTAGTAAAGATGCGTTATATTAATAAAAAATGACAGTAAATAGTTTTACATTGTTACAAGTAGGCTTATTTGTTTAAAATGTTTTATAAACTTTCTGTTCATCAAATAATGTATTAAGTTGAAAACAAATGTGCTGCTACTATTAAATGTTTCCATGGCAGAACAAATCAGCCAATAAGCATATTAGATTGATTTCTGAAGGCTCATGTGACCTGAAGACTGGAGTAATGATGCTGAAAATTTAGTTTTGCATCACAGGAATAAAATACATTTTACAATATACTATATTAATACAGAAAACTGTAATAATACTACACTATATCTTTAGAATAACATGCAGTGATTGTTCACAATAAGAAAGTGAACAGAATTGAGTTTGATTTTGGTTTAAATCTTAAAACAGCTTCTTCTCATCTACCCTAATATCTCTCCTAATCTCGGTCTCAGGTAATAGCTTCCTCATTCCCCTCCTCTCCTTCTTCCTCTGTCAGTTTCTTCATCATCTCAGTCTTGTTATCAATCTCGCGCCCTTGCTCGGCATCCACACTCCCCTCATCATCTCAGAGAACACAGCAGACATCTTTTTTTGGGCTGTGGCAAAACAAATGAGCCGAGAATGTTTGACCTTTAGCAGCACACATCCTGAACATGATATGTCAGTGTCAGAGAGAGAGAGAGAGGCAAGAAATAGAGAGACTGCGAGTGAAACGAGGGAGGTGTTGGAGGAAGAAATTGAGAAAGAGATACAGGGGAGAGAAAGAGAGAAAGTCAAGGGGAGGAAATAAGCAGAGATGGAGAAACAGAGTGAGTAAGAGAGAGAGAGATAGAGAGAGAGGATATCTCAAGTCCTTGTTTGTCCGGTGTGCCAAGGATATCTGTATTGATCCAGCAGGGTGTCAATCACAGCACTCAATAGACTATTTATGTACGGAGACCTTTACCTTTGAAATAACAGCAGAGCGAAGACGATGAGGGTGAACAGATAACCCCGCTGCATAAAATAAAATCTTTAAAAGTTAGTGCGCGACCTCGGCAGCTTTTTCTTACTGCCTCCACAGAGCCATGAGCCGTCCAGGCCTTCAAACACTGGCCCACATACAACCCAACAAACAGGCCTGCAACATCAAAAACATCACAATAAAGCTTACGTGTTAGAGGGGGAAAAAAACAACAATCTTTCTTGTTAAAAGTTTACTGTTAAAAGTATGTCTGGGATTGATTTATAAAGAAATGAATCAGAAAAAGATATCTTTATATCACCAACGCTGGGTTTATTTATGAAATACAGTATAAAAAAAAAAACAGTAATAAAAATATTTACAATTAAAAGAACTGTTTTTTACCGCTACGAGACTTGCTACGCCAAACATCCAACATGCTGCTTGAGATTAAGACTATTGCTGATGCAAATATAACTACATGAAATACCCCATATAGCGTAAATGATCACCTCGTGTAGCAGATTTATACAGGTGGAGCTGGGGAAGGTGGAAAGTTTCTGAAGCAAGCTGCAACTGCAACAGCAAGCACTAGTCAAGTATTTGAATGTTGAGCAGCGAGCTCATTGGCTACCGATACAGGAGAGAACCCATCAGAATATGATTTTAAATGTAATTTATTCCTGCTATGGGCAAGCTGAATCAGGACCTTTGCTCCAGTCCAATTAAATTGAGGGTTATTACTTTATGGAAGCCCATTCCGCAGAGGATCAATAGATAAATAAAGGAATGACTAAATTAAAACAAAAAAAAAGGTAATTCAGATTTTTTTCTCTCGCAATTGTGAGTTTGTTTCATAAATTTCACTTCTTTTCAGGTCAAATTCTGAGGAAAAACAGCTTACAATTCTGACATTTTCATATAATTGCAAGGTTATACATCACATTTCTGACTATTTTTCAGAACTGTAACATGCAATTCAAGTTAATATCTTGCAATTCTGACTTTAAACTTTTTATCCCACAATTGACTTTTCTTTTCAAAATGGTGATAAAAAGTTGAAATCTTTTTTTTTTATTAGTGGCAGAAACAAGCTTCCATCCCTCTATATAATTCCCCCCAAACTTGCCCTCATTTGTTTCAAAAAGTATGTCTTTCCTTTTTTTCGTCTTTCTGTGGAATTAAAACAAGACATGTAATGTCCGGAACTGGTATTATCAACAATCAAATTCAGTGCATTTGATTCTATAAAATTACGTGAACATTCCTTTCGGAAAGGTATGAAAACAAAATGATGGCGGGTAAACAATGACAACCTTTCTATATGCGGTGAACTCTTACGAAACTATTCGAGTTCAAACGCTCAGATGTATTACACACCTCACACACAACACAACACACACACACACACAAACAAACTGTATACAAATTAACATAATTATTTACCTAAAAGGAAAAAAATAAATACAAATCTTACAAAACACTGAGTAAAATGAACTCCTTGGCGATTGTAACCAAGCCATCTGAGCGCCACCTTGACTGCACAAACGATTGTGCTAAAAGTTATTGCATTTGGGGCCTTTACCACATTTAGGACCAAAAGCTATTACACTCAGGGCCTTTATCACATTTAGCTTGTTCGGTGTTCAAGACATGGTTACGGCCTTGTCTAACACCATGACTTCATGGCTCTCAACCCCTCCACACTGTCTGGCCTTAAATCTACAGCTCTTGCTGAAAGTAAATAGGTCATTCAGATGTTCTGTTGACAAATGCCTTGTTGATAACTCCCATCCAGCTGTGATGCCACCCAGGCCTCTCTTATCTAATGGGACCATCTGTCTTGTGTCGCTGATGTCACTTCCTGGAGTCTGGCTGAGGCAGGGGAGAGTTGATAGATAGTTGCCTTAGAGAGAGACAGAATGAGATAGCGAGAGACGGGGAGAGAGATGAGCACATAAACCTCAAAGCCCACCATATAGAGTCCTGTTTTCGACTGCACATTTGCATGGTTTGAACGGTAAATGTGAAAAATACAGCTGCGTGCTTAACTGGATGTAAACAGTATTAAGTGTTTACCAAGTTAGTTGCGGCCCAAAAGAGTAGTATTTTATGCTCATTAAGGCTGCATTTATTTGATGAAAAAAATACAGTAAAAACAGTAATAAATGTAAACTTTAAAAACAACAACTGTTATTTTAATATATTTTTAAATGTTATTTATTTCTGTGATGCAAAGCTGAGTTTTCAGCATCATCACTCCAGTCTTCAATGTAACATGATCCTTCAGAAATAATTATATGCTGATTTGCTGCGCAATAAACATTTCTGATAATTACAGTGTTTAAAACAGTTGTGATGCTTAATAATTTTGTAGAAACGGTAATGCATTGTTGTTTCAGAATTCTTTAATTAATATAAAGTTCAGAAATGTATTTATTTGAATTATAAATGTCATTATAAATACATTATAAATGTCTTTACTGTTACTTTTATGCCCAACATATATGTCTTGTTTCGGTCTAAGCTTTTGCCATTTTTAAACCATAAAACGCAAAAAATAAATTACGTATAACAATCCAACAATCAATTCAACTGGACAATAAAACAAACTGTTCACTTTATTTTAAGGTGTCCTTGTAACAGTGTAATTCTGCATTATTTACTATATGGTTAGGGTTAGGTTTACTTGCATGTAATTATGAATAATTTATTGTTATTATAATAGTAAATACATGTAACAAGAACACCTTAAAATAACGTGTCACCAAAGCTTGTTGTTGTGGCCCAACATAGAAATTATTTTATGCTCACCAAGGCTACATTTACTTGATTGAAAATATAGTAAAAACAGTAATATTATTATAATATTTCACAATAATTCTATTTTTGATGTATTAAAATTTATTTCTGTGATGCAAAGCTGAAATTTCAGCAGCCATTACTACAGTCTTCAGTGTCACACAAAAAAAAAAATTATTATTAATGTTAAAAGTTGTGCTGCTTAATATTTGTGTGGAAACCGTAAGATATTTTTGTTTCAAGATTATTTAATGAATAGAAGCACCATATAGCACCCTGTTGTAATGGTGCTGTGCTAATCCAAGAAACAGTCTTTAATAATACATCCACAGAAAACAATCAAGGAATCCAGGTACCACAACACAAAACATAGCAAACAGTGAAACAATAACTGACAAAGGACTGAACAGAACAGGGAGTATAAATAGGAGACCAATGAATGAGTGACAGCTGCAAATAATAATAATAAGAAGAAGAAATCATGGAAACAAATCAGGACTGAACAGAAACTAGGTCAACGGAACTAAACAAGACCGGAGAACAGGAACAGAAAGAAACACAACCAAAAGTCCATTACTGTGACACCTGTTTCAGCCTTAACATTTGCATGGTTTAAACTGCAAATGCCCCAAAAAATACAGCTGTGTGCTCGACTGGATGTAAATTGTAACAAGTATTCAGAAAAAACGTTTGTTGCAGCCCAACAGAACAATTCTAAGCCATAACCAGTGAGACACAAAGTCTCTTTTCTAAGACCCTAGTTGGAAACTAAAGACAACATGGCTGAGTGAATGAATTCTCACCACAGTCATTTTTTCTGATATTTTCTTACTCCACAGGCACCAGTGGCACAGTGATAAGTGTACCATTCGCTCTTATTTTTCCAAAGGCGAAATGCTCGTCTTGTCACACTACAAATGGTTTGAATTATATTTATCAAGTTTAGCTGTTGACCAAATGACACGCCTACAATTTAAGGGTGTTTGAAAGGAATGCAAATGTCTTTTCTCCATCATAGGCATGAATTACAGACACTTTGAGAGCAATAACCGAGGGTCAAAGCGGCACATCTGTACAGCACTTGTCTGAGAGGGTTTCTGTGAATTGGTAAGTACAATTATCCATGCTTTCAGTTTTTTACTTGTACAATTGTGTTCGGGAGCATATACTGTATAGAGGGTGTAAAATCAGACTGAAAAGCTTTACCTTTTGAGATTAATCAGAATGTCATTTTAGAATGAATACTTAGACTTGTTGTCACAGAGTGTGTAACATATGCACAAGGAAGCTGTGTCATATGTGCTGCTTGTTGTGAACATTTTAGTAATAAGTATTCATTTTGATGTTGCTGAAAAGAGCAGCACTATTTGTCACCAGCAGATGTTGTGTTTTGAAAATGGTTTCCCACATGTTCACTCAAAAAAAAAAAAAAAAAAAAAAATTAGTTATCATTTACTCAAACCGACTGACTTTTTCCAAAGAAAATAAAGCAGATAATTGGGAAGAATGTTGGTAACTAAACATCGTGTTGAGCGACTATTCCTTTTAATACACTGTACATAATAATAATAATAAATAATAATAATAATTATTATTAATAATAATAATAAATCTTGTGAAATTTATGGTTAAAAAAATGGTAGCTGTGGTTACCTGAACTTACAATAAGAAACTATGGAAGCGACATTTTAGGTTTTACAGGCAACTAAAATTTACATTAAAAAAATGTACCACCAAAAACAGGTAGTGAGAAAGTCACACGATGAATCAAAACTCATCACAAGCAGCTTTTCCACAAGGTAAATACTAATATATAAAAGGCGCACAGTGTCATTCACACAAACACCAAACACCATCATGGGACCTGGCATGAAAACGAAAATACTGAAATAATGCAATAAACATTCATTAACAAAATTAGATGCAAGATAAAACCCTTTATGCATAAATAATAAGAAACTAAGAAATAGTTATAAAAAAAACAAACAGCAAATATGAAGAGTCACACAGGGAATTCTGGGAATGTCAGTTTACGTTTTTTATTTGTATGTTTGTTTTCTCTTCCCACTGTAAATTATTCAATAAATTGTTATTTAACAGTATTTTACTGTATGTGTAAATCCACGTGGGGTTCAGAGTATGATTTTTTTTATCCACACTAATTTCACACTTATCTAGTACACATATGTCGCTTTGTTTCATAATTACAGTGTAAACGGTTTTCTTTATTTACTTCAAAAGAATGGCAGTGAAATGTGACAACATGCCCCGTAGGTGGGGTACACTGTAACATCTGAGGGGCATGTTGTAACATAACCATATGACAGCTTAAAATGTTATCTGATCTAATGAAAAAAATATACAAGACAAACTAAAATATTTAGTAAATGACATAGAATTGTTTTTTTTTTTTTTCAAATAATGAATGAACATATTGAAACCATGCTTGGGATGGCCCTAGAATAGCAAAGTTTAATAATAGCGGGGGGACAATGTAACACAGTGTTACAACGTTCCCCATCTATGCAACTGGAATTTAAAACCGGTTAGTGTCTTCTGCTAGTTAGCGAAGTATTAAAAACTAATCTAAACTGATAAATAAGAGATTGGAGATTCAAATAATAGCTGATTTGTCTTATTTTAAATGAATACTAAAAACTGAGACACAAATTTTTACTTCAGCCAGAAATTTACTTTTGGTATGGTAAAATAAATATTCAGCGATATCTTCGAAAGATTTTTACATTTTGGCACACTTTTTTCTCTACATAGTGTTGATATGGCAACCAGTAAATACCGTAATTTGGTTATGCTAGCATGTGTGGAAATATTTAAACCACAACAAACCATTGCGTTAGTTTGTGCTCCACGCTCCCCTAAAATTACAGATGAGATCTATTACAGTTATTCATATAGTACGGAAACTTAATGCTAAGTAATTAACAGGTTTTTACCGTAGCATTTTTACAGTCTTTTCGCCATTTTTTTTACAGTGTAGCTTAAAACTAACTGGGTTGATCAGACGTACTAACTATTTTTGCTATACGTTCCCAATAGCTAGACAAACACCAAATCAGCACCAAACCAGCAACAGAAAAACACTAGGTGGCATTAACCAGTACCAGTCCCACATTAAACAAGCACCAGACCAGCACCAACCATAGCCAAAAAAACTATTATCAGTACAAACAGAAATCAATTCTGCTGTAAAGACAACAGTCATTAATCTGCTGAAATCAGTTCATTGTTGATTCAGCTCTGTTCAATAACTGTGTGTGTAAAGTTCATCAATTAATGAGTTTAATTCATCTAATCTATAATGCAGTTATGGAGAAAACAGTAGTGTCACATCCAGTTCAGTTCAGTTATCATCCAATAGTGTCACTGCAGTCAAGTCAATAACAGTGCTAACTATTAAGTGACATGCAATCCTCAATCGTTTAGTGTATTATAAAAGTTGTGAATTGCAATATCAGCATCAGCCATCACTGGCCTAGCATTTACCAGCATAAACCAGCTTGGACCAGCATGCTGGTGTCAGCTGGACTTTTTAATTGCTGGTGTGAGTCAATTGAGTTTGATTAGTGTAAGTTCTCGATGTGAGTATGTTGAACTAAAGGCCTCTGGGCATTGTGATTAAACACGGAGACAGTAGTCCATCAGGCTCACAGGCAGACAAGGGATGCTGAGAGACTGGCGAGTCCAGCGGCTGCCGTTAATTCATTCCCCGTGAATGTGTCTATATACACAACACACACACACATACACACAAACACATACACACTCGTGCAGATCTAGTATGACTCACTCTGGGCTAATCAGAGTTTTATCTCTCTCTCCCACTGCCAGCTGCTCCAATCTGCTCTACAGCCTGCCGATTATAAAATTGTAAAAATGTGAAACATATACACTCACATGAACAAATGTCACGAGGAGCTCAAAAAGGAGAAAAAATTAAAAAAAAATAAATAATAGCACGTCGTTTCCCCGAAATGGGGGGGGGGGGGGGCATTGTCTGCTGACATGTCCTTCTCAGGAAGCAAATTGAAATGGAAGAATTTTAATTTTGTGTGATTTCAATAAGCGTGCATCAGAATTATAATTAATACACACTGCTGTGCTCCCCACGGGCTGCGGCACTGACACTGGCTTAGCAAGCAGGGGATGAAACTCCATTTGGAAGTGTAAAGATTATTGTTATGAGAGCCCAAGACTCTTTTATTTCCATCTCCTCTCCTTCCTTCTCTCCATTTCTGTCTCCTCCTAATTTCCTGTTATTCATAGACACTTTAGATCTCTGCAGACGACTCGTGACCCACATACACAGGACTTCACTTTGAATCAGAGAAACAAAAGAGCATAAATGCTACATGCAGTTATTAGTAGGGAAATGTCCACGTATACTGTACGTGAGAAAGACAAAGCAATGCCACTGCAAAAGCTGAAAGTATTGCTGAGATTCCGTGGCTCCAAAAACCATTTGGACACTGAAGCCACATTTGAGAAATTATGAACCTCAGGCTTTGTTACAAAATACGAAACTGGTTATTTAAATAAATAAAAAAAAAAAAATAAAAAAAAAAAGAAGCATTAGGTTTGCCAATTCTAAAAACAGAAGGTTATTCAAAAATGAAGACAAAACAATATTGGGAGGAAACTTGTCAAATGTTAATTGAGAGTGTCACGTCATGGGACACGAGTGAACTTAAAATAAAAATCACCTTGACACCAGTTGGTTAAACGTGATTGTAAAAGTGGTTTAGAAAAGTAAAGTTAGTTCTGAGAAAAGTCAGCACTGCTTGCAATGCCACTAGGTTTGATAGTTTTTTGTTTTTTTTTTTTTTTCTCAAGCAAATGACATGAGAAATTTAAGCAGCCTCAAGTTTGGGGCTGTGCATAACAAACACACACCAAAATAAAGAAAAAAGTAGAAGTTCTTAAACTGCACGCTCTCACTAAGTCCCGTGGGCATGATTTTGTCAACTTCTCACTTTCTGAAAAAACATAAGGACACGCTAGATGCCAACTCGTGACATCACATTTTTGCTGATGTGTTCCAGTAATATATAGTTCAAATAACCTCCCTTAGATTAAATTGTGCTCACTGCAGAATAGCTGCAAAAGAAATAGTTCACAAAATAAATAAATAAATAAACACTACACTCAGCAAAAAAAAAAAATTACTAAATAAAAAAAGTACTATAAAGCGTGTCTCTGGGAACTACCCTTTAACCGTGCTAATATGTACACTTATGTACTAATATGTATCATTTTTAGGCAATAATATCTACCTTTAAGGTAAATGCACGCTTTAGCGGTAAGTAAGGTACAAAGGTGTACCTTCTAAAAGTGTGCCACCACACTGAGAGCTTTGTTTCGTTTCTTTTGTTGAGTGTGTACATTCTGTTATTGTTCCATTGAAACACAAAAAGAGAAAAAAATCTTCAAAATGACAAAAGTTCATAGTGACCATAGCTGTCAAAAAAACAAAACAAAACAAACCCATGCACTACATTCTAAATTTTCTAAAGTCATACACATAAGATTGTGTTAAGAACAGATCTAAATTTACGTCATAATCCACAAAATATCCCATTCCAGTTTGCAACAGATACAAACATGTTATTTATTATTTTTCTTCTTTAATTTTTAAGTAGTAGTTTTAAGTAGATTTTTTTCCATTTAATTTATATAAATATATATAATATATATATATATATATATCTGTATATATATGTGTGGTGTGTGACAGGAAAAATGTTTGAATTGAGGAGGTTGCAGTGGAGAAGATCTTAGTATAGTATATAATAATATAATAATTTGTACATATACATAAAGCGAACAAATGGCTTTTGGAGTTAATTTGACTACTTTTACGTAGATTTTTGCCATGGGCACTACTGAACCTTTCAACTGAACCCATCAAAATATCTTCTTGTATGCTACTGTACATGGAAGAAAGTAAGGCATACAGATTTTAAATGACATGACGGTGAGTAAATGATAATTTTCATTTGGTGAACTATCCCTTTAACAGTTTTATCATTAAAACTTCACAGCTCTCATTAAGTCCCACAGACATGATTTTGTCAACTTCTCACTTTCTAGAAAACACAAGGAAACGACACACACCAGCCCCATTGTCGCAACACTAATGCCTTCCTGTAATGTTGTTTTCAAGAATGTAATCACATATTTACGATTGGAGGAATCAAATGTAATCATTTTTTAAAAATGACCAAAAAACCCTTATCAGCTGAGCACCGATCTGAATATTGGAGATTGGGGTTAAGGCTCTCGCCAGATCTGACTTCCTTTAGATTCCATCACGCTCGGTTCAGTGAAATTTGGACGCCATCATTGTGTTTTGGATGCTGCTTTGTTGTCCCAGTAACCTTGTATCTGAGTTGTAATGAGACTGTGATGTAAACTCATCTCTTGGCAGTGCCGCATGGGCCATTGGTGAACATTTATCACTCTCTGGCCTGCTCTGTCCGATCCTGCACCGGCCCAGATTGTGCCTAAAGATAGCAGGAGTGTCCGGAACCCCAGAGATCGGCTCTCTCTCTCGCCCTATCTCTCCTCTTCACACACTCCCACAGACACACACACAGTGAGAGGTAGATAGGCCAGGCTGGCAGCCAGTATGTGGTGGAAGAGAACAGTCCAGAGAGCTGGACCGAACCATCATCTGGCCAGAGCCAAGCAGCCACAGCTACAGTCATCAGCGCACATGTGTGCATGTGCGAATGTTTATTTATGCATGTGCGAGACACGTTTTCTCAAATGCCTCCATATCCACGCTCTCTGAATGGCAGACGTGGCACCAAAATTAGCCGCCAACTGTAACACACGAGAACAAGATGAAACTCAAAGAAGATTTGCTTGCGAAATCACCCAGTTGCTTTTAAGTGCCGCTTAGATGTTTTACAGTTTATTGCAGTTAGGAGAGCTGCACTTCTATTTTGGTTATCTTTTTACAGTTCTGACTTTCAGTGACTGAAGCTTTCCTGTAAATGTACTTGGTTCGCAGAGCTTTGCTGCTTTGGGTCTTTTTGCAGAGTTCACAGAAAGCCTGCATTTAAATTCACCAGGTCTTGCGAATGGAATCATGAGATGTTTGAAGTGAAAAACCCTTAAATGTTGAAAACTGAGAGCACACTCCATTCAATTTATGTTGAATGTAAATTTCATTAGTAGACATTTGCACTTGTTTCTTTGGCAGATATATGTTTACTGGATTGAAGCAAAATTTTGAGAAGTTAGGGTCCAACACTGACACGTAATTGTCTGTAAGAAAAGTATTTTCATTTAAGATGGAGGTACTGTGAAAGTTCAGGTCTATCTGGCATCTAGACAGTCAACAAGGTGTTTTTATATTAGTTCTTGTAATACAAAAGCAATGTGGTCCTTTTTCGTTTGGTCTCTAAAGAACACTTGAACTAAATGCATTGAATCGTAAAGCTTCTGGGAAAAAGAAATCTCAATATCTTTAAGGAAGTGACTCACCTGTTCACAAAGGAACTGCTCAAATATGTCAATATCTTTCAATATGTGGCTTTCTCAGTTGACCTTAGGGCTTATCTGTAATCACAGAGGATTTCTTGAAAGAATTACACTTTTAACAATGGATTGAATTCAGGACATGAGTTTATCTGTGGCTAAACTGGCTCGATAGAGGCAGGATGCTTTATCAATACATTTTATGTTTTGTCTTTCATAATTCATGGTCTCGCTGCTATAATAGAATTCCATCAATATGCAATTGAAAGGTTGTCAGGTCTGCGATAATCCTTTACATAACCTATCAACAGTCCAGCATCATAGACATGAGCTTGTGTGCATTATTCATACGAACATAAAAAGGAAAATGTCGATTTGAAAATCAAAGCTCAGCTCTTACGGGACTCATAATTTATTGCAGTGTGGTGAGAGGGAGCAAGCCGACTATAGCTCATCGTACAGCCATGAAGCGTCTCGGCCCGGTCATGGCCTCTCTGGGCCTGTACTGTGTTGCGTCACTGAATCTGAAAGGTACAAGAGACCTGCAATACACTGACGAGTTTTTTATCAATAGCAAGGAAATGAACAAGCCATTGAAGAATTGGAGTTTGTTTATATGAGAGTGTCAACTGGAAGTTAATTTTGAAATGTTCATAGGATCATACATATTGCTAAAACTTCATCAAACAATGGAGGTAGAGTGTTTTAACCTCGCGCCAGCAAGGGATCCATTGCTAATGCTCACCGATGTTTGTGTTGTTGGTTTCCCTCCAAAATGATGTCACTTCCTGTAAGATGATGTCACAAAGGAACTGGAAAGAACACAATGGAAAGTGGTATAATTTTTTTAATTAAATGTTTCAATAAGAGAAAGGGAAAAACGTGCAACAAACATGTGGAGTATATATATATATATATAATTGTTATATTGTGATAAAATGAACTAATACAGTTTTTTAAAACCATTCTTATTAATAAATATATTCAATATATTTGATGGGAAAATGCTAATGTAGGCATACTATACAGTATGATGTACATATGCTTACTAACTGCCGTTATTCTTGAGTCACATTTTTTGAGTTTGAGGAATGTTGAGGAATGATAGATTGGCCCAGGTTGTCAGCCAGCCAAAAATACCTTCTTTACTCCTGTATCTCCCTTTTTTCCTTTTAATCTTTCCATCCCTTGATATGTCAGTGGAAGAAAAAGCTGATAATAATTTCCAAGAACCTGACTGGCTCTTCAGTCCCTCCCCCTTTGACCTAACAAAGCTTTTGCTCTCTCTCACACACACACACACACAGGTTTGTTTTTATAGTTTATGGGGACTCTCCATAGGCGTAATGGTTTTTATACTGTACAGACCGTATATTCTATTGCCCTACACCAACCCTACCCCTAAACCTACCCCTCACAGGAAACTTTCTGCATTTTTAGATTTTTAAAAAAACTCATTCTGAATTATTTATGGGGACACTGAAAATGTCCTCACAAATCACCTTCTCGTTGTAATACCTATGTCATACCCATGTTATTATACAAATTTGTGTCCTCATACACCAAATAAACATGCACACACACACACACACACACACATGTTGTGTTTTAAGGGGACATTCCATAGGCGTAATGGTTTTTATACTGTACAAACTGTATGTGCTATTGCCCTACACCAACCCTACCCCTAAACCTACCCCTCACAGGAAACGTTGTGCAGTTTTACTTTCTCAAAAAAAAAACGAATTCTGTATGATTTATAAGCTAGTTTCCTCATGGGGACCTCAAAAATGTCCCCACAAGGTCAAAATTGACTAGTTTTACTATCCTTGTGGGGACATTTGGTCCCCATAACGTGATAAATACCAGGCACACACACACACACACACCTGAATAATCGACAAGAGTGTCGTCCCACTTCAGCTCAGTGTATGAGACGAGAGATGAGCGCATTCGTCTCGTGTTCGCCTCTAGATGGTGCTGTTCACCGCAACTCAACTAAGCACGCGCCGCTTTCCTGATGGTGTCCATCTCTCTTCAGACACCCAGTCTAATAAACCTTGAATAAAATAGATCAGAAGATTTTAGATCGGGGCATATAGTTTTTATTAAACATGTTTAAACCGTATTACCCTTTCTAACAGAAAAAAAAATTGCTACGTAATTACACAGCTGAATTCCCTGATTACCTTTTAATCGAGACGTATCTTCATATACTTTATACACATACTTTTGCTGTTAAAATCACATAGTCACTCAGTGACAGAGCATTAGCTATGGGAAGCATTTTGGTGATTATATTTTAGTTTCAAACAGTTTGTGCCAACGTATGTTTACTGTTTGTTAACCTATTCGAACCTATAAAATCTGTTTAATGCTGTAAAATGTAACGTTACTGATGACACAAGTGACACAATGAACTGCCACATGATGGTTTAAAGTTCATTAAAACTAACTTTGTTGATACAATTCAAATATGCTTCCGTATTAACGATCAGGCTACACACAATTAAACGGTGAAGCTAACATTCCTACCTACTTAATACCTGACACAAGCATAGCTTTAAGTATACACTTCTCATTTGCATCAGACCGTATCTGTTTTGAAACGCTTATGGATGCCGCACTCTTTAATACTCCAAATAACTGTCGGTCAGAAGTGACAACACATTTTCGGTTCGTGTTTGGGTTATTTGACTCCAAAATGCTGTAAACAAATGTATGAAATGATCTTATGCGTTAATGAGGTGAAATGGAGCCGTACATCGAACCTCCTCATCCCGCAGCCCGCAGAGTCTTTCTGAGGCATTTCGCTCCGTCTCAGCAGCGCGCGTGAGTGACGTTAATTCTAACCAATCACATTATTCTCCCTCCCCTCACTGCGACGTTAATGAAGAGACGGACCAATCAGCAGCCGAGGGGGCGTTCCCCTGTGGGCATACTCAGAGTTAGTGCGAGGAATTCAGTCTGGGGAAGAGGAGAGAGCGAGGATAAGCATCCCAACACATCCCACCGTTTGGACTTTTTCTCATTCAGGTGTGCGCGGCGAATCACGCACAAGACACCGGGACAGAAGCCGTGGATTTTCTTTCTGAATGAGGACTGAGAGGGGAATGATCCGATCGCATTTGAACTTTACTCTTTTTCGCTGATGGGATAGTTTATGTTGATATTTGAGCAGAACAGGTGCGATTCATAAGGGCTTCTCCGGTAATGCGGATTGACTGTACGGGACCGTTAACGCGCGCGTGGATCACCTGATTCATCACCGACCACCGCATTCCGCGCATCCCCGACCGCACGCTGATCTGCGGGGGAAAGTTCATAAAGATTGTCTGATTGATTGCTGTTAAATCAACATTTCCCCCCAAAACCAGCTGTGCTTTGAATTGGATTTTTTTCCCACGACTAAAATATTAAAGTATTCACTGACCTAGTCCTCAAAGCAGTGATCAATACGGATATCCTCATATTATGCTTCAGTCAGATCATTTTTCTGACTGGTCGAACGGATTTGTCACTATGTGCGCGAATTGGTAACCTCCGTATGAGCGAGCTCACAGAGAACCGAGGTAAGAACGCATGCATACACCCAAACGGGTTTGCATGCAGAATTTATGTACTGTCTTGTTTAAAACACTGTCACTTCTCGTGCATATGCTATTTAATCGCAATAAAATAGTAATGACATTAAATCCCAAATGCATGATGTGTAACATTGAAGGAGATGACATTAGAGACATTGTATGTGAAATGTCTTGAAAGATGATGCTGAGTGCTTGACTGGCTGCATTATTTTATCTAGAGCCTCTCTGTGTATGCACATGGAAATGATTACAGTGAAAAGCAGGCTGTAGTGGTGGTTAGAATGCATTTGAGAATTCTAACTAGAATGCATTGCCACCTTTATTAAGCATTACTATAAACCAGACTATAAACACTTATTGCTTGATTTTTAATTACTTGATTTGGATGGACCATTTGTTGGTTCTTTGTCTTGAGTGTTAAGTATTATGGAATTCATTGTAACATATTATAATGTTGTGTGTTGTAGGGTCGTGTTTGGCTGCTCTTTATCTACAAATGTAAGGCTCTGTGAAACCTTGGCTCTGACAACACCATATGGAGACAACTGTTTGAATTAAAGCAGCGGGAACACGCGTTAACTGCTGTCATGGATTTAAGGGATTTTTTCTTGTTGGCAACATTAGTTGCTTGTTTCTGGTTAGATCCCACCATAGCCCAAGAGCTAATTTATCCTATTCGAGAAGAGCTACAGGAGAATGTTCTTATTGGAAACATACCAAAGGACTTGAACATCTCCCATATGAACTCTGCCACCGGGGTTACCAGTAATCTGGTTTACCGACTTGTGTCGAAAGCAGGTGACACCCCGCTACTTAGAGTGATGAGCAATACAGGAGAAATCTTTACCACCTCCAATCGTATCGACAGGGAGAAACTCTGTCCCGGCCCCTCTTTTGAAGACAGCGAGTGCTCTTTTGAAATTGAGGTGGTCATTTTGCCCAATGACTACTTCAGATTAATCAAAATTAAAATCATTGTCAAAGACACCAACGACAATGCCCCCATGTTTCCCTCGCCTGTGATCAACATTTCAATTCCGGAAAACACACTCATCAACAGCCGCTTTGCCATTCCCTCTGCCACCGATCCAGATACCGGACCCAACAGCGTTCACAAATATGAGCTGTTGAACGGGCAGAGCGCCTTCGGTTTGGATATTGTGGAGACACCAGAGGGTGAGAAATGGCCTCAGCTTATCGTTCAGCAGAATTTAGATAGAGAACAGAAAGATACTTAGGTATGAAAGTCAAAGTGGGGGGGGGGGGTGGTTGGGGGGGGGGGGGGGGTGGGGAACCCAAAAAATCCAGAACTGCAATTCTAGAGGTGACCGTCATGATGTTAATGGTATAACGGACTGTCTTCAAAGAAAGCCAAATCGAGGTCCACATCCCGGAAAATTCTCCCGTTGGCACATCTGTAGTTCAGCTGCAAGCCACTGATGCAGACGTGGGAGTCAATGCAGAAATAAAATACATGTTTGGGACCCAGGTGTCTCCAGCGACACGGAGACTTTTTGCTCTGAACTCCACCACTGGGCTCATAACAGTTCAAAGGCTGCTTGATAGAGAGGAGACCGCCATTCATAAGCTCACAGTACTAGCCAGCGATGGAAGCTCGAGTCCAGCAAGAGCCACCGTCACTATCAATGTGACAGATGTGAATGACAACGCTCCAAACATCGACTTGAGATACATCATCAGTCCAACTAATGGTACTGTAATGCTTTCTGAAAAAGATCCAATAAATACCAAGATTGCTCTCATTACTGTATCTGACAAAGACACAGATGTCAATGGCAAGGTGATTTGCTTCATTGAAAAAGATGTTCCATTTCACCTCAAAGCAGTTTATGATAACCAGTATTTGTTAGAAACATCTGCACTGCTTGATTATGAAGGAACCAAGGAGTACATCTTCAAGATTGTTGCTTCTGACTCTGGAAAACCTAGTCTGAACCAGACCGCCCTGGTTAGAGTACGGCTGGAGGATGAGAATGACAATCCACCCATTTTCACCCAGCCTGTCATTGAGCTGGCTGTCATGGAGAACAACCAACGTGACATGTTCCTGACAACCATCAGCGCCACAGATGAGGACAGCGGACGGAATGCAGAGATTGTCTACCAGCTTGGACCCAACGCATCATTCTTTGATCTTGACCGCAAAACAGGAGTGCTAACCGCATCCAGGGTGTTTGATAGGGAGGAACAAGAGCGGTTCCTCTTTACGGTCACCGCTAGGGACAATGGCACCAGAGCTCTGCAGAGTCAAGCTGCAGTCATAGTGACCATACTGGACGAGAACGACAATATCCCTAAATTTACACACAACCACTTTCAGTTCTTTGTGTCAGAGAACCTGCCTAAATATAGTACAGTTGGAGTAATCACAGTCACAGATGCAGATGCTGGTGAGAACGCTGTGGTGAGACTCTCGATCCTTAACGATAATGAGAACTTCATCCTTGACCCAGATTCTGGAGTCATAAAGTCCAACGTTTCCTTTGACCGAGAGCAACAAAGCTCCTACACCTTTGACGTCAGAGCTGTGGACAACGGAAGCCCCCCATGTTCATCAGCTGCCAAGGTGACCATCAATGTCATTGATGTCAACGATAACCCCCCCATCGTCATCTACCCGCCATCAAACACCTCTTTCAAGCTAGTGCCACTGTCTGCGATTCCAGGATCGGTTGTGGCCGAGGTGTTTGCAGTAGATGGCGATACGGGTATGAATGCAGAACTCAAGTATACTATTGTGAGTGGTAACGGAAGAAGTCTTTTCAGAATTGACCCTGTAACGGGAAACATCACGTTAGAGGAGAAACCCACGGTTGCAGACATTGGCCTCCATAGGCTAGTGGTCAATATCAGTGACCTCGGCTATCCAAAGTCCCTGCACACTCTTGTCCTTGTTTTCCTGTACGTAAATGACACGGTTGGAAATTCCTCATACATACATGACCTCATCCGTCGGACAATGGAAACGCCACTGGATAGGAACATCGGCGAGAGCAGTGAGACTTATCAGAACGTTGACAACCTCAAAACCATAATTGCCATCGTGACAGGCGCTATGGTAGTGATCGTGGTCATCTTCATAACAGTTCTGGTGCGCTGCCGACACGCCTCACAGTTCAAGGCGGCCCAGAGAAAGAAGCAGGGTGCCGAGTGGATGTCTCCCAACCAGGAGAACAAGCAAAACAAGAAGAAGAAGCGCAAAAAGAGGAAGTCGCCAAAGAGCTCCCTCTTGAACTTTGTAACCATCGAGGAGAACAAACCCGACGACTCTGCCCACGAACCCATAAACGGAACCATCAGTCTCCCGGCTGAGCTCGAGGAGCCCGGGATTGGACGCTTTGATTGGAATGCCACCCCTACTACCACCTTCAAACCCAGCAGCCCAGACTTGGCCCGGCACTACAAGTCCGCTTCACCCCAGTCGGCCTTCCACCTCAAAGCTGACACTCCGGTGTCTGTGAAAAAGCATCATGTGATACAGGAGCTGCCACTGGACAATACCTTTGTTGGGGGCTGTGACACGCTTTCCAAACGTTCCTCCACCAGCTCCGATCACTTCAGTGCCTCAGAATGCAGTTCACAAGGAGGCTTCAAGTCAAAGGGGGCACCTTTGCACACCAGACAGGTAAAAGAACACTTTTACTGGTCTATAAGTACTGCTTATAACTGCCCTGCTCAGTACTGAAGTGCCTGTGGTAGCTAACTTGCTCTGAGTGATACATCTGTGATGCACTATGTAGAATGTAGAATTCAAAAAGCCCCCCGTAGATGTTCTCCTATAATGACCAAAAAAGTCGTAAATATTCTATGTGTTTTATATGAAACTAGCAGACCCAGGCGAATTACTATTGTCATCATCTTACCACATGCATTTCTGTGTTTTTCTTTTTTAATTTATAAACCTCTACTTGAAACAAGTGCTGGATAAGCAGTTGGTTTAAAGGGTGAGATTCGAAACGAATCCAACTTCTCTTATGAATCCCACAAGGCTAGATTCGGTTTAATTTCACTGCTCTGTCATGGTTCAAAGATGCAATGTTCTGAGAGTTTGTGAAAGAAACATTTTTTTCTCGCCTGTCTACTTCGATCACCATGTTCTCATTTCGACATCCAAACTCTTTTGTGGAAGAAATGGATTTGACTCTAGGCATTATCAAACAAACCATCACTTGTATGAGTAACCACTCAAATTCAATCTTGTTCTTATTGCTTTGCATTTGTTAATTAGCATTCTCTATGATACCAGTTTCTTAATTAATCTTGGACTGCAGTTAATCTACTAATAGAGAAAATGTGTGCACACAACATTAAACATTATCTCCTGGTTCATTAAATCCAATGGTATCCAAATACTAAACCAATAATCTGTCTCAGATATTTAGTATAGAACAGAATTCCCTTTCGGTAGCTGTGCATATTTCTCAAAGACAATTCTACTGTATGAAGCGAAATCACAAAAGCGAGTTGCCAAGCACAGCATCCGTAGTATGAAACCCAGGCGATGAGAGAGGTTGAGGGAGGGAGGAGGGAGGAAGGGGAATATTACCTTAGGTGGCACTGTTGTTCTGTAGGGCATATTCTGGCTATGGGCCAACACTGCAGGTGTGTGTGTGTGTGTGTTGTGTGTGTGTGTGTGTGTGTGTGTCTGTAATGCATGGGGAAGAAGTGGGGGACAGTTACTCTTCTCTCTCTGTCGCTCTCTCTCATTCACTCTCTCTCTCTCTATCTCTCACTCACTTTTTGTCTCTCTCTGTCTCCTTGCCTTTCCCTTGCCCTTTTGTCTTCGTGTGTGTTTGTGTGCGTGTGCTTTTGTGTGTATGGAAGCATCTCTCTCAGTAAACAGCTCATGTCTAATGATGGACTGAATACACAACAGATTGGTAAAGGCTGTTAGAGAATTATAAGATAAGGTCTGACCGTTGGAGAACAAACACAAACACTTGTTTACTTAGCTATCTAAATAAGGACTTCTGTTTTAATTCTGTTGTAATTATGATACTAATTATTACGACAGACTAAATGTTTTTTTAATTTTTTATTCATGGATGCTTGTTCCCCAATTGAATATAATTTTGTGCTTTTATTTAGTTGTGTTTATTTAAAATCAAAATATAAATATTTGACCTTATTTATGAGTTATGAATTATTTTTTAGTTCACTTGAAAAAAATGTTTTCAACTTCTGGGGACAATTAGCGCCCAAAGTATAGCAAAGTAGACCAACACACTCACAAACATAAATGTTTAGAGACTATATTTAAATATATATGTATTTAAACTATATTTGGATACTGTCTCTAACTGAGGTCCAACTATATGCTTTTATTTTTTTTATATGTTAGGGTCAATTATACTGTAATTACTGCAGACTAAGCCTGTCGCCCTAGAAGAAAACATTAGCATTTTTAAAATAAAAATAATCATGGTTTTCTTTGTATGAATTGCTTTTCCAATTAAGGACACCCAATGAAAAGTTAATTCAGATTTAGTTCACTTCAGGGGATAATTTTGCATGAGTGTGATGAAGCATTTCAAAAGGTTTTTCAATGAGATTTTGGATATGCAAAGCAATTCATTGCATTCTCTTTCCTTCTTCCTGTCTAAGGTTTGCATTGTAGGGAGAAAGAAAGGAGTACACCAATGTAGAACGACAGATTACATAATGAACTGCAATCCAGGCCAAGAGAGCGGCCTCTGCAGCTACTGTCCTATTGGGAACCATGCTGTCGTGCTGTACATGCCTTAACGAATGACTCAGTGACCCAAAACAATTGCCGCCACTGTAAGCGCAGAGACAGATGCCTGTCAACGCTGTAGATGGATTGTACCACACTGTGAAATGTGGTGTTCGCTCAGTCCAGAGGGGTCTGTGTTTGAACAGGGGTTGCCCTTTGTGTCTCTGTTTCGATCCTTTAAAGGCCATTGACTGTGCGTTTCCTCTCTAAAGCGCATAGATACTGGGGCAGCCTCCATGCAGAGCTAGTTAGCACAGCTAGAGGCACATCAGTGGAAAGCTTATTATGGCACCCAAAACCTCTTCTGACAGCCATAGGGCAATTAACACTTGGCCTTTCTGTTCTCCAACTGAACTGAAGCAGTGCAAAACAACAATCAGCACATGCAAACGTGCCTGATAGTCAAGGGTGCAGCAAACATGACCATTTTCAGTCTGCTTCTCCGCAGTGCAATGAAAAAAAATGTTGGTGGCTGTGTAAAACTACAGCTTTAAAGTGATAGTTCACCCCCAAAATGAAATTCTGTCATCATTTACTCACCCTCATGTCATTCCTTTATGCCATTTATTCTTCTGTGGAACACAAAAGGAGAAAAGTCAACAGGGTCCAGTGTCTTTTTTTGCATCCCAAAATTTTTCAAAACGTCGTCTTTTATGCACCACAGAAGAAAGGACGTCATACAGGTTTGGAATGACATGGGGCTGAGTAAATGATGACAGAAGTTTCATTTTGGGGAGAACTGGCCCTTTAAGACTAAGCAGAAGCATTGGTTGCATGAGCGATTCATTGGGTGTTAATGCATTTATCCAAAGCAAGCTTACATTGCATTCTACACTTACATTTCTTCAGTTCATGCATTCCCTTGAAATTAAACTCATGACCTTGCTAGTGCCATGCTCTACTCTTTAAACCATAGAAACTTATCAAGTCACATAATTACTAGTCATGAGGCAAAATGATTTATTAGTGCAATAATATGTCCTCTCGACTTTCCAATTGTTTCGACGCTGCTTCTGATAATAAAATATATTGTAGGAACGTTTCCACCGTGCATCCAGGAATCAATGTGTATCATTCCTTGCCCATTTCTCTGTCACTTAACTATGCTTTTGAGAGGGAAATTCAATATACAACAGATACAAATCACTCACCTTCCAAAGAACTCGTTGATGAACAGCCTTTATTGCAAAATAATCAGAGTAGGCCATTTATTTCTCATTTGTATTTTTTTTATTGCATGGGGCAAACACACACGCACACATCACGGTTCAATAGCTTCTCAGGATGGAGGCACATTAAAAAGTCTATTACGAAGTGCATGAAACATTTAGGTTATTGATTAAGCGTGCATGCATAGTGTGCAAGACTCCGCTCTGCGGGAAAACTCCTCAACAAGCCTGATTAATAAACTCAGTTGGAGAAATTAAACTGGGAAGTGACTGCTCATAGCAAACCGAACTCATGCAAGCATTTAGAAGAGCATTTGCTCTTCATGCTGGAGAGTCTCTGCTCATACTCATACCTGCTCAGATTTAACATCAAGAATTTCACTTTTATCATGTCTATCAGATTCAGATTTATTATCAGATCTTTGTCCATGAATATAGATTCTTATAGAGAGCCTCATTCATATGTATCCGAGCCCTGAGAGGAGCCTAACAGCTCTCCCGGTGAGTGCTAGCAATAATGACTTGCAATTATTCCGAAGTGATGCGGTTATTCCGTTTGGATTAGGAAGCAATCAGACCCGAGAGATTCCGCTGGACTGTTTTTAAAGACCAAATGATTGTCTCTCATGCACTGTTTTCTCTTGTTGCCGAGCTTTCCTCTAATCTGGCAAAGCAGAGCGCAGTCAGGTCTTTCCCACTGTCACATAATAGAAGGAATCTGTATGCATTGCCTTTCCTGAGAGTCTCAACGAGCTAAGACAAAACCAAAATGAAACAAAAGTGTCTGGTCGCTGACTTGAACATTGAATCTTAAGAGGTTACACATGCATCAGGCTCGCGCTCCGCCATATGTGAGCTAGACAAAGGTTACTAGCGAGGGCACAGAGTGAATAATATGTGGAATGAAGAGATGTGTGTGTGTGTGTTCAAGCCTCTCTTGAGTGGCTTTATGCTTCAATGAATGGACATCTTAATGCAAACAGTAGAGACTCGGGACGGTACGGGGGAAGGCGGTAATAGACTCTGCATTGTGATGGTGAAGGGCCGGGAGGGAGTAGTTCTTTCTCCACAGGTTAATTTGCCACATTAATAAGGGATTAGCATGGACGGGGCTCCCAGGATCAGGGCCTGAAGTTTGAGAAGATTAATGGACTGTGACATTATTGCACCTGAGGGGGATGTCTGTTGCAATATCTGGCACGTTGAGCTGATGGAGGGGCTCCGTTGGGCCATAGAAAGAGATTTAGTCGGGGTTCAACACTTGTGGCTGCTCGCTGCCTCTCATTGTCTTGCATAAAGAGTCTCTGCAATTCATTATTACGCATTGTTGGGCTCCTCTTTGACTGGTTTACGGGAACCTAGATTAAATATTATGTAAATTGCGTTGGACTGGTGCAGTGTTCTGTTATTAAATAAACGTTTTGTCTTAATTTACTCACCCTTGTGTCACTCCAAACCTGTATACCTTTCTGTAGAACGCAATAGAATATACTTTGAAAAATGCTTCAGCGTTTTTTAGTCCACACAATGAAAGTCAGTGGGATCCAGAGTTCTTTTGGACCCAAGTGACTTTCATTTCATGAAAAATAAAAGAAAGAAAATCTTGCAGGTTAAGTGAGTAAATTATGACAAAATGTTCATTTTGGAGTGAAGTATCCCTTTTAAAACCAATTGTGGATGAAAAAAATGAACAAGAGATGCATTTTCTAATTTTTCCGCCTTCAATGCACCAATTGTACACAATACACCGGCCACCACCACGGAGTAATCTAACATTCAGCTGAACCCCAAGGTTGGATTTGTCCCAAATGTACACATTGGAAACCAAAGATTCTTGTCTTTGGAAGGTTCCTAATTCTCCAAATCCATTCAAGCCTCAAGGGTCAGTCCCGCCGTTTCAGCCCAAATGGCAGTGGCTTACAATTCTGAAATTTACACGGCTGTCCGTTTCTCTTACGTAATCCAGTCTACCTCAAGTGCAGTTTGTCAAATCCCCGGTGGGAGCAAGCAGGCTTATCTTTCAAACAGACCGTTGATTGTGCACGTTCTGGACCCAATGGCGAGGTGAAAACTTCCCCGTTTTGCCCCTTTGTGATTGTGAGGCTCAGCTTCTGAAGTTTAAGTTGAACTCATTCAGTATAAAGTACTTTACAGTTATAGCCCTTGTTGGGGCCAAACTGTCAAACTGCTTTTGATAGGGTACTGATGGAAGACAGGCGAGGCGGTGCAAGATTGGAACATTGCCTCAGTATGCCCGTTGCAAAGCCTGTTAAACTCCTAAATATAGAGAACAAACTAAGTTTGAGGTAGGGTTGAAGGCACCCCACTTGGGTGCTAGCAGAACTTTTTAGCTAGCTCAAGACTTTTATACAGTACATTCACACAGATGTTCAGAAGGTGTTGCTGGTAGAACTTCAACCAAGACCTCCCTCTCCTGCATGGACAGAATACAGAAATGCTTCTGTTATGCTAGAGTTTTTATTTATTCATTAATCAAACTAGCACAGACCATTGGCAAATTACCAGGATTTTTAAGATTTTCAGATTTGTTGTTGACTTTTTTCCCCCTCATTTTCATGGTCATCACACAATTACACTCACGACTGTAGAGTAAATGTGATTTAAATAAACTTCAGTGGCTTCAAAAATGATTTGGACATTCATTCCACACTTGAAAAGGCATGAATTTCCTTTTACAAAATATTAAATAAGCACCTGCAATGATACAAATAATGCTAGACCTTTGTCTTACTCATTTCTTACCCATGTTTGCAAAGACCTTTAACCTTAGTGGATGTGTGAAGAACTTCCCCTCAATTTCTAGTAGTGCGACCACAGGTAAAACACGAATGTGAAACACTAATGTTTCACAACCAGAAAGTGTCTACGTACTCCACAAAATCTAAAATAAATGCCACTTGGTTTGACATTTTAGACATTTTAAGTAAGGTTTGAGTGTCAAATACGTTTCAGGACCATGAACTTATACCAAGTAAATTTCGGTCTGGATGTTTTAAAAATGTTTTTGTTTTATTTTTGAAGTCGAAAGGAGAGAAAGAGATAAAGTATTCAAAAGATGTGTTTAGCTGTGTTGTTTCCTCTGCCAGCTCATTTACTGAAGTCACAAGTAAACGTCAGCACCATTCATCATAATTTCATTTCATAAAGCAAACTGATTGATAAGAGATGGCTCCCGGATCCACTCTGTGATCTCTGACAAGCTTATATATGAGAATACTCTGCCTTTCACTCCTTCTGATTTTTAGTTCCATATGTTTAGTTCCATAGTTCATTCTCATACACATATTAACATTGACTGATTATTGGCATTGCATGATTCCTAATTATATATAACAATGAATATAAACAAATTATTAAACCCTATCATGATAACACCAGAAGTCTCTCTGTTTATTTCATCTTACGGTACCTACATGCTGCAATTTTAAATGCATTTGGGTAATGACTCACACAATATGAAATGGCTAAAGTAGATACGGTGGAAGAAAATGTTTCTTGACTAGTTTGTGATGTTATGTACACTTTTTCATTTTTGTACACACTGTTTCAAATGCTTACCTGAGGTACAGTTGGGGTTCATCTAATGTGCACAAATTCATCTCAACATTTTTGGGATAGAAGACAGAAGCCCCACGTGAGCACCACTGTGCACTCTTAACAATAAAGGTTCCGATTTGAACCACAAAGGGTTTTAGATCCCGATGCCATAGAATGAGTTTCTTATGAGTTCCTCAAAGAAAACCATCCATGTAGTGCTGCTTTAAAGAACCCAGAAACAGTTACTTTGATCTGAAGAACCTGTAAGGTAACATCAAGAACGTTTCTAATCTCCAAAGAGCAATAGAACCAACTCAAGAACCCCTGAAGGGGGAAGAACCACTGAAGAACCTTTATTTTTGAGAGAGTACTGTGACCATCCCTAAGTGCTGTTTCTCTGACACAGTGACATCATGATACAACGAGGGCCTTTCCAAAGGTTGAAGGAGTCATCCTGTCAGATCACAGCACCTCCCCTTTCTTCAGATTAATAACTTTGATTACCATAATCTGTAGTGAACTTCTCCTGTTCCACCCCTCTCCACTGCACCCGCCGTAATTTATAATGTACATAAAAAATGTTTTATGTAAATTGACCTCCTGGTAATCTTGCTTAATGTGCTGTGTTATTCTATAATGGACTGTTATGATCTTGTTTCTGCATATTTTTTCTTTCGCTTGTTATAATGTACTTCCCCACTGCAATCTGTATGCAGCTCAAGTAATCCTTGATGACTATTAATATTATGATTTTGTTTTTGTTTTCTGCTGAGCATTGTTTGAACAGTGATATTTTATCTTTTTAATTTCATAATAAATGTTGAAAAGTGATTTTTTTTCCCTTTCTGGCTTTTAGTCCACTGCTTTTGACACTGTGAAACTTTGCACTTTGAGCTCTAATCAGGTTTTACTGCAGATAAAAGCAAATGTCATTATTCAGTCAATGTAATGATTTCATCATGCAGATCGAAGGTTTATCATACATTTAAATAGTGTGCATCATACTAAGCATGCACACTGTTAAAATCACATCTGCACTGTGATTGAAGTTAACGTATAAAGCACAGCTTGCTTAAAACTTGTTGACATACTGTAGCTCAAAGTAGGACTACGTCTATTAAAAGAAAACAAGAAAACACTGAGTATGCATTTTTATTAGTGTGAAGCTTCATGCAAGTTTTGATGCACTTGATTGAAAGTTGAAAAATTAATGCAAACCAGTGACAAACACAACTGAATTGATCTGATAAAGGGATTTTGCACTAGTAATACGTGAGCATTTTGCATAGATTTAATTACAAATCAGTAAGTGCGTTTAAACTGAAGGTCTACTGAACTGCAAATTTAAGGATATAAAGATCTGAAGTGATGTATCACTTTGAAAGCCGGTATAGCATAGAAAAACCCATATTACAAATATGTTGCCTCTAGCTTTATAACAGCAGGATTGTGAACTGTTTAAAATGTGTATGTGAGATACGAAAGGACAGAAGATACCCTGAAGCTTTTTACTAGGTTTGAAATTTCAAGGATTTAAGATACTGAAAAAAAAATAGTTTGAAAACTTAATGACAATAAGAGAAAAAAAAGTATTAATATAGTAAAATGGAACGAGGCTGGACTCGTGCTTTGGTTTGTAGACATATACATTCCTGCAATTGACAGAAACGTTTACAGTGCTCACATTCAAACTACACATTTGTTCATGCATTCCCTGGGAATTGAACCCATGACCTTAGCCGTTAGCGCCATGCTTTACTGTTTTATACACTGCAGGCCTTTATATCAGAATGAATGAACACAATTTTCTATATTGACACATTTCCTGCTGAAATGGCTTCATGAACCATGATTTGCTACTTGCCATTTTATTGCTAGTTGCTTGCAGGTGGTATTATGGGGGACATTCTAGTACTTGACAGATTTTTATTGGACAAACATTTCCATGTCTCTCAACAATTCAACAGTATTTTGGTCCGTTTTTCTGCAATAGTAATATTGTACATTTTGTCATTTTTATTTTGTAATATTTTAAGAGAGAGAGAGAGAACCCTAAAACTATACAAGATGCAATAAAATAAGAGCCAGACTACATTAAATATGGGTTCATTTGCTACGCCTTGCAGATAAATTGTTTTCACGTACCATAATGTATTTTGTGTGGTGAAATATTGCTTAAAGTAAGAAACACTAAGAAACACAAATATATATATTTTTATACTCAGACAGCTATTGTCTATATAGCTATTGCAATCCTTTTGCATGTTGTTGGGTTTATCCAGCTCATAATAACATTAATACATTTTAATGCTTGATTTTAAGGATCAAAACGTTTTTTGTGCTTGATGTCCAAAATGGATCAGGTCCATTGAAGTTCAGCTTCATCATGATGACCTCGAAGCTAAAAGACATGGACTAAAAGTAGGTTTGAATACCAAGAACGGATTCGTAAAAAAAAAATTGGAGAAGAATGATGTTTAGTTCCATTGCTCTGATTTGCAAAAAAAAAAAAAATGATTCTAACGAGTTGGTTCGTTTTTGTTATTCAAAAACGTACAGTGGAAACAGTGAAGTCTAATTCTCGAATGAATGATTCAAATGAGTCGATTCTTTTAGTGAGTTAAAAACACAACACAAACAGCTAAATCAGATCAATTATGTCCTGGTTATTTTTAATGATTCAGCAGTATACAGTGTAAACAGTGAAGTCTGATTCCTAAATCAATGAATCTAATGAATTGATCTGAGAAATATACAGCACAATTAGGGTGGCCTGATTCCTGAATGAAAGACTCTACTGAGTCAGTATTTTTAGTGAATCAAAAACATATAGAGGCTTAAATCAGTGTAGTTACTGACTGGTTGTTCAAATGACAATGTGTAGTTAAAGATTCACATGATGAGTTCTGCTTACATTTGACAGTCTGGTAAAATAAAAGCAGTCAGCCTAGAATGTACAGCTATAAAACAGGGACAGCAGTAAACTGTATATAATTTGTGAATTGTATTATAAGTTAAAATATAAAAAAAAAAGAATGATGCTCAGTTCCATTAATGGTTTTCAGAAGTGCATTCTCCCCCTGCGACGGACCGAACACCATACTCATGTATATGACAGAGATTCCTGCATTACTTGACAGTATAAGAATAAAAACAGCAGTAAGCAATGTATATAGTTTTTGAATTGCATTAAAAAACATACAAATAGGCATATTTAGCGTGTCAAGAAGGTGCTTACCAATGAGATTAGTTGTAATACAACATCAACAGTTGACTGCACACACCTATAAAGACATTTCTACCTTTCTGCCTAAGCTTTCCCTCTATGGCCCCTTTAATTTGATAGGTTTACACTCCACAACAGGAGTAAATCTCTTTAATAATATAAGAACCAAAACAGATTAGAGTTGAATATGGTCTGATGCTTCATAGCAGTTGTTTGGTTGAGAACTGGCGTCTAAGCGCTGCATAAACACATGCTGAGTGAACGGGTGTATTTCAAAGTGCCGAGCAAACACATCCCCGGCTTAAACTCTTTTTTTAATCCCTTCATTTTTTGGAGCGTGGCCTCCGTTGGCGGGCTGATGACTTGATGAGCTTGCGCTGGGGTTGAATACCGAGAGATAAATAAATACACAAACAAATCTTTGAAGGCTAGGGTTAGGGTAATCCCATCAGTGCTGTCTTTTATGGTGGACAGCAGAATCCGGTATTTCCGGTAAGCGCTCCAAACATCCTGTTCTGACATTATATATAGGCTATATAAATATAATGTGGAGAGGTATAAAGATTAAGAGCAGGATTGGTTCAGGACTAGTTCATTGGTCTGCGTGGGGCTCCGGGGCTCAATTGTCCCAGCTGTTGCTTTGACAAGCAGCTAAGGGAGGAAAACAAATTATTATGATAGTGTCAGCGTTAGGTAAACCAGCTGGGATATAAACTTACATTAGTGACGCCCCCGAGGCATTCAAATGGTGTCATGACTTCCACATGTGCACTGCAGAAAATGCAAATTGCAAGAAATGATGCTATTTTTCAATTGTTATTAAAATTGTGGACACTTTATCCGTTGCATCATATCATGCTGTCTTTTCCAACATCATTTGGCATCAGCTTAGGTTTTTCAAATGCCATGTCAAGCTTCAAAATATTTTTAAACAAAATGGTTTGAGATATACGAATTTACTTTTTTTTTCCCCGGCCCACTTTATATTAAGCATCTTTAACTACTATGTACCTACATTTAAATTAATCATTTAATACCATTCACTTATTGTGTACATACATGTTTTTACATTTGTACTTCTATTTAAAAAATACATTCTTGTAATTGTATCTTTAATTAATTTCTGTAGTTACATCTGTAGTTACACTATCAACACTATCCCTACACCTTAACTTAACTAGTTCTCCAAACCTGGCCATAACCTTAACCATATCCCACCTTGATAGCAGCAAAAGTCATCTGGGTTGCATTTTATTTTACAGTATGTGCACTTACCTGTACTTACAGTGTACTTACATAAAATACTGGATAATATAAGGTAACTACATTAGTTTAGGGTTAGGTTTAGGGGTAGGTTCAGGGTTAGTACCTCGTTATTACACAGTTATTGTATTTACTATAACAACAAGTACATAGTATGTACATGCGGAACATGACTGTAAAATAAATAAAAAGTGCTACCATGACATGCAATACAACATGTGCACAGTAAGTAAATCATATCAAGCAATTCATTATTTTTAATGTAAGTACATGGTAGGTAAAGACACCTTAATATAAAGTGTGACCCGATTTTCTGTTAGAAATTGCTAATAGATATCACAATAAAATCGTACAAGAAAATGGCAAGTAATATGTTGAATTAAACATGACATTTTGAAGCAGAAAAACTAAAATAAATATTGTTTAACATGCTCCGATAATCTTCAAAAAAATAATTTTTTTTTACACTGCAGCCTATAAAAACATGTCCAGTGCAAATGCAAGTTGCCATCCCAACTGAAACCAATTGGACCACAAGGAACTACCCAAAATGCCAATTTGGCACATTTGCACACAGTAGTTACCAGACAGACTGGCTGTGTCTCAAATCGCCCCTTATTTAGTGCTCTATTTGAGGGGACTGCCATTTGAAGTGGTGTCCAAAGCCATGGTAGATATGATAAAATGTCCACATATTCAATACACCTTAAAATTAACTGTACAACGGATGTTAGTAGTGGTATAATTATGCACACTAGTGAATACGCATGTACTGTGAGCGTCACGTCAAAATGAATCCTACACAGCACTTTCGGCGCCTTTTTTTTTGTCAGAATCCACTCACTCGTTTTCATTCACTCATTCAGAGGACTGTATTTGTAATGTAGGGAATAGTGAAGGAGGGTCTAGAGGGTGATCTGAGATACAGCCACTGCGTTTCTATAGCTCAAACAGTAGAGCTTGTTACTAGCAATTTGAAAGTCATGGGTTCGATTCCAAGGGAACAATTAAAAAAGAAAAAAACATATATGCTTTATATGTAATGCATGCTGCTTTGGATAAATGTATATGACATGATCTTAAATCAGTGTGAAATACTTTGATATTGTAAATATCAATGCTCATTCACTAATACACAGTACAGTGGCCCCAAAAGGAAACTTTTTTTTTGGGAAACAAGTGAATTGCATTAGAAGATAATGTAGTGGCATCTGCAAATAAGCAAGTACTTTTACCAACTGGTGAAATCACAGTGATTTTTAGTGAGTATACTGTATGTTTGGGATGTGTCTGAAACTTTGAAGCTAAGTTACTTTGCTGCCCAGTTAGTCGATAACTCTATGAAGGTACCTCTTCAGAAACAGTGATATCATGTGTGTATACAGTATACAATATAGACATTTCCCATGGACACATGTCCAGAGTTACTACAGTTGTAATTCCACTAATGTTTGACAATCAGAAATCATGTTTTGCTTGAAGAGCGTGCTTATTTCTGTTTTTCTTAAAATGATTATGCCACTTGGTTTGACGTTTATCTAATGCAATTACATCCATTCATTTCAAATTGTGGCTGACTAGTCTAAATGCTGTTTTGGGGCCACCATCTTGTGTTCAAGCAAACCATTAGAGCAAGAAAGAGTGAGAAAGAGAAACATTGCTGTGCTAAAGGCGAAAAAATGCACTCAGCACCCAGAGACTAAATTTTCAAGACATAAAATCACCTCTTCAGACTGACTTTGCAGTCTGTGATTTTTACGATGGCAGGCGTGGTATTAGTCGCTCCAATCTTTTGCTTTGTCTTGGCCCAGGCAAATCGATGTTCGTAAGGCGCAGTAAAAATGACAATAAAATTCAATCTCAACTTTCAGTCTCAATCTCTTTTTATTGCACCGCATTGACAAGTCTCACGACTGCGCCGGGAGAGGTAATGCACTGAAGTGGCCTACTAACTCTGCCAGCGTGGCGAAAATAACCCGGTTGATTGTCGGGACTCTTGATTGCGTGGAGCTGGACTGTAGGCAAAAGCTGCGGACCGTGATGCTGATTTACTTCCTGAAGGGACGCGGATGACGGAACAGGTGCTGGAGTGTAAATATACATGTAGATCGCCTTTTGATTGTAATGACACAGTGGGTGCCAAAAGCTCCAGGCCAGTCGTTTTTCTTTTTTTCCCCATTTGCTGATTATCTGAGCCACTGTTTACTGAATGCCTGGCATCTGGAAGTTCATTTCCTGCACTTAAGAAGAGCCACCATGCCATGTCAATTTTGGCCTGCCTCAATTGTAAAATCAAACACTAATGAAGTTTTCACGGGTGCACCCTTCATGTGATGTATCATCAACTTTGAGTACATTTGGCACTGTGTGCTTTTAAAACATACTTTTCTCACTCTCATCATAGTTTATTTAACTTCTGCACCAACAATATCCAACTGCACACATCACTAGTGAATTCTGTTTTGCGTAATTTTCGCCACATATCAAAGCACCATTCGTTATGTAGTAGAAATGATGGATGGAATTACATTTTTAACATTTTTGGTATGATATTTCAAGCTTCTTTGTCTTGGTAAAAATAAAATGCCATTGTAAAAAAAAAATAAAATAAAATAAAACAAAAAAACTATTATCTAATCTATATACATAATTTGATAGAATAATAGCTTGAAACGTTCTGTTCTTGTTCGTTATTTTCTTCACGTCTTACTAAACAAGTCTCCTTACTAAACAAGCACAATAACATCAGAAAAAATCAGTTTTTATACAAACATTTTCGGTTGTAGCAATGTCAGTTGTTGGAAATGGCAGACTAGTTTGTCTTGCTAAGGCTAATTTCATTACTAGCATTTCATGTATCCTAAATACTCACGATTAAATACTATTTTCACTATTTTAAGCAAATATTTTCATCCAAAGTAATTCAAGGTATATCTTCTTTTTTGATCGTAAGGGATAGGTTCCCCAACATTTTTTAATTCGTCATTTTTATTAAGTCTGTTTGGCTACCACAATCCTTCAAAATATATTATTTTTTCATTCAATAGTTGAAATAATTCATACAGGTTTGGAACGACTTGAGTATGGATAAATGATGACAGAGTTATGCATTTCAGGGTGAACTATCTCTTTAATGCATTCACTAGGAATTGAACCAACAACCTGTTTGTTTACCACCATGCTCAAAACTGTTTAGCTAACATAACACTCAGTTTTTTTGGTTTACTGTCATAGCTTCCTCTACAAAGTCATTGGTTTCCCACCCGTCTGGAGCACCCCAACGCTGCTCATTTTGCATGTATCCTTTCTCTGACACTCCTTTTTCAGGTCTTGGAGTCTCTACTAATGAGCTGATGACCTGAATCAGGTGTGTTTGATTAAGGAGACATGCAAAACGCGCAGTGTTGGGGTGCCTCCAGGACCAGGGTTGGGACCCTCTGCAATATGTAATCTCATGCTGTTCATACATGCTATTCACTGACACTATTGCCTCCTAGATAAACAAGTGCACTTTTTATATAACTTTTTTTAGTGAGAATTGTTGGTTGAACTGACATCAAAACTGAGGGACACTGATAATTTAAGGTATAAAATGTATACTCATAACTTTAATACAATAAATATTGAACTTATGTATGTTATTTCGTTCTTTGTACTCACATATTACTATAAATAGATGTTTTTGTTTTTTTATAGTTTTAATAAAAACCAGCCCCTTGGAACATAAAACGCCCCCATTGATCAAGAAACACTCATAAACTGTTGTTGGAAAAATGTAACAGGAAAGCCATTTAAAACTGAGCTTGAAAGGAAATCACATAAATTCAGCTTCAAAAGAGGTTATTGAAGGGTTGAAAGCTACGTGTGCCTGTGTGACGACGAATGTTTTGTTGTCGATGTATGGATTGCGGATGAGTATTGAGTCAGGGCTTTATCCAGGCGATGGAACCTTGGTGCTCTTGTCGGGATTCGCAGTGTTTGCTTGAACAATGTGAGAACTCATAAGAGCTACGATCAATCTGTCAGCGAATAAGCTGTCACGGAGGTGCTGCACCGAGGGATATTTAACACAAACATAAAACAAGCCGTGTCCGTTGTTTTTATCCTCAAGGGAATATGAAATAGCAGGGTTTTTAAAAGCACACGCGGACACGTGCCTGGCTGCTTTATGAGTGTGTACTTCTCTGACCACCATGTGAACTTTGCTTTCCGTTGCAGGAAAATAATAATATGCGTGGGAATGTCATTCAGGCAAGTGACGAGTCACATCTTATCGCAGCTCCATTATATGCAAAGGTGTAAAACATTTGGCTTCCTTATTTAGATGATGCGATTCCATCCAGGCGAAGAGCTGAATTAGCAAAGGAGGGTAAAATTGTTTTCCCACTATCTCTCCACAAACATAGACAGCGGCCCCTGTCTCCCCCCGCCGTAAAGCTGATAATGCTCCTGATAAAGTACATGGACACCTGGATTTATTTCCTCTGCTATCACTCGCTTTATTTATTTATTTCCGTGTCCTTTCGTTTACAACCTCTACGTGCGTCTCGATTTCACCTCACCATCTGCACGCGGCCGCACTCAAGGATTCCTAAGCCAAAAATACCAGTAATGCCGTAGTTTCTCATTTCTTTCTCTTTTTTTTCTTTGGCTTTTTAACACTAATGTGCTGGACAGATGGCAGCAAACTATGGTTAATACTGTTCCCGTTAAGTCATGTGCTCATAGTAAAAATAAGGGCTGCACTACTGGTCACACTTTTCCTGTATTCAGGCGCACTAATTTGGTTGCTTGGCAGTAGTAGCGGTGACAGAATCTGCAGCTTTCTTTGTAATAAAGATTCCATACCTTGTATTGGGGTGGGCGGTATGACCAATTTCATATACCACGGTAGCATATATCACAATATACATAGTTGTTTTTACTAGTAATACCACTAGACTGATACAGGGTGAATTGAGGCTAATTGGGACATTTTTTCCCCAGTCATCTCAATGGCAAAATGTGTTCCAATTTACCTGAATTCACACTATTAAACAACCAAGTGATAATATCTATTTTTTTCTATTCAAGTGAATCAAGTTTACTATGGAATATTTATAAAAAATATCTTATAATACTTTATTTTCTTTGCATATATCCAAATTGCTTCATAAAAACTTACAATGCGCTTCATCTATTCAGGTGGTCTGATTGGATTAAAAATATCATTATATATTTATATAGTATATCTTTATTACCTTAACATTAATCTTTGTATTTTTATAATTAATGCAATGCATGTTTTAGTATAATATATTATATAGATAATATATATATTATGTGGGTGTGTATATATATTCTCTGTAGTATATTTTATATTTTCTACCACATTCGAAGTGTATATGTAATAATTCTAACATATTAAACCAAAACTATAATATACAACAGTAATAAAATTAGTATTTTGTATTTACTGCATGTATGTATATGTTTTAGTAGTAATCTTAATTATATTAAAACATGAATATTTCTGTATTTGCAAGTTTTATATACATATAAAATCAAAAATATCAATTCTAAATAAAATATAGTATAAAACACACACACAACACCCCACCACACACACACACACACACACCCACACACACACACCACACACACACATCACACACTATAATTAAAAATCAAAAATAGTATAGACAGTGTTCATAGAACTATGAAAGAATAAGAAATGTTTGCTAAGTAACCGACACTTGACCCATTCCCTCTCAACACACACACACACACACACACACATTGCCTAGAGCCCTAGAACATTGGATCTCCCATGACCCCATTTCGCCATCATTTCTGACTCTGCTGATGGTTTGAGTCCATGTCTTCGATGTCTCCAAGACATCCGTCTCAAATATCAGTGACTGGATACATAATAACCCTCATCCAGAGCCCCTTATCAGAGTTGTCTGTATCCCCGGGGCGTCACAATCCGGGGTTCCTCGCTGAAGCGTTAAAAGGTTACGGCAGGGGTGACGTCTGATGCACGCGGCTCCAACAAACGACCGCTTCTTCTCTCGCCCCAAACCCCCTCCTCGACCCCAAACAGTGCCTGTGTTGTTCTCATATTCGAGGTGATGAACCTTCCAGGCCCTCCGGACTTAAAAATATCCGAGCTCTTCAGAGGAAGCTCGAATACAGGAGATGTGGAAGGGATGTGGATGCGATGCGATGCGTAAGGCCGTGGCAACCCCTGACAAATATCAAACAGCCGGGCATGCTTTCATCCTGTATTCGGCTCACATTCACGCTACTGAAAGTGACCCTGTGTCACAGTTTTCTACACTGACAAACAACAGCCTTATACTGGACTGCCCCCACACTGAGTGCATTCATTTTTAAATGAGTCTCTTGCAGCAGGAGAACAAAAAACGCTTTCCGTTCTCCAGAATTATGTATGGAAATGGAAACGCTTTCATTCAGAGAGATTTCAAACAGATTGGCATTGAAAAAGCTTGCCAAACTGGATTTGTGGATTGATTGTAACTGTGAACATACTGACCTGATGGTCAATATTAATTACAAACTACGTTTGGTTATACATAGATTTGAATGAAAAATCACCACGGATCTGCTTAAAATAACCATCTTAAAGGTCAGTCGCCGTCCCAATGTGGGATTGTTTATGTCGGCATGGCTCATTTGGAAAGGCTGTAATGTCTGAGATTGATTGGATTATGTCTGCATGATTTGTATGCCTCTCTCGGTACGAGAGAGGACCTGTATTAAGACCACCCTGCAGCTACCGCAGTGTTTGTGGACTTGATGGTCTGTAAACAGCCTGTCTCTGGATTTTTATTAAACTCTTCCACATAGAAAGCATCACCGCCACCTCCTCCTCTGTATTTCCATTTCAAGACTCCCTCACTCATTGCTGACTGAATCAAAATGAAGCTGGGAAAATTACTCTGAGCTCTGGATGTCTGACCATGTCACATCAAGTTCTGTCGGAGGAGCTCTTACGGTTTCAATAGGGCTTGTGAACTGCATTAGGGCTCTTGGAACTGATAAATGCTTGAAAATCTTGCTTGCAATGTCAGAAATGTCAATAGTAGTGTTTTCCTTCATGGCGGTTAGCCCTGGGGAGCTTTCAAAGGGTTAGTTTACTTCTAAATGAAAATTCTGCAGACATTTATTCACTGTCTTGATGCTCCAAAGCCATGTGATTTTCTTTCTGTGTCGAGCAAAACAACCAAATTATATCGTAAAAAATCCAATGACCGCTTTTTCATAACATTGAGCTCTAAAAATCTACTTCAAAAGAAAGAAAATCATAGAGGTTTACAGTAGAACAACTTATGGGTAAATGAGGACAATGCAGAGAGAAAATTAATTTTTAGGTGAACTGTTCCTTTAAGATTTCTTCTAGACAGCAGAGTTTTTAATATTGACCCTGTACATGCTGTTAGAGAATAAAATGTAATCTTTTAAGACTAATACAGAGAGAACGACTCTAAGATGAAGAAAAATAAAACAAAATCAGATGTGATATAGCAGGTGAGGTAGATCAATTCACCATCATTTCTTATTTGTGTAATAATGCAGTGCAAGTCTGTATTTAATTTTCCAATTCTTGAGCCGTAACACCTGCCGTCTCTCATTTTCACAGAGGAGTCGCCTTGAAGAGCCACTAATATCAAACACAAACAATCAATCTCAGGCAATCCTGAGCAGCCCTAATGGAGAAGAGCAGAATATTAATTATTGCGATGGAAGGAGAAAAAACAAAAGCGGCTGCCACGGTGATGTAGCTCAGCTAATTTATGTGTGTTTGGGTGCCAGGGGAGCTCCTGCAAATCTAGTAATGGTGCTTTCACACTCACAACCACGTATACACACGTAATCGCACATGTTAATCAAGTAACCTGACACACACATTTCCAACTAATGTATATGAAAGGTGGTGTGTGTGTGTGTGTGTGTGTGTGAGAGAGAGAACTCTTCTTTGTCTTTGCAAAAGACAATTTTTTATTTGATTTGATTTTTGGCATGTAAAAATGACGGGCAGATAGATAGATAGATAGATAGATAGATAGATGATGGATGGACTCCTGATACAGATAGATAGATGACGGATGGATGGACATACCAGAACAGATAGACAGACAGACAGACAGACAGCCAGACAGAAAGACAGACAGACCGACGATAGATAGATAGATAGATGATAGATAGATAGATAGATAGAGAGATAAATAGATAAATAGATAGATAGATAAATAGAAAGGCCAGACAGACAGACCGGACGAACGGACGGACGGACGACGACGGACGGACGGACGGACGTCGACGGATACCGGCCGGACGGATGGTGGATGGATGGATGGATGGATGATGGATGGATGGTTGATGGATGGATGGATGGATGGATGGGATGGATGGACAGATATATGGATGGATAGATGGGATGGATGGATGGATAGATGGATGATTCTGGATGGATGGATGTGGGCCCCCATACGGATGACAATAGATAAAGATAGAGATGATGGATGGATGATGGATGGATGATGAACAGATAGAAGATGATAGATATAGTAGATAGATAGATAGATAGATAGATAGATAGATAGATGGATGGACTTACGGATGAACAATAGATAAAGAGATGATAGATAGATAGATTGATAGATTGATAGATAGATAGATAGAGAGATAGAAGATAGATGATGGTTGATGGACAACGGATGAACATATACTAGATGAATCGGTAGATAGATAGATAGATAGATAGATAGATAGATAGATAGATAGATAGATAGATGATAGATGATGGATGGATGGACATACGGATGGACAGATAGATAGATAGATAGATAGATAGATAGATAGAGAGATAGATAGTAGATAGATAGCCTCGATAGATATAGATGACGGAATGGATGATGACATCGGCTAACAGATAGATAGATGATGATAGATAGATAGATAGACAGATATATGTTTGTGTACTCAGGTTTTTCATCTCGCTGTGAAAGAAAACACTTCTGTCTAACCTTTTCCTCAGCATGGACCGAGGCTGTAAACTACACAGCCAGCAGCTGTCGTATTGATTGGTACTCAGATAAATGCTGTCATTACTGGGACTTGTGGTCGCCCGTTTATGTTTGTTTGATGTAAAGTGAAGTTTAATCTTCTCCCCTCATAGTTCTTCTCATTTTCTGGCTCGGTTTGAGTGAAATGGCACCTCAGAAAGCAGCTCAGCTGTCTTATCAGCCCTCCTTAGTAAAGCAGAACTCCCACCGTCTCACACACACACTCAACTATCTCTCATCCTCTTCCACCTCTCTCCTTCAGCTCAGCCTCTTCAGTTTACTTCTCCACCCAGGGGGACGCTTTATTGCTCAGAGGTTGCTCTTTCATACCTCAGGAGACTCAAAGGTGCTAGAAGCAAATTTTCTTTTGGAATACCACAATGTAGATGATGACTGATGCCACATCTGTCTTTGCTATTGTTCAGAGAGCATAAAAAAGCAGTGGCCTTTTAGTTTTTAGTCAATCAGAAACACTCTGCATGGGAGCCAATTTGCATGTTTGATATAAGGTTAACTGACATGTCTTTGGATGGCAGCAGAGCTAAAGTTAGCAAAATTATGGATCTAGAAACATAAAATAATGCTTAAATGTGTTGTATGTTATTTTTTTGACTGTACTAAAGTAGAAAATACCATAATATGTTTGCAGATATTTAACAAACATGCTAAGATCACATACTTGTTTCTCTTAAAAAGTGCTACAGTCAGTTATTCTACTCTGAAATGTGCATTCCGTGTTGGAATGTCTGTTTTTATTTTGGTCTGTTTTGGTATGTTACACCCTGGTTGCCATTGGTGGAAACACAGCGTTTTGGAGCCGTGGAAGCGAGCAAATGAACTGGGTCAGAGATTGCAAAATCTACCCGAGCAGAAAAGCCTCGGCATCCATCGAAAAAGCTCTATGACAAGTGGTATATTAAAAGACAGAAAATCAACTCGTCAACTACAGCGTACAGCCTTCATTGTCAATTGCGCTTGTTCCTGTTGCAGCAACCTGGCAACCCCAAACGTATAATAAAATATACTGGGTTACACTTTACTTGAAGGGGTGTGCATAAGACTGACTTGACACCTTCATAATCATGACATGACACATGTTATGAATATGAAGGGTTTTTTTGTTTATGACAACTGTCATTAAGTGTAATTTGCTCAGTTATGTCATTTTTAATCCAAAGATGACATTGTTTGAGATGTCTTTGTTATGGGCTATGGTTAGGGGTAAGGGTAGGGGTAGGGTTAGTTCAAATAATGTCATATTTGCATTAAAATGACATAACTGAGTGAATTACATTTAATGACAGTTGTCATAAACATGCATTAAACCTCCTTCATATTCATGACATGTTTCATGTCATGATTATGAAGGTGTCATGTCAGTCTTATGCACACCCCTTCAAGTAAAGTGTTACCATATACTGTTATCATAATTGAACATCTGCTTGTGAAATTAGTGATTTGTGCATTCGTATTACGTGTTTGCTAGTACTTAAAGAATGCATATGTGTGCAGACAAAGTGACATTGCCTACTACTGGCCTGGCATGCATATACAGTCTTTTTCATAGATCTGCTGACTGGGATCGTTTTGACAACAATGTTGTCAGTACAAAAAACTCTCAAAAATGCAAATGTAAATTGTTTTTTATGTTTTTAGTACATCATTGGCATATAAATGTCCCCTCAGATGTGTAGTGCACAAAGTGTTACAGTAGTGAATTCAGGAGATTCTGGTTTAAGCGCTCCACCCGTGGGGTGTGTTGCCATGGTTGCCAGTGGCAAAGCTGTTTCCTGCAAGAATAAATGGCCCTATTGACAGTTTATTCAAGTTAACCATCTGTTTCTATGGTCATGTTTTATATTTCAGGTCAGTTTTCCATTCATAAAGTTAACTAAAGTAAGAAACACAGTATTCATAAAACAGTAGGCAAAAAGTACCCAGTAATGACCTACTGTCTCCAGTGAGATTCTGAAATGCACATACGATGGACACTTTACTATCCCATGAGGCCACGAGAGAGGATTTGTGAATGTGAGCTGAGATGTAGTACATCTGGATTGTATGAATGGGTTCGTACTACACACATTCATACTATACAGAACATACTTTTTTTAACAGTTGCAAGCAAGCATTCATCCAAAAGTACCTACTCAGAGAGAATGCGATTCCGGATGCAGCCACGCTATGTACAACAGGACCGCACACTTGCAACGTGCACAATATTCAGGTTCTCATATTTGTTTAGCATGTTTCTAATTTATGTTAATGTTAAATTCAGATCAAGATCTCTGACTTTTGTGAGATCTTTTCTCAAACTCAAAATATTAAATTTTACTTGTATGCATTCGTTAGATGCCTTTTTCCAAAGAAGCTCACATTGCATTCAAGATTCAAATTTTATGCGTTTCCTTGAGAGTCAAACCTATGCCCTATTCTCTACTGTTTGAGCTACAGGAATGCCCAGGAAAGTGAATTTTAGATACTTTTAGATGTATCTAGTTGTATTAGATGAGTTTGAAGCCACACGTGAGATTACTTTGGTATTTTTTTCTGTGGAGAAGCAACAGAAGAAAAAAAAATCTCCATTCGCTCTCATTTTAATCTCAGGAGGAACGTTTGAGATATTAAAGTGAGTGTGGTTTTTCTATCATACCTTCTCGCTCCTCACCTCCATCTCTTTGTGTGTTCTACTCTCATGTTCTGCGGGTCACATCCTTTTTTATTGCACACCGTATGTGATTTGACTCTCCAGGGCTCAGCTCACTAAATGGCTGCCTGGTCGACGGACGATTTTAACTCTAAACCTCAGGAGGGAAGGAAACACAGAGTGGGCAGATGGTCAGTGAGGGGAGGGGGCGGTAGAAGGGGCAGAGAGAGGTGAGGGAAAACTGGAGCCGGCGAGAATGGAAGTCAGTTCATGAGAGATGGAATATATAAAGAAAGGAGAACCAAGGCACAAAGTCACTTTTCCGAGTTTCCAGTATTCTCTCTGAACTCTCTAGAGACGAAGTCTCCATAGAGTGAGATTGCTGTTCCCGCTAATGCACTAACTGCTGCCGTCTACCCGAGCGCTGACACGCTGGCTACAGAACTCTGTCACCATACATGCCGCCTGTCAGAGAAATGGGTAGATTTTCACTTAGTTTGTAGTCGAATATTTTCCGCATTGTGGCGTGAACAGGATCCTGTTCAGCGTCGAGCTTCTTGTTATGCCGAGACTCTCTCGCTTTCGACACACGCATTATAAGCCAGCCAGAAGCCCTGTGCTGTTGCCATGTGACACACACGGTGTGTCTTTCTCTCTCTCTGCCCTTATCGCTCAAGTCAGTTTTATTTCTCTCTGGGTTGTTTTTTTGTTCCTTTACACTTCTGAGGCGCGACACCAAAACAAGTCCTTCTTTTAAACCAAGCTATTTCAAAAGTGGCACTGGGGTGAGAGAGCGCAACAAAGCAGATTCAATGGCGCTACTGGGATAAATACAGTGAATTCATATTAAACCTAAATCCATGCAAAGGCCATGCTTGGGAGTCACTAAATCCAGTCAGTATCCGAAATTGATATCATTTATCAAATCCCAAAAGATCAAAGCGGGACTATCAGAACATAGTCAGGGAAAGAGTTATAATGACTTCATCCTATACTATGACTGCCTCAGTCAATTTATTTTTTTTTTTTTAAAGCAGCAGTGTCATTTAGTCTAGTGTCGCCAAGCGGGAGCATGAAACGATTGATTCCCTGCGTCCCAATGTTCATACTATCCATCCTAAATAGTATGTGAGATTAATAATAAGTGATAATAAGTGTGTCCCAAAGCATAGTATGTTGAAAAGAGTATGCTAAAGGTCCCCGGATGGTCTACTATTTCAGGTTGATTTTTGAAGTGTGGATCCGTGCACACTCTAATGGCTAAAATTGGCCACGATCCATTGCGCTTTGGCGAAGGATTCGGTCCAGAACTACAAACATGAATAAAAAACTACAAATGTGGCGGATGCGCGCGATCGACGGTTAGGTAGAGAGGTTTACAAAAAGGGGTTTGAGTTACTAATAATCAACATTTAACCTGGTAAAGAATATTTATTTATTGTTATCCATGTTATATTTCATCTGCAACAGCAATGTGAACTTTTATAAACATCCATTTGGTTGTTAACTTTTAAATGCATCATTTTGCTGAAAATATGTGTTCTCCGCATGAAAGACTGGCAGATCAATGAGCTACTTCTTTTCTCTCCAGTGTGGTAGGAAGTTAAATGAAATGAAATGTGGAGGATGTTAACTGTGACAAGATGATTGACAGGCCAGTTTACAGTGACAGGGTGTGTGTAACAGTTGCGACAGAGCGGTCCTTTAAAGACACAACTGTGTGACGTGATAGTATGTCCCAAAGCTTGCCTACTCTTATACTACACACTCAAAAGTGTGTATTTTTTCTTCACAAAAAGAGTACATCTTTAGGGCGTAGTATAAGTAGGCACATTGGGATGCAGCAATTGTTTTCATACAGCTTTCCCAAACACTTCCCCACCTGCCATTGGCCACACAAATCGATAGCTGTGCCCAAAACTCACGCCATTGGCTGAGCCAATGTTTAGCTAATGGGGATGCTTAAAGTGTGTGCTAACATGCATAAAGTAACAATGTAAATGAAGTAGCAGTGAAATGGATTATTAAATAAGAAAAAAAAACTTAAAGGTGCAATAGGTGATTGTCGTCAGAAATATTTTTTGTTATGCTGGTTGAAAGTCTCTTCACATCCCGATAGCAATCATTAAGTTAAGTGGTCTAAATGTATTTATCTGTATTTATATAATATTCTGTGGAAGGCGTATGACCAAGAAATGTTTGTTGCTCGTTCCAAGCATTTTAATTGACTTTCCTACCTCCCTGTCAACATATGTATTCGCATACCTCTGCTCACCCGGTGCGTGCAGACAGGATATGTCATCAGCGCGTTCACGTACGCTATGCAGAGCGAGAATGGCAGGCAAACATCAACAACCCGATCTTCCTTCCTGGTATTGTAGTACTGTTACCACTGTAACGATAAGTTTTTTTTTCTCACACGGTGAATGACACATGGACTATTGTAGTAATGTTGTCTCTGGTCGTCTGATCTGTTCGTGCGTTCAGGAGGCGTGGCTTTGGACGGCGATTTGCAGGGAGGGTGGGACTTTCGCTTTCAGTGCTATCAGGCTAAAGTTAGCATTTTCCAAGATCTCCTACTGCACCTTTAAGGCAGGGACATGATTCAACGCATCGGTTGTTGATTGGATGGAACCAGGGCGTGTCTAAAGGGGTGCCGGGTTTGTCTGTCAATGGTTTTTATTTATAAAACGAGAGATGCTTGTCCAGTCCCTTGTGCAGTGCCGATTTTTTTTTATGTCATTCTACTTGTGTTTGGAGCACTGACGTTTCCCATGGCCCCTCCCTGACTGTGTTCTTGGTCCCCACTCTGCCACCCACCCCATTAAAAAAATAAAATAAAGAATCGCCCCTGGATGGAGGCAGATCTGAATGTGTGCTTGTAGGAAAGGGGCAGAGTTTAAAGAGACTAAATGTGACCCTGGACCACAAAACCATGCATAAGGGTCAAGTTTTGTAAATTTTTGAATAAATAAGCTTTCCATTGATGTATGGTTTGTTAGGATACAACACATTTGGCCAAGATACAACTATTTGATAGTCTGTAATCTGAGGGTGCAAAACAAATCTAAATATTGAGAAAATTCCCTTTAAAGTTGTCTAAATGAAGTTCTTAGCAATGCATATTACTAAACAAAAAACATAAACAATTAACTTTTATATTTTACAGTAGGACATGTCACAAATATTTTCATGGAACATGATTTCTAATGATTTCCTAATGATTTTTGGCATAAAAGAAAAATCAATAATTTTGATCCATACAATGTATTTTTGGCTATTGCTACAAATATACCCCAGCGACTTAAGACTGGTTTTGTGGTCCAGGGTCACAAATGTTTGGCAATGTCCAGCATACATCACCACAGAGAACTGGAAGATCACTGAAAGCCAGGGCAAGAGAAAGTACAGTGTTTTAACATCTAAAACATATTTACTTCAGCTTTAACTGGCAAGAAACTGCTACCAGACTTGACTTTCACATCACCAAAACATCATTCTAATGATCTGGAACAAATTCAAGTGAGTTTTAAAGACAACTAAACACATATTTAATGTAATCATGAAGCGGAAAAAAAATGGACATTTATGAATTAATATTCTTTTTCAGTGGCTCCATCAGATGCCATGTTTACTCTTTCTACCAACAGCACACGCACAGCCAGGATTGTGGGATAGTGAAGGACACATCTATGCGACTTCAAAGAACCCAAAATAAAGATGAAGGCATTTTAGTAGACAGAATGTTACACATGCACCATGGTGCCTCCCTTCCCTCGGTATACTGCTTGCGAAGGCAGCATTTTTCAGGTTTCAGACACAACCGATAAATCAAGTCATTGTCCAAAATCAATATCATTCAGCAAATCCCAACAGCATTAGATCAAAGCACAAATCACTGAAAGTGGCCAGGAAACAGGTTAGGATCTTCACGTCGTGATACTCAGCTACATTACAGCAGGCACTTTTGACAAAGTGTTTATGAGAAAGGTTATTAAGAAAATAAGCAGCAGGTGACAACGGAAACTATGGTAACCAATGACTAGACCTGTGAGACTGATAAACCTGTGATAAAGAGGTGAGGCCTCTATGACAGCTAAATAAAACTGCTTACACATAGGCTATGTTCAGTGTACTGCATTCTGTTTGGTTTGCTCTGTTGAATACTGCACATTTTGACCAATCAGAACAATATGCACATTATTCAAACTTCAGATAATATATACTGCAAAATGCAAAAATAGTAGCATGGTAGTATTCTATTTCAAACATATTGCAAATTGTATACTTTGTTGTCTCCCAAATGATGTACTATACTGTAAACTATGCACTATGTACTTTATCATCAAGTGTATGACATGTGTAAGCTTTGTCAGTCATGCAGCATCCTTCCCCCTTCGTTACATAAGGAAAGCTGCAACAATTGAATGCATGAAGTGTACAACATTCCACACTTAGGTTTTTTTTCTCAGTTAATTAATCATCTGGGTATTTCAAGTGCACTTTTTTTCTTTTTGGAATTGTCAGTGTAAAAAAAAAACCCCCCCCCAACCCAACCCTAAATGTACACTTTTCACCACAATGGCATAACATAGTTCATTAGCAATGGAATTGGGATGCACCTCTAGTGTACATTATTTGTGGCATACGCTATTCTACTTAAAATGCGTATAATATATAAAGCTCTAGTACTTTACAGTGTTTGTTACAGGCATCCAGTTATCAACAAACAAACAATAAATAATCCAGTTTTGGTTTGAACTTTTTTCAGTTTTAGTCATAATATTTTACTCTTGTGCTAAAAATTCTGTAAATCTCTCATTATGCCATGTTATCACCTGGATTCAGATTCAAAAATTATTTTTGTCAACTTTTTTTTTTTCTTTTTGGAACTGATTGATTGCAGGCCTCACTGATCCAAGCTAATGCACTTATTTTTTTAAATTAAATTATTAGTGGATAATTCACCATTCACTGTAAGCAAGCCAGTAGGTTTTAGTCTAATCCAACAACATTTTCAGGAAAAAGAATATCTTCACCGGGTCAAAATGAGCAGAAAACAACATGAGGGTTAAGATGATGTAATTTCTGGTTTATTCAAATGGAAGGTCAAGTCATGTGCATCGCATTATGGGATACAGTATTCACTATTTTGCACATTTTAGCAAACAACAGCAAGTATTCAATGCATACAGAAAATTTACTATTTATACGGTTCCATTACATTTATGCATTTGGCAGACACTTTTTATCTGTAGCAACTTATGCTGTTTTCAAGTTATGTGCTTGATCAGTTCATGCATTACCTTGAAATCAAACCCACAAGCTTTCTGTTGCTGGCGTCCTTCTTTACCGTTTGAGCTAGAGGAACACCCAGGAAAGTGATTTTAAGAGTAAACTCTTTCTAGATGAGTCTGAAGCTATCAAATATTGAGGTGTGATGCACAGAAGGAAGGATGATGCCATCAGACAGCCTGTGTAAATTGTAGAATTAGCCCATTGGAATACTGTTGTAAAAGCAGCTCAGGAGAATATGAGGATTGCTGTCACAGAATTAGCTGGTTGTAACCCTTCTGGTTTCCTCTTGGCACGCCTGTCCCTGTTACCCAGTTTAGCAGCATATTATCTTACCAGTACCACTCCTCCGAACATGGAACGGCAAGCTTTGGCGGCATATTTGGGTCAGGTATTAGCGCCGCACCTCTGACGTGTGTACTAACATGCTTTGCTTTCTCCCCTCTCTGGGACTCCTCCGCCAATTGCATGGATAAACGACTAGAACAGAACGAGCGGCGGAGGAGGAGACTCGTGGGTTCCAAGCGTTTGATCCCTATCGAAGCATGTTTTATAGATATCAGAGCCTGACGTCTGCTGGGACTCTACAACTCAATGACTCTATTCCAAACAGCGAAACAGAAAAAAGAAAACATTCCCGTCGCATCTCTTTACCCTTTCCCTCTGGAGAGATGGGAGGGATTTTGGTTTACATGAGCTTAAGAGACTCACACTTGCTGCCTGTTTTGATACTGACGGGCTGAAGACGTTGTAGGAATATTATGCATTTCAGCCGAACCCCTGGGACCAAGTTAATATCATAGTGTTTACACGGCAATGCCATACTGATACTCCTTTAGTTTCTTCAATGGCAGCAAACCCTAGGTATTGGAGCAGTTTCAATATCACGGTTCAGTTTTTTTTTTTGGTTGGTGTTAAAGGGTTGCTTTTTTTTTTTTAAGCATCCCGCCACACCAGAGTTCACCTAAAAAGATAGTGTGGAGTACAGAGCACAGTTGAACTTAAATTATGGAAATGAAACACTAATTGATAATTCTGGTGACATTATAAAATCATCACACTATTTTGATAAAAATCAGTTTGAAAATTGTTTAAATGTAGCCAAAAGTGATGGTGTCATTGTAATATTTTGATATTAAAATTGTGGCCAGTTAAATAAACTTAGTTGCTATGTTAGGACTGTATCTTAAAGAGATCACCCACAAATCAAAATGTTGTACCAAACAGTTGCTTCCTTAGTATTTATTATTTTTCCCCCTGTTATGGAAGTCAGTTTGGTTACCGTTCGCTACCGTCTGTTTGTTTACCAACATTCTTCAAAATGCCATATTTTAATTTGTGTTCAACAGAAGAAAGAAACCCATCCAGGTTTGGAATAACTTGAGAGTGAATAAATGATAAGATCATTTTAATTTTTTTAGTTGAACTATCCCTAAGAACTAGTCTGACTAGCAGTAATTCAAGAGGCAATCTTACCTTTCGGATTCAAATTAGACCAATATATATATATATATTTGTAACTGACTTAAAAAAGTTATGTCCAGTCTTAAAGAAAAGAAAAGAATAATAAAATACTGAGTTATGACTGCTCTTGTCTTGCATATATTTAACAGTTTATAGCCACAATGTGTTTTGGTTCTCATGTACAGTCGACATAAATCAAGATCCTACTAAACTTAAAAAAACAAAAAACAAACGCTATTTTACATTTACATTTAGTCATTTAGCAGATGCTTTTATCCAAAGCGACTTACAAATGAGGACAATTAAAGCAGTCTAAACTAACAAAAGTAATAAATTTTACTTCCTTGGAAACATTGGTATGCTCATGCAAATAAGTTATTATTAGTATTGTTATTTGAATATTTGTGCTTTAACCTATTCTCTCATTTCCTTTCTGACATTTTTTGACCAAAATATTATTGGCTCATAATAATATGCAATTTTATTAGATTCTGGATACCTCATGACTTAAGTAGACCAGAACACAAAGAGCCATTCATAATAATATTTCTGTCCTTGAGATACTGAGTCATCTTTGAAATACCAGAGGGGAACATCTAAGAGTTTAGGCCAAAGGGGAAACAAATAGCTCCCCTCTCTACAATAAAGCAACCTTAGTAATGTGACATTATAATGGACTGTGTCTCAATATGGAGGCGTCTGGGTACATTCACAAGGACTTTTATTAGCACTATATTCGCTATGACACACGGCCTGGTGGTTTTAACCTCATCATCATTTCACAAAGAGAAAATTAAGCCTTTCACATAGTCTAACGGTGTTTGTAACCTTCCACATCCCTGAGAATACTGGCATATAACAGCCTTTCATTTGCTCCAGCAGTGCCATTTTAACAACTGTAGAATTAGTCTAACTCTCATGCTAACACGGCGCTAGTCCTGAATATTCATGATGTCGCAGTGATACCATGTTTGATTCAACACAATCCCCAGCACGTGCAATATGTATGTATGAGCAGGTACGTACGAAAGCCTGTTTCTGACTTCTGTTTTATTGCAGCATCCATGTCCTTCTCCTAGCATAGTCATATTTACACTTTTTACACTCAGTCCAAACGAATTGACTCTGGCATGTCCCATTGCAATTATTCTCAATTCATAATTAATGCGCAGCGGTCTGGGAGCTAATTTAGGCTTGCACGTTGACTTGTGTGCTGTGTGTGGTTGTCAGTCCCCATCACGGTAAACAGCGGTAGTGGAGGAGAGAGCCCGGCATGTTAGCGCATTAGCGGGGCCCGTGGGAGCTGTTCTTTGTGGCGTGCTGTTGTTCCTTTGTAGCGAGAGACGCACAAAAACAGCCAAAGGAGTGGCAAGAACAGATGCAGGTGATGTTTACACTCTCGGAGCTGTTGATTTCATATCCTGCTAGAGATACGCCACAATGCTAAAGATGCTAAATTAATGTGAGGTTAATTTGGAGAGCCGATTTCAATCCTGATGTCAACATGTGAGTTATATAAATATGTTAGGTGAAAATAATTATTTTCAAAACAGCTGTAAAGTATAGCTAAGAATTACTACTTGGCAAAATATTACTGACTGCTTTGACAAATGCATAGATACAACTTTACATTTCATTAGATGGGTCTGATTAGTGAGGTGCTGATAAACATGCACCTGTGCCTTCACATGCTATAAAATAATTTTTACACATCTCATTCCAAACCTGAATGACATTCTTGCCTCTTTGGAACAAAAAACGATGCACCAACCCAGCTAACAAAAATATGTTCTAAGAACGTTTTACTAAACATTATTTCTGAATAACGTTTTCAATATGTTTAAAATCTTGATATATTCAAAATGGTTATGCAAACGTTAGGCTTTGTGTCCACCAACATATTTTAGCCTGCTGAAAATGCCAGGCACTCTGCTGAAAATGCCTAGCTGTGAGCACTTCTGCAGCACAATGTTTTTTTTTTCAGTTGAGACGCTTTGGTTGATATGAAACGGAATACCTTAAATAGTTTAATAGTATCTGATTCTGCAGACAGTTTATGTCCGACTATAAAAATGTTGACACAATGTAAAGTATTTGCACTGACCCTTGTTTTAAATGATTTTGTTCAGTTGTCATCAGTTGCTGTACAACCAGGATGTGGCGGTTGGTTGGTGTGGTATTTGTCCCGCCCCTCCTCCACTGCGATTGGACAGCTGGGTAAAAATGACAGTGATGAACACTGCATTTTAAAAAAAAATCCGAAAGCGCAGTGCTCAGTGTGAAATAGGCTTAGTGCCTCTCACGTTCCTGCACAGACCCAATGTGAATCAGTGAAAAAAAAATTATTTAAAAAAAAATAAAAAATGTTCGCCTCAAGAAAAAATGCTTTTGAATGTTCTCTGAATGTTAATGTTGTCTGAAGGTTAATGTTTGAAAAATGCAACCCAAGCTCATTGGAAATACGTGCCTCTAAATGCATTTCTGCAACACCATTATTACGTTTCGAGGCATGTGTCGAAGTGAAACGTCCAGTGAGTGGCGCTAAAACGCGGGTTCAATATTTGACCCTGGCACGTTTTTGTTACGTTGATATAGGCACTTATTGCTGTTTTTTATTACGTTGCTTCAGGTACGTAGCGTAGTGGTTCGTAATTCAAATATCCGGGGAGTGTCGCTAAAAGTTAATGCTCTATCGTGTTGGAAATATCCCCTACAACACACCCAACCCTAAACCTATAGTCGATAATGTTAACAAATGCAAAACTGGTATAAAAATGGATTCCTTGATACCTCGTACCCTGAGCTCTTCACCTCTCAAGTCGAACTCCATACTGCGCGAGCTACTGAACAAACCTACTGAATATACAGTAAAAACCCATACATATGAAGCTGGATATGTGACGCTAACGTAGAACCTTGCCAGAATATAAGAAAGAACCTTCTGAGAACATTCCCTGTTTGCAGGAAATATTGTTCATTCTGATTAATATTATCAATGAATGAAACTTTTTAATGAACATTAATGTCTTTTATAATACCATCATATTTTTAGTAAAAGCAATAAGCCACTCTAGGCATTGCAATAATTTTACTAGTGGGGTCTTCACTTCACGTCATGCTGAAAAGCACTCAATGCAATGTGCTAATTATGTTAATATTGCACTGAATCCACCCTTCTTCTAAATGAGCCTTTAGGAACCTGTAGCACTGAGGTTAGCAGTGAAAAACATTTTCCGCCGTTTTTCCGAATTTCTGTCTCTGTATGCGTATAAGAGGATATATAGACAGGCATCAGCTAATTTTCTTGCCTTATGTCAGACATGTGGATGCGTGCGGCAGCATGCACAGATGTTCTATTAGCTGCACATCAAGGTAGCTAATTGCCGCCGCGTGTAAACTAGGCACTGAAGTTTTGATATATCGCTGAGTGTTTCTTCATAAATTATGCACCTTTTTTCCCCATCTCTTCATGCAAAATTAGCTCTCGCAAATGTTTTGGTGAAAACCCAAAGTGCCTTCCACTTAGAGGGGCTGTTGTAATTGTTGCAGAGCTTTTGACACCTGAAAGATGCCTATCATCGTGCACTGTTGAGTGAGCGGAAATACAAATTAAAGGGAGTCAAAAATTGTCATTTTCCCCCCATTTGAATTAACATAAATGATGCCATGAAAATATGAATGACACAGCCCAAAATAAAATTGATAAATGCTAGGTTGATGATAGAAGCTTGCAATTTTTGCAGACGCTTTGCGTGCAATATGCATCGGATGTGGGCGTCTGATGCAGAGATGAAACAATCACATAGGATGGAAAGATCATCTTGACGGATGCATAAGAAGTGGGCGCATTTTCTCATTAGCGAATCTTAGATTACGCCGCATCACAAAAGAGAAGGTACAGTAAAAGAGCTATTCAGGTCACTACACACACGTGCACACAAACACAGGCTCTTTCTAATGCACCCAACCGCAGATATCATTATCTAGAGCAGGAGATGATGGTGTCATCGATTGTGGCCGAGTCGGGAGCATTTCATTTGCTTCAGGCTACGCGTCTGATGAGTACCTCTCTTTCTCTCTGCTGATGCCTCATCGTGTTCAGCCACCAGGGAGAATTAACCGCGTGTGTGGGGCAGCAGGAAGGGAGGGTGCTTTAGCGATTTTGAGCACCTCTCACACAAAAAACAGCTGCTCCGGTTTGGCTGCCTCGGCAGACCGTCACGAGTCCAGCGGCGGCGGCTCACCCGGAGGTCTCATGATCTCTCATGCCCCTGACCCTCGAGCGGAGAGGACTCTGTGTCTCGGTGGGGGACTCTGTTGGAAACGATCGAGGCTATGTTTGGAAAGCATTTGGAGGAATTGATGTCTTTTGGATGTTTCGGCTGACCTTAATAAAAGCAGATGAGTCACGGTTATGCTGTTTGGTTAGATCCCAAAGCGCTCGTAGCCGAATAACATTCAGAACGAAACGTTATCGCATAATCAGGAGCCTCTAATGTGATGCACGCAGCGAGCAGTCATTTCAGGCGAAATGCGCTCTATTCTCATGCTGTTTTGCTGTGAGTGAAGAGGCTGCAACCTCTCGTATCTCAGCGGCGTCTCAGTGGAATGTCAGGGCAGGTGCCGGGGCCTAAGTGAGACACGTGATGCCTGGCTTGTTTACACAATTTGTGACTAGGCTACTGCAAGAAAATCAGCCTCACCTGAGATGTTGCATCAGCTAATAAGGAAAGATCTCCTTAAGTTGGGTAGGCACTGCGGGGGGAGATGGGGTGGGAATTGCGCCACTTAGGTTTTCTCAAGTCAATAAATTATTATTGTACCCTCCCTCACGATTAAAGGACAGCCACACTAACATTTTAGTTCCACTGACTTCAATTCATATGCATGCGAATGCACCTGAAACACAAGCTCATATGAGGTTATTGAACTCTGACCAGCGAATTTCTAGCAAATGAAGATGTCTGAACCATGGCATGACCTTTTAGCTGGATATCACAAACTTCAAAGCAGAAGATTTGTTGCAGGAAAGTGGCGTAGATTCTATATTTTTAGATTTTAGATTTTTTATTTGTCATATGATCATTGCAATTATTTTTTCAATTTCATTTTTTTATATGATATAGTTATATATATAATACAGAGTCACAATGAAATATAAACCATACTAAGATATCAATAAGAACATTATATATTTTTCACCTTAGAACAAAAAACAGTCTACAGCTGTTGCATCAGATATCTTTTTCAACTACAGAGATGTCTCTCAACAGCGTTAAGATGGTTCTTTATAGAGAATCATATATTTAAGTCAGTGGAAAATAGACTACCATTTGGAGCAGTTGAAATACATTTTTATGCATGTATTTTTGCCGTTCTGAACTTTTGTAACACTATGCCACAGAGCAAAATAAATTATATGTTTAAAGATTCATTACACTGTAAATATGACTTTGGTGGTCCTGCACTAAAGTAGTTTACAGTGTGACAGGAGTTAAAATCCTGACCTAACACCTATGGTCAGCTAACATAACTCATAAGTCTGGAAGCAAAGAAAAACAGTGCTGCCTGTGCGAGAAACAGAACTCAGTCAGTTAGTTGTATGGTGCTTCAGGTGTCTCAGTTAAAAAGGACATGGTAGACAGCTGCCAGATGAATGAATGAATGTCAGCCGGCAGAATAGTACGGAAGTATAATCCTATATTAGTCATAGAGCCAGTATCGGAATTCTTGAATAAGTTTTGAAGGCCCACGTTAATCCTTGCCCCCCCCTCTTTATGCCCTAAATAGGAACATTTTTTATTTTTAGGTTCAGAACTAGGAAATCTGTTATTTTCGTAAATGGATCACTCTTTTGAATCTGTTCTCCTCGATTGAAACCTGAATAGAACGGTCCGGACTCGGATTTCTGCGCCCTTGTATCGACCGCTCACCGCCTATGCATTGCCTCCGTTTGGAGCGATTTTCTCACTCGGGTAGTTTAACCGCGGAAGTAGTTGCAGCTGCAAAATTGAAAAGACAACCAAAAAATAGATGCTGTGTGCAAAGGTCTTGGGCTGATTTTACTGAACAATCAATTGAAACAAAACCTTGAAAGGCATCCTACTGTTTGCCAGAAATGAAGAAAGTGTTTGTTTACCTCAACTCCTGCACGTGCAGCATTTGACAGATATTTTCTGACAGAGTCTATCAGCAGACTCTCATATCGACTTATGATTCTCGTAACACCTTTTCTCCCTTAAAGAGAGGAATTTTAAAATGCCCCTCTTGCTTCATCATACTGGCTACTGAATTTTGTCTCCATTTATTCTTTTCTGGTCACTTGTGACATGATTTCAATGAGACTATTTGCTATTTACTTTCCACCTTCCTCTTCTCCTTGTGTGTGCACCATAATAAAATCTCGCTCAGACAGCTTTAGACGAGCCTTCTTTAATCACATTACTACCATTCTTTATCTCCTCACCTTGATCCCTCCGTCTTTTTTTCCTGGTGTCCTGGTTCGTTTTTACAATTTGATGTGTGTGTTCTCCAGGCAATTGTTGACACCCTATAAGAGTATATGCTTTAAATATTTCAATAATTTCAATCGCTATATGACGTCATGTTGCGTTGCGTCACCTAACAAAATGGGCCTCATTGTAAGCTATACAGTTTTCCCTTAGAACACTGATTTGAGTGGCATTATGAGTGTTAAATACGCTCAAGTTACAGTTATATCCTTTTTTCCCCCCTTTGAAGTTATTTATAAAATGATCTTTGTTTATTTTTAAGGCTTTTAAGGCTACTTACATTTTGCATGTGCTGAACGTTAATTATGTCAACTTTTAAGAGTCTGGCCTCAAAGTAAACGGAAATGGACTAAATGCCCTAAAAGTCCTATACACTCTTAAAAATAAAGGTGCTTCACCATGCCATAGAAGAACCTTTTTGTCTAAATGGTTCCATAAAGAACCTTTAAGCCCATCTGAAGACACCTTTCTGTGTAACAAAAGCTTCTTGTGGGAAAGCAAGGTTCTTCGCTACCACAAGAAGAAAGACGATGGTTCTTTAAAGAACCTTTGATAAAATGGTTCTTTGTGGAACAAATGGTTCTTCTATGGTCACTGCGGCCTGAAGCCATACCTTATTTGACTTTTTGACATCTAGTCACCCATTATGTTTCGCTAGTTTTGCATCAGTTGAAACATATTGTGCCTCATGGAACAACCACACCTGTCATAAAGGGTCTTTTTGAAACTGGATTACGATACAATCATCTCACATCTGATTAAGACTTGCATGTCCACTGGATGATGGTAGGATGGGACCGCACGCACACCATTATTTGGACCGATGGTAGAGCACAAACTATTGCAACTATGGAATCCGAGGGTTGCAAAAAAAAGCAAAATATTGAGAAAATCGCCTTTAAAGTTGTCCAAATGAAGTCCTTAGCAATGAATATTACTAATCACAACAATTTAAGTGTTGATATATTGACAGGTAGGATTTTCTTCATTTTCGTAACTATATTCTTACTATCTTCATGGAACATGATCTTTACTTAATATCCTAATGCTTTTTGTTGGCATTAACGGAATGCCAGTAATTTGTATCCCACTTAGGCAATATATTGTTGGGGCTAGCTACCACCTATACCTGTGCTATCATGAATGAGTTTGGCTCCAGGGTCACATTGGAGGGGGATCGGGTCCCATGCTTCATCCCCATAGTGTTTCTAGATTTGTTTGTTTTATTTATTTTATTCTAGATTTGGGTCAGATCAGGAATAGGCTACACATTACCAAAAAAAAAACCCATGATATTTCTGACTGAAATTGGCAGTTTAAGAAAAAAAATATTGATACATTCTTACCAAGGCAGCGTTTTCTTAGAAAAAAAATCTTTTTTTTTTCTTCAGAGTTATGCAGTCTGAAGAGCATTTCAATGGTGAAACTCATTAGAAACCAATAACCAATACACTGATCTGTAGAACATATAATTTCCAAAAAATTTTAAACTCCATATGCAGTGTAAATGAGTTCTTGATAAGAAGAACTTACGGTGCTGCAAAATACATTATTTTTAAGAGTGTGCATGCGTAGGTAGTTCGGAGTACTAGCACATTTTAATTTGTGCTGCATCAGTGTCGTCCCCAGGCTAATGTATTTGACATCGTTCCAGCTTAAACGAGCGTACTGTAAACCAGATCCCTCTGGAAGCATTTTATCCTACGGAGAGGAACAGCACTCTGACAACATTCTGAGGAGATATACGAATTATTTTAGATTGGCAGGTGTCAGAGACAGATATGATTCCAAAGTCTCCCGGCGTTCCAGCACATTCACATTTGCTCTTACATTTCATTTAGCGCTTGTCACTCACTCATCCGAAAAACACACACACACACACTTGCATGAAGTACTGTCTTTGAGGAAGACGGTTTGTATGACGATTACTGTATTATGTTCTGATGAAATCGTCTAGAGTACAGGTTTAAGCTTTCTTCCCGGCTTTTTCACCACACCTCGAGTACTTTTAGCGCCACCCAATAACCTTTTTACTAAACTTTTTCCCTCGTCCTAAACAGGTTTCATTCCTTTTCGAGCTCTATTTATTTGTTTCCTTATGAAAGGCAGTGCTCTATTTTGCTATAATTATCACTTAACATGACTTATTCCATGGTGATCATTTATATAATATATTATATCTCAGAACAGTTTTGTGATAGATTCCAATGTGATCTGTCGCAACTCGTTCAGTTAGCTTTTTCTTACCTTGTAGACGCACATTCGTTTACATCTTTTTTATAGTGCACCTATAGTTTGTCTTGTTGTTCAGAGTGTTCGGAAAGCCACAGTCTTCCTCGCCAGCGTATAATCTGACTCTCTCTCCTAGAAGATGAATTATATCTGTGATTTGTTGTCACTTTTTGAATTATTTGTTGCCCTCTTGCCTCTTGGTGTGTTGTTTGTATGCATCACTATCTGTAGTGGGTTAGACATAATAGGATCTTCTGATTTCTATCTCGATATTTCCCCTCATCCTTCTTTATTGCTGCGGACGCAGCAGTAGATGGCACACAGTGTTAGAGGAAGTAGAGAGAGAGACACGGCACTGGAGAAAGGTGTTTACTTGTTAGCAGTTGCCTGCAGCAATTGAAACCCTATACTGCTCTTTTAAAGATTAAAGGGAGCTCACAAGAATGAATTGCTCCTGCTGATAGTATTGTTCATAGTGCATGTTGTCTGAGTTGTTTTAGTGTTTGAATTATTGATGGAATTATGCAAATTAGGTAACAGGGCAAATATGGCCAAAATTAGTGTTTAAATCTTTCGGGTCTGTTCTGAGTGGGAGATTGTGGAGGATGCAAAGCAGCGCAATCTGGCATGCTTTAAAATGCTTAAAATGTTACTTTTTTAATTTTATTATGAGTTTTTAAAATCTAGGCCTATTTAGATTTTTAATTCGGTTTTAGATTTAGTTGTTCATAATTTATACACATTTGTTTGTAAGTTGTTTGCAAGTGCAACGTTTTTATTTTGTTTGCATCATTAAACATGACCATTTTTATGTTTTCGCATCCCAAATATGAACCTTTGGCCTCCATGATGCATTATACATCACTGTTGTTGTTAAAAAATGTGTTTATTTAAGTAACCTGAAAGCATCATTTAGTGCTTGTATAAGGTGGCTGTTTACGTGTCAACAGACACGTTCAATGGACACGTACTTCATACATAGTTCACTGATCTGTACATAGGTTGTTTCTCATTCTTTTGGAATCTCTGTTTTTTAATTGAATTGTCCTTCGTATTTGCTTCATAGTTTACAGCTTACGTTCTTGCGTATATCTGTCTGCCCATTTCAGGGTTATGATGTAAGGTTTTTGGTTTACTTAAACAGTTAATGCAGATCTTTTTAATAAGTGTGAACGCTTGCCCAAATCTCAATCTTGAACCTTGCTGTGTGTCAGTCACCACTAAGTCAAGTGTGGAGACCGCAGCTGACTATATATGGAGGTCTCGCCAGGATGTGGTAACTCGTTCGTTCTTATTTAAAGTGCATACCTCTCTGGTGTGTTTTGAATGATATATGAACACAACACAGACCAAAGATATCTAAGCGAACCAAATACAGGATGTTATGTCACAAGATGTGACCCTACAAATGACAAAATGCTCAAAATACCTGGCTCTTGTCATAGAAGCTGTTGCCCATACAGTTCAGTACAGGCGTCGTCTCCTTACAGCAGATCTTGTGTGCAGTGGAGAAATTGTTAGACTCCTTTATACATTTCATAAGCTCTCCGTGAGTTACAAGCTGGTAATATGCAAGCACAGTTAGTACAGTACACAGCATCTTTTTGGATGTTCTGTTAGTTCGCAACATATACATCGTAAAAGTTGTCCAGTCATTTGTGATCGTATCCTTATGCCATTAGTATTGCGTCTTTAGGTTTGGTGTTAAAAATGACAATGTGAACACTGAGCAAACCAGGACTAAGTGTATCCTTTTTCTTTTCTTTTCTTTCCTTGACCAAAAGGACCAAGAGAACCAAACTGCAAGTGTAAACACAGCCTTTAGTTTAGTATTTGTTCTCCTGTTTTTATTTTAGTTAAATAATTCAGGCTATTCTTAGTAATTTCTATTTACAGTATAGTGTATTAGTGTATGTATCTGATTAACACAAAATTAGCAGCACACCAGCACTTTTGCATGTGCTTTGGTGAATAAGGTTTTTGCACTAAAGTGGCCTAGTTTAGTGAATTTCCTCCAAGGGACCTCGGAATATCAGATTGATCTCTCGTTCGCTCTCTCTTCAGTCGAAAAATACATTCACACACACTGACCTCCTCAAAGAGAAGTGCTAATAACTGTAAAAGTCATTCATTATAAGCTAACCACCGTGGCACACTAGTCATCCTATACAGGCTGCTTGCTAAAGCCATACATCTTAAGATATTCTTCACAATTACATGAACATGCGCTCCACTGGACTAGAGCCAATTATGATCCACAGAGACAAACACACACTGTGGAGATGAAAACGAGAGCAATATTATTTTCAATGCTGATAAAAGAAAATGTTGAAAATATTCAAAGGCGTGTGTATTTTGATGGCACCTCTTGCGTCATAAAGTCTTGAGCATTAAACAGATTCGCACAAAGGCCAATTAGGAAGACAGGATGGGTATTTTTCAGACTCTAAAGATGACAAGCTAAATGGTGTGTCATGATTTAAATGCAGACTCCTGGGGAACAGGGCTTTTAATAATTAAGCCCAGATAAGGCAACAACTTCTGTGTTCTTTATTGCACACTAGATCGAGAAATTCACAATAGTCAATTTGATTGTCACACCAACACATCCTTTTTTCACGCGATGAAACCCTGCTAAGCAAAAGGACGTTTGCTAAGCTGACGTCTTTGCATATACACCTATCAGTCACGTGCAAGATGAAACAATGATAGTCTATTCCTTAGGAACATATTACTCTAAAACCCTGCGTTCATGTTAATGTGGTCTATGTAAAAATGAGGAATCACATCACTCCGGTGTGCAAATTTGATGTTGAGTATTGTCTTGGGTTACCCTCTCGGGCACTCTGACCTATTAGTTACCATAAAATACTGTTTTCCTATTGTGACACAGCTAATCGGTTTCACAGTGAACGCTTTATATTCTGCTAGAATTCCGTTTTCATTCCTCTGTGAGCACAAATAATATCACAGTGACAAAACCCCTACAGTTTGAATTGCCACCTATCCCAGTAAGTGCTATTACAGTACAGTGTGACATAAAAGAGATCAGTTAGATTTGTTATGCATCATAGCCCACATTCTAAAGCCAGTCTTCTATCTTAGGCCGGAGGTCTTGGGGTTACTTGACTTGCTCAAGGGCCAAATGGCAATACGGTGGATGGGCAGCCATTTCTACTACCTGTGTTTATGGTACATTAAACTGTTAATGACTCACAATAGCATCAATAACTAGGAGCTTGAAAGATACTTATTTACTGATGTCTTGTACATCAGTTTAGTGTCATTTCAAGGGTTAGTTCACATAAATTAACACTGTTATCGCTGTTATTGCTTACTTGCTCTTATGTTGTTCCAAATCTGTAGAACTTAATTTCTTTCATGCAACTTGCACACACACATGTTTGGCTTTCCATATTTTATAGACATAATGGATTTTATACTGTACAAACTGTATTTTCCATCCCCTTACCCTAACCCTATCCCTAAACCAAAACTTTCTGCTTTATTCTTTATGACTTATGAGCTAGTTTCCTCAAGGGGACGAAAAAGAAATTGATCTCCATAACATAGGGAATACCAGGTACACAAACACACAACACACACACACACACAACACACAAACACACACACACACACACACACACACACACACGGAAGTTGCTGATTTGGAGCCGCTTGCTCCAAAATGGCTATAAAGCACTATGAAATTATAAAATTAGTCCTTTTGATTATTGCTCTTTCCCCTCAAATCCTCTAATGCTGTATTAATAGGCATTTGTGAGGAATAGTACAAAATTTAAAGGTGGAGTATGACATTTCTGTGCTACTAGCGGCACCAAATTGAATTGCACTTTGTTTGAGTGTCTTGACTGGGCCAGACAACAGCATTCAACCTGTCATTGCAACTCATTGCCTGAAAACACTGGTATGAAGGTGAAGTGTTTAATTCTTTTTTTTTTCCTTTGCAGAAAAGAAATTGCACACAAATGCAAAATTACACATTTCACCTCTTGCCGTTTTCACTGAAAATCACTCTTCTCAGTAGCTCTCAAATCTCATTCACGCGTCTACAGATTCAAACATGACGTGTCATATTTGGTACTGATACGTGCAAGAACCAGTGTAGTTTGGCATCAAGTCAAGCGTGGTTCGAGATATCTCGATGTGCCAAATTTGATTAGAATCATGCGGGTTTAAAAGGAACCCACGGCTTGCCGCACACAATCTTTTTTTTGTTTTGTGTATAAACATCACCTAGCTACTTTGACGTCATTTACAAAGTTTTGCTTCCAAAAGCGCATTCCTATATGTCGGCGGGGTCTAGCGACACGTTTGTTGCCAGTTTAGCAGGCATCCTGCTTCCCGTCTGAGTCAGAAAAGCAAGGTGGCTGCTACAATGGGAGGAGAACGTCGTCACTTGCTTAAATTGCCACCTTTGCAGCATTTGAAAAAGTGTTCGCTTGCTCATTTCTCAGAAGAATCATCAAAGTACTCGAGAAAGAAGTGAGCTGTCCCCCAAAGCGTATCTGTCTCTCTTTCTCTGCTCTGTCCTTCATGTGTTTAATGATCACCTCGGCCCTGCATGTGTCGACATGAGCGAAATCCACAGGACGTTAATGCCTCCCACTCGTGTCAGTGCTGACAGAAGCGCCGCTCAGCCGTTCGACACAGTTTCACCAAATCAAATCTTCTTCCCCCTCCAGAGTTGCTGAAGTGTGCCACTTGTAAAGTTAATTCATTTGATGGTTAATTATATAACTCATTTATTTAAGTGAGAGCTCGGGTGACATTAGTCTTGTGGAAATATAGAACATGCTGTAATTGTGGAGTGAATTTGCTTTTAAAGAGCTTTTTAATTCGGGCCCTGGGGCCATGGACTGGATGGGGGTCCAGTGTGGCCCTTTCTGTATTCAAATCCACCGTTTTGTTCCATCAGATAGCGAGAGAAATGGTGAAATCAAATGCATTTCTTTATTAAAAGTTCAACATATTTGGTAACACTTTAGAATAGGGAACACTTATTCACTATTAACTACGACTTTTCCCTCAATAAATTCCTAATTTGCTGCTTATTAATAGTTAGTAAGGTAGTTGTTAAGTTTAGGTATTGGGTAGGATTAGGGATGCAGAATGAGGTCATGTAGAGTAAGGCAGTAATATGTGCTTAATTAGTACTAATATATGGCTAATATTCTAGTAATATGCATGCTAATAAACAACTAGTTAAGAGACCCTAAAATAAAGTGTTACCCTGTATTTTTTCTACCACTTAGGATTGTATGTGATCTTGTGAAACATGTCATAATGCTTTAAATATTGAATCACACTACACTGAGACAATGAGCTGCAGTCTTTTTCTATTTTAAGCCTGACATGCTTCATATCAGGCGTGAAAGTATCAGTGGAACACTGGAAGTCTCACGGGGATAGTCCGAACAGAAACCATTTTGCGTTTACCGCACAAAGAGCATCTAATATTTACATATAGGTTCACAGTCTTCTCTCATTGTGTATGGCATATTTGCAATATCATGCTGAAAAATAGCAAGCTAAATATTCAATTATAGAAAAGGGGCAAAGTAACCATCTTAATTTTGTGGTAACACTTTAGAATAGGGACCACATATTCACTATTAGCTAAGATAGGTTTCTGTTTAAGTATGGGGTAGGGTTAAGGGGTCTAGAATGGTTATATCCTGCATTTACATTACGTTTAGTCATTTAGCAGATGCTTTTATCCAGTGCAACTAACAAACGATGACAATAGAAGCAATCAAACTAACAAAAGAGCAACAATATATAAATGCAAATGACAAGTCTCGGTTAGCCTAAAACAGTACACGTAGCAAGGTGTATATACTGTATATATATATATAGAGATATATTATCTATATATATATATCTTCTTATTATCTATATATCTGCCCCTCTATATATATATATATAATATATATTATATATATTAGCCATATATATATATATACACACTCACACACATACACACACAAAGAAAAACAAGTAGATTAGAACAAATAGAAAGCTAGAAAGGTAAAAAAAATAGAAAAATCGAAAGTTCGAGTGTCAAATAAAGATGGAAAACGATTCTGTTCTTAGTCATTTCTTGAAGTACTAAGGACTCACGCTGCTCGGATAAGTCTTAAAACAGTCAAGTCATTCCAACAGGAGGGAACATTTAATTTAAAAGTCAGAGAAAGTGATTTTTTTGCTTCTTTGGGATGGCACAATAAAGGGACGTTCACTTGATGAACGCAAGCTTCTAGAGGGCACATAGGTCTGAAGTAATGAATTTAGGTAAGGGGGTGCAGAGCCAGTGGTGGTTTTGTAGGCAAACATCAATGCCTTACATTTTATGCGAACCGCTATTGGTAGCTAGTGCAAATTGATGAACATATGTGTGACGTGTTCTTTTCGGCTCATTAAATATTAATCTTGTAGCTGCATTTTGGATTAATTGTAGAGTTTTGATAGAAGTGGCTGGAAGACCTGCTTAGAGAGCATTGTAATAGTCCAGCCTGGACAGAATAAGAGCTTGAACAAGGATTTGTGTTGCATGTTCTGAAAGAAAGGGCATGATCTTCCTAATGTTGTATAAAGAAAATCTGCAGGACCGAGCAGTTTTAGCAATGTGGCCTGAGAAACTCAGCTGATCATCAATCACAACTCCAAAGTTTCTAACTGTTTTTGAAGGAGTTATGGTTGATAAACCTAACTGGATGGTGAAATTTTGATAAAACGATGGGTTTGATGGAACCACAAACAGTTCTGCCTTGGCAAGGTTGAGTTGAAGGTGATGGTCCTTCATCAACAAGAAATGTCTGTTAGACATGCTGAGATGCGACAGCTATCATCGGATCATCAGGATGGAAAGAGAGGTAGAGATGAGTGTGTCATCAGCATAGCAGTGGTATGAAAATCCATGTTTCTGAATGACAGAACCTAACCTAATCTATGCCATGTAGACAGAGAAGAGAAGTAGTCCAAGAACTGAGCCCTGAGGCACCCAGTAGTTAGATGTTGTGACTTGGACACCTCAACATTCCAAGCTACTTGAGGGACCACCCTTAAAAAAAAATTTTTTCTGAGAGGTAAGACTCAAACCACTGGTGTGAGTTTCCTGAGATGCCATTTTCCAATAGGTTTGACAGGGGAGTCTGGTGGTTCACTGTATCAAAAGCAGCGGACAGATCCAGCAAGATAAGTATAGAAGATTTGGAAGCCACTCTTGCCAGTCTTAGGGCTTCAACAACTGAGAGCAAGGCAGTCTCGGTCGAATGTCCACTTCTGAAGCCAGATTGGTTGCTGCCCAGGAGATTGTTCTGTGCTAATTTAAATCAGATTATATCTGATTATATTGGTTTATATAAACAGCCAATATGCTAGTATGCATGCTAATAAGCAACTAGTTAATGGTGAATAGTAGGAGTGTAACTATACACGTATTGATCCGTTCGGCATGCATTACAAACTGAACGATTCGTTGGACTAATGCTGTTACATTTGGAAAATAAAAGAGCTTAAAGTCTGTGGAATATAATGTTCTCAGTGCCACTGCACTCAACACGGCAGCACAAACGACGTAACAGGCTGTCTGCCCAATGGCGTGGGTTGCGTCGAAAGACGATGATCTTGTATCGACGATAGCCAGTCAGATGCCGAAAGCTCCGTTATTACTCCACCATTCCATTTTTACTTTCACTTTCTGCATAGTGATTTGACTGAGATTAAGACGTTCAATGGCATAACTCTTGCGAAAAATTTGCACGTTGCTAATGCGATATCCATTGGCTCACCTTCATGGTTTAAAACATAAATATTTCCAACATAAGCAATTATATATATTCATTTCCGAAGTAAGCAATTACACCCCCTCACAAATCGAAAATGTACCGAACTATGACACCACTGTCATGTGTCGCATTGAACTGAACCGTGAATTTTGTTAACCATTACACCCCTAGTGAATAGTGTTCCCTAATCTAAAGTGTTACCAATTTTGTCAACCACAACCATGCTAAAATTATTTTGAAACACTTTTTCGTCATAAGCTCAGTAAAGTTCTGTCTAAATGGTCATGATCGTATCATCTGGATGTTCAGTATTTGCATTCGTTTTAATATCTTTCAACTTAATCTTGTCTCTGGTTTGGATAAAGGTTAACATGGATGACTAACATGCTAACACAGATGCTGGTGTTTTCAGGCTTTGTGCTACCTCGTACCCCTCCACTTAACAGGATTCCCCCTAATCTTTACAGGGGTATTCGGGCCTTTTACTACCCAATCTAAGGTGGTCGGGTAAGAGTACAGACCGGATTTTACTACTGGCTGTGAGGTTGAGTGCAGTTGTACGATGATTATGACCATAAATATTGATGACTGAAATGCTAGGACTGAATTTTTAAAATATGTGATGATATTATTTACCTTGAAAGACTGAACATTTGTCATTCACTAAAACAAATCTATGTTAGTGAAATAATTGTATCAATTTCAAATAATTTACATTTAAATGGTACAATCTAGTCTTTCGCTTTAAACAAATTTTCCTGGCTGCTAAAATAATTTGTTCCAAAGGCAAATTAATATTACTGAACGCTAACTCTTCCCCCCGTAATCTACTAAATAGTTAAGCAGTGATATCATTAGGTGATGTGTTGTTCTTATTTGGATAAAGTAGGTTCATGTCGAGTATACAAAATGTTCCAGTTTGATTTTTATGCACTTTTGTTGCATACATAATATGCTTCTCATACAAAACATAAAATTATTACCTCCGGTATCCTATCCCTCAATGCATCTTCTAGCATGATTAAATAGTTTAAATACAGAACACAAATATGTAGTGTTTGTGAATGCTCGACCAGCGCATTGCAAGTGTGTGACCCTGTGAACCCTTAAACAAGCCACTTGCAGTGGCGGTAAAAAACAGAGTTCCTTCAACTGTATTATTAATGGATGTCTGTTATCAGCTCAATCAATATAAAAACATAAATTGCCACCCCACCGTCTCCCCAAGCCAAGCTGAGCAAAATTCTGTAGTAGTTGACCTGGAAGGATTGAAACAGGCCTGTGGAGAACACGGTTTAATGGCTAGTCGCTAATATGCGGGGCTATGCTAAGATGCAATATATATGCATTGCTATTGGGATGACATTCAACCACTTTTTGGCAAGCAATGCATGCTCTGTTTCTGTTTCAGGCCTATGGTCAGGCACGATGAAGGTTCACGCATCAACGTTCGAACTACACACTTTGTGTGGTTTAGTGATGCACAATATGACATGAGGCATATAGGTCGCTATAACATCTAGTTCAAAACATACTGATGGTTTCCAACAGTTCAGAACAGAGCTTTGAGCAAAGAAAACGGCAGTTCCTACAGGTGGTTAAAACCAGAGAGCAGCGGAGAATGGAAAACCACACGTCTCTCCAGGGATGAAGACAAAGGAAATATTTTGTGACAGATTCTTTAGAGCAGGGTTTCCAAAGCCAGTTCACTGCGGACTTCCTCAATTAATTCAAACAGAAGGTACTACGTCTCACATCTCCTTAAACACAACAAGAGGGAGGGATAGAGAGAGAGAGAGAGAGGCAGACAGATGGAGAACGGGAATGTAAGATGAAATTGATTTGATATATTTAGCATCGTATTGTGTGGCATTGCTGTGGAGTCTGTGTTCATGAACAGAAAGAATAGAGTCAGACTCCAACAAATAACTTCAAACAACCTGTTATATTTGTTTAGTTATGCAGTGTATTACTCGTAACCTGTCAGATACGGTAAATAGTGTAATTTCGCACATGACATAAAGATTAGGCTATATTTGTGTGCAAACAGAACATATTTCTCTTTTGTAACTGAGCATATTTATCTTTTGTACTACCTTAGACCGTGGTATTTAACTGAATGGACGAATTGTGTGAATCTCATAAAAAAATATTTCAAGGTCAATTTAACCCAAAATTCAAAAGAAATAAAAATCAGTCAGTAATAATCCAAATAAAAATGTTTGCTTAATGAGTATGAAGCCTTTTAGACCATTTGTCTAAATTGTTACATTGTATTCATTATTTTCAACAACCCCCCCCACCCCCCCCCTTACCCTTACGGGTAGTAACCCTCAATAAACTAAAGACATAAATTAATAATTAAATACCTACTACTTTTAGTTATCCTCCGCAGGGACAATTATATATATTGTAGTACAATTTTTTTTGTAAATAAATAGGGAGATTTATATTATATTATATTTATCTTAATTGCATCTATTTATTTAAAGGATTCCTTGGTGGCATCCCCAATTCCTACGGCTGTCTATTGTAGATATGTTTTTTTTTATTGGAACGCAGAATTATTTTTAAGCTTATTTGCCACTATCATACAATTAATGTACTGTTGGTCATTTTAAACCAACAATCTATAGAAAAATAAATAAATGTATTTTGCTTAAGAAATATTAAAGCCTATTTCCCCCCCATTTTTGTTTACATTGAACTGTTTTCATTATAATACTTTCCCCCCAATTTTTCTTTACAGTAATTCAAGTGTTTTGCTAGTTTGTTTTAGGTCTCATTAGTTCTTGTTATTCTTAATGACAATTCCTGTTATTGTAATAAAGTAGTAAATCAGAATAAATTATATTTAAATTAATCAATTTACATTTTAATTATGGGAGGACTATGGAACAATTGGATGACTATGATTTTTTTTATTTGAATAAGTATTCGTTTTTAAGGTAATTTATTATAACATAAATAAAATGCTAAATATCTTAATGCAGCATATATGTTACTATTTCTTTCCTTTTGATTTCAAGTCAAATATGACCTGGACATTTTCTTGACACGGTTTTTTTTTCCCCTCCACTCAATGATCACACCGCTTTCCTTCGCCCATCTACTGTGTTTTAAGTAGTCATTAACCAATAGCGCGGTCAGGGGTCCTCTTTAGATCAGTAATGTTCTCTAATGATGAGAACGAGGTCCGCAGTAGAAATCGATAAAGGCTTCGTCTCTTCTGAATGAGCAGCACAACAGCAGACCTCCCTGCCATCCACTATCCCCCCGTCTCGACTGCTTAATTGATTGAGCGTTCTGCTTTGCGCTCAGGTCTTGGATTCCTCAGGGTGAGTATTACGTGTCATCTAACCAAAGGGCCCAGTAGATGGCGGGACGATAGAATAAGATCGATTTGGAATATTCTCTGACACCAGACGCCATAATAGAACGGAATCTGTGTTCCCCGGTCGTCTGGTGTCGCCGGTGTGACCTTTCGTAACCTCAGACACCCCCGCTGAGAGTTACTATAAGGTGCAAATTAATTATCATTTCAAACAGTCTTCAGAAATATATTTGTGTCAGCGTGGACGGAGAGTTTTGCATGAGAAAGAGCCGTCTCTTTGAATGTGCGCTGGATACATATGGTTATTTGAGGGGTTGGTAGTTTGATAGACTTTTGTTCTTCAAGAACAAAGTGAAAGGCCCCGGCGAAAAGCAATCCTCTTTAGTTCCTGAATGATATGAGAGCGCTGAGGATAATTGGGTGATATTTTTAGTGGTGGCCCCGGCGTTCAAGCTGTTTTTTTGCTGTCGTCTTAGCGAGAGGCTCTCCCTGGCCATTGTCAACTTAAATGGAACGTCGATAAGTTTTGAGCCCACCGTGAAAATGGGCTTAGCGACAGCGCGGTAAACACAAATCTGAAATTTGCTGAAGAGACTGATTGTTGCCAGTGTTCAATCAAATGCTAATGCTCTCTTGTGCTCACTTTCTTCTCTTCCTTCTTCACTACAGCCACGTGCACACTGGAGTGTTTTGAGGCTGTAAGCTGCGTTTTAAACATGACGTTAACCCCCTAAACCATTTTTATATGCAGTATATGTACAGAATATAGAACTCAGTTGACTATAGCAACTTGTTGGCATCTTGGTGGCTTTAAACAAAAGACATGGAAGGTAACATTTTAACCCATTTGCTTTTTGCTATTTTTCTCTTATGCTCACCAAGACTGCATTCATTTGATTGAAAACACAATCAAAACAGTAATATTGTGAAATATTAAAAAAACTAACTGTTTTCCTATGAAATATATTGTACAAACTCACCCAGTTATTATGTGATACAAAGATGAATTTTCTGCAAGTCATTGGGTTTCCAGTCTTCAGTCGTCACATGATATTTTCGCATAAATTCATTCTAACATGCTGACACATTTTTATTTTGTTATTATTATCAATGCTGCTTAAAATTTTTGTGGAAACCATATAAATAGAAGAAGGTTTTCAACAAAATTAACAACATATAATCACATATATATGCAGATGTTTTATCAATGTCTTACTGTCAGTGTTGTGATCAAATTAATGTTTATTACAAACAAATATAATTTCTTAAAAGGTTACAACGATTATAATATGTTCTATATTATATTATATTTATATATATATATATATATATATATATATATAAGTATATATAAGTATAAAACATGATAATTATAATTATAATTTAAAGATTATTTTCCCCAGTATAATTAAAATGTATTTTAGATTTAGAAACATACAAAACCCTGTGCTATTAAACTCATACGCAATAATTTAAATACATTTTGATTTAATTTAATTTAATTTAATTTTGTAGGTTTGTCACCACCTGATTTTTTGAGTGAGTTTTGGTAGAACGTTTGTTAGAACACGCTCATAAATAACCGAACTGAATGTGTGCAGAATGACGTTAAGCACTCAGAAGAGGAGTGACTACTGTATCTGTGTCAGTTCACAGCAACAGTGCGGACCTGTACTAGAAAGACTGAAGGAGAGAGATAAAGAACGACGGAGAAGATGTGCTTCATGGCTCTCTCTCCTCTTTTACGAGCTCATTTGCAGCGCTGGTGCAGCAGTAACTCAACCATAGTGAGGAGACTATAAGGAAAGGGCCGATTATGAATGCGATATATTAAACATGGTGGCAAATATATTAAACATACTGGGCCGATCTCAGGAGGCAGGCTAGATAATGCGCTGATTGATTTTTACTGAGCTGTTAACTATTAATGCAGCTGTAACAGAAGGAGACCTGCGGACATTTATCAGACCCGTAACACGTACCTCATACGCCGTGGCTGGAGTCGGCTGTGAAGGATCCATTTAGTAATTATCAAACGGCCCCCCGTGACGCATGGTGGCTCTCGGCGATGATGAGATTTCTCTGAAGGTAATGCGGTTGGTAAACAGTCGGTGTGGAGGATGACGATGTGTATTTATTTATGTTGTATCCTCCAGGAGCAGCTTCAACCTTAATAAAATGTGTTTAGTTATCTCTTGTTTTTTTTCTGCAGGCATCTGCAGTTTCGCTAAGTGACCCATGGGGGCTCGGTAGGAGGCACATGTTGCCACTGTAACTGGAAGTTTGCCTGATTATCATGCGGGGAAACAAACAGAAAGGGCTTATCTGGAGAGAAGTGAAGTGCACTGAAAAGATTAATTAGGCTGAATGCTTTGGACGCTTTAATGAAGAGGCCTTGAGATGAGGCGCTCACGCTCCTTCACACAGGTGCACATCTCAGCTGGGTCACGTGAAGCACTTTCAACTGTGCCGAAGTCACCCACGTAACAACTTCAGCGCCGGGACCACCCTCGATTTTGTGACGCTTTGTCACAGAGACCGCAGGAACTCACAGGCATCACCGCGGCAAGAAGAAACCTAATTAGGAAGAATCAAAAGAACGTTTGTTTAAAAAAACGACAAGTGATACTTTAGTTTAAAAAGCTGCGGTCAGCCCTTGACATTCTCATTATGAGGTATTATTTTTGGTGGGTACGTTTAACTTTGAAGAAAAACAGAGGGCAAATTTCTTGATGAGTGTGTAAAGACTGTTTTAAATTGAGGAAAAGATGAGGAGTAGGAAACGGAAGCATGATACATAAAACGTACGCATGTATGGATGTAGGAAGTCTCCGGTGTGACTTCGAACATGAAAGGCCTGAAACATCTATGAACATGAACTTTAGGCTACGTAAGCCAAATTTCATACGCTCTTGCATTTAGAATATGTCATAGCAAATTCATAACGCTGGGCAAGTGAGTAAGGGGCACTATAGTGGATGTTACATCTTATGTGTTTAGTTTTGAAGTTTGAAGAAGCAGGTTGCATGGTTCTCAGAGTCACTGAACACCTGAAAATGTGTGGAATTGTGATTTTCCAGGCATGGGAAAGTCATGCATTTTTGTATACATGAAAAATATATACTTTTTTTCTGTTTTTATTTAGCTAGAAATGTTAGTAGGTGTAATCTGTGGAAACTTTTTTTCTGCCGTGGGATAAAAAAAAAAAGTATGCAAATTTATTTTTCATAATTCAGACTTTTTCCTTTGTGATTCCGAGTTTATATCTCACAATTCTGACTTTTTTCTCACAGTTCTGAGAGAGAGAGAGAGAGAGAGAGAGAGAGAGAGAGAAATAGAATTGCAAGATATAAACTCAGAATCGCAAGATATATGTACATAATTATGAGATAAAAACTCACAATTAACTTTAAATTTTTTTATTTTGTGGCAACAAAACAAAACAAAACAAAAAACAAAACAAAACAAAACAAAAGAAAAAAAGTATGAATTGTGAGAAAAATATAATTGCATTTATTTATTTTCATGCCAGAAACAGGCTTCCATTGTAATCTCTAAAAAAATGAGTTTGAAAATAATTATAAATAAATGTTGTCCAATAAAGGTGCACAAAAAGACCACCAATAACAGGACATGCACAGACTATAAATTAACACCTAGTAGCTAAAACTCTCTCTTTATCTTAATAATCGGTGGATATATAGTTGATTTTGTGTGAAATTAATGGGCCCCTGAAGAGAGATACATCATGAGATCAATAGATGTGCTGTGGGTGTTATTGTTTGAACCAAAGCTCATGTGATTGACAGAGGGTTGTCGTACAGTCCCATAGCATCCCTTCAGGCACATTATATTTTTAAAAGCCCTTGATTTATATCATCCGTCTGGTTGTGGTGTCTTTATGAAGCATTTGATGTTAGTGCGTATGTGCGTTTGACCTCTTTCCTGTAAACATGGCCCTCTGTATAAAAGCTCTCTATATAAATGATGATAGATAATCTAGATAACAAGAGTAAATGGAAAAGTGCCATCAGCATCACCTGTCTATCATGCACGCTCACACACACACACACACACACACACACACACTTATTTACTCTTGAAGAGTGCCAGGCTACTTAATCCAGAGTAATATTCCCCCCCTTAATCACAATCATAAATTGGTAATGATATTCATGCACTTGTGTGATATATGGCAAATTATAATGTCAGCGGGTCTTAGCCGTGCCACGCATTTGAATATGGGCTCTATAGCTTTAATAAATCATGGTGGGTGGGATATGGCAGTCATTAGGTTGAATGACACTACAGAGTCGTGGTAAAAAGTTGCACTCTCTCTCATATGCAATGCACGTTTGGTAATCATAAATATGACTATTGGGGCCATCATGACTCTAAAGTGCGATAGACGGAAAAGAAAAGAACTAGGGCTTTTATTTTGGTGGATGTTATAAATGTAGGATTTTTCATTTTTTTTTAAAGATTATTATTTTTATTCAGCAAGGATGCGTTAAATTGACCGAAAGTGCAGTTTTTGTAACAATGTAAAATCTTTAGCATAAAAAAAATAATAAAAATAAATAAATGAAAAAACAAAACAAATCGAAATACATATATAATGGCTTCCCACAAACTAAGAAAGAAATAAGAATGAATGAATACGAGTAAGAAATGTTTCTTGAGAATCAAATCAGCATATTAATATGTTTTCTGAAGGATCATGTGACACGGAAGACTGGAGGAATGATACTGAAAATACAGCTTTGATAGCAGGAATAAATTACATTTTACAATATAATCAAATAAAAAACATTTATAAATACAATAATAGTTGTTTATTAAAATATATTGCTGTTTTTACTGTATTTTTCAAATAAATGCAACTTCGGTGAGCTAAGAGACTTTCACTTTCAAAATGATTTAAAATCTTACCAAACCCCACATATTGAATGGTATATTTGAGTGTATATTCCAGGGTGGAAAAACAATAATTCCCACCAATGCATTACCTTTGTTTTTTATTCATTTCTAATGAAATCACTTTTTCCTGTTATTCCAATGGGGTGTGCCATTCACACCCATCAACTGAAAGGCAGTCAGTTATTAAATTCTGAATTACCCCCAACCCAACTAAACACCAAAATGCATGACCCAAATCTGTTACATGTCGACTATTAGAACCAAAGCAAAAGCGTGACTAGCAGAAACCTTCCACAGTACATTTTTGTGATTTGCTGCAAATGCATTGCACTAAACATGAAGTACAGAGGCTCTGTTTTCTACTTTCTTAAAGCTCAGAATATATTCAGTTCAGCAGAACATGCTTTGTTTGAGGGATGAAGGACAGATGACAGACAGCTTGTACTTTTACAGAACGGAAGCAAGCTTCCTTCTGGCTTTGATCACACATCTTGCTGTGAGAAAAGCTCTCGAATGCACACAGAAGGCTTGTTCTCACGACTACACACACCAAACACGCTCTGTATGTGCCAGAGTAAGATTACAGTAAAAATATAAATTAATAATACAATTAAAGAGTACAAACCATACGCCAGCGCTCTAGAATGCGCTTTCCTTCACTCTCGCTCACTAATGGATAGAGTAGAGAATCACGCTGGCATTAAACGACTTTGCCAACTGCCAAAGCATGTTGTCCAGGTCAACGTGACTTTAATTAAAACACAGAGTGTGGGCGGCACCGAGCTCCAGACAAATAAGTAAATAGACATAGTGGTAAAGGAAACAGACTTTTTGACACCTTGGCATTGCAAACGTAACTTCAGATTTCATGAGGCGAAGCGAGCAGAGATGGAGTAGCGATAAATAGCACGTGTAAGAGGGCGAGGGTGTGCTCTCGAAGGCGTTCTGGGGTTAGAGACAGTGATGTATGCCCGGGCCTCTCGTCGGCCCTGCCTCATTACTGGGTGGGCATTTTGTAAATCAACAGATAATTACGGTATACATCATAGTGTTCGCATGGCCGCAATTTACTGGATTTAGTTGGAAAATGAAAAACGGCTCTTTCCGAAGCAAATAAACCATTTCTTTAGTATTCATAGCATCTCCAGAAGGCATTTGAGCGCAGTAGCTTTCGGGTTGCCTGCTTCACGCTTTTTGCGTGACCTTGAATCTCATGCGATGCTTAGCGCGCGTTTCGTAATTTCCCGTCTTGCCTTGTTCGCCGAGCATGTAAATATACAAAAGCCTTTATTTGTTTTGTTTGTTTGTTTTCTTTCAGGTCAGCATTTAGGTTTTAATTCATGGCTGTACGATAAGCAATATGTTTTAGCTTCTCTCACTTTGTTTGTGAATTTCAATGAGGTCGCCTTGCCTCCGCCAAAGCCTTTTTGATTGCTTTCCCTGCTTGAGTATCACTCTAATATCATTTGAAATGTCACCACTCATATGTGTTTGTTTCATATGCGTCCCTCTTTCTATTGCATGTAACAAAAAAACACAGAAGAGAAAAGACGGAGCGTGCACGCGAGAGAAAAGCAGATTACCTAACAAAGGGCAGACTGATTTGAAAGCAGGATATTTCGCTGAGATTCACAGCGGAGGCTTGTCAAACACAAATGCCGTATGCTTATAAAGGCAATTTCATTTTCAAAGGAGATATAATCAGTCTGTATCATTTTGGACACAAAGCGTGAAGAAGAAAACATCTTCAGTTCTGCCTCAGCTTAAAAGCGCTGTGTAATTTGTCACCTTTTGAGTTCACTGAGTGTTTGGAAATTGAGAGCCCCCTAATTGTATGCTCGTGTGTAAAATATTAAGGATGCTGCCGAAGGTCGGAAATTTTCAGAAACCGTGTTTTTCTGTCGGGTTTATGAAAAGTGACAGAATCCCATTCATTCTCCTGGTTTTGGAAGTGTCTTGTTGAGTTCCATTAAAGGCCTCATGTAATAGGAAGCACAGCATTTGTAATACCTGTTGAAACAGGAAATTGGTGTGGCCTGAATTGCAAGATTCAGACTTGAAATAGCAAGCGTCATGCGCATTCTAAAGAAAAAGCAGGTTGTGTCTATCAAACACGAGGCTAGAAACACGAGACTGGAAAATCTGGTTTAAGCTAGTGGTTTTGCAACATAATGTTTGGTCTAAACTGGTCATTTAATGGTCCAAGCTGATCCATGATGCTTCAGATTTCAGATCTAGTCACCCAGCTACTAATCAGCTTGCACCAACTTATTTAAAATAATTGTAGACCTTATTCCAAAAAAAACAAAAGTTTCCCCCCAACATCGGTCATGATATTGAATATCGATATTACAATTATTTTATAAATAATTTGTAATATAATTTATTTATTGACTGATAACCTACAAATGGCTGAAGATTAACATTTTGAAATAAAAACAAATCAATTACAAATAATGTACAGTGTGCATATTGATTTTAATATGTTCTGAAAATTACATTTTTACAATGTTAATAAATTATTATTTTTATTTTTTTTAAAGATTGAGAGGTAATTGAATCTATATATAAACATGTAACATCCAGTATCCATATGTATAACCAGTATTATCCTGTTTGTCTAATTTATTCTTCTGTGAGAAATCTATCTTCCTCTACTTTCTCTGGTTCTCATCACTCCCCACACTTTGTGATTCCAGCCATATCATCACTCATTTCACATCTTTGAAAAAGTTGCTTACTAGGTGGACTTGTAACCCTGCCTTTTCTTGGCTTTTAAGGGAACGCTTACCCGTGCCCGCACCGAACTGAACCCCGACTATCTGGACCTTCGCTCCCGAGCCGAGCTCAACCCAGAGTACTGGACGCCCTGCACTCCTCTAGTGAGTAACCCTTGTTCAGATTGTTGAGATGGCTGCTGTTGAAGCCCCATTAGAGAGCGGCACAGGTACACTTTTCACCCGCTTGTTTGTATGTCTTCTCTGCTTATTGGTTTCTTTAGTGACCTCTCTAACGATGGTCTCTTCACTGCTACATCATTATAACTGAGCTAATTTTACATAAACACACATACCTCCCTCCCATTGCTCTCATTACCTGAGTATGTGCAGGGATTGTTGTCTTCTGGGGATTGGGACAGTTTACATGAAGCTTTGCTTGCCACTGGACCTAATGATGCTTGTTTTTTGGTTTTCCTTTTTTTGTTGTTGAGCTTTGTGCAGAAAGAAATGCATATACGAGTTTGAAGTCTTAAAATGTTTGTGGTGGCTTTTCAGGAGCTAATCTTGGCAGCGCTCTTGACCGGTTACATCAGTCGATGCTTGTCATTTGCAAGTGCTAATGCTAATTATTATGCGGTTTGATAAAGGTGAATGCCTCGCTCCTTGTGCATGCTTTCATGACTTCTTCGTTTGGGGACATTCAGATGATATATGTCCGCTCCTCACCGACTGTTATCCTTTGTCCTAGCCGATTTAATACTCTCATCAGAAGAGTGTGTGCTCAAATGCAGTGAGTAAAATCAAACACATAAATCATCCACAACACCTTTCTTCTCATTCTACAGAGTGCTAAAGACTTTACTTGGGCTCTAAATGTGTGTGTGCATTTGTAGGTGCTTGAATGAGTTTACTAGACCCCACAAGGTCTATGTGGGTGTGACGGGGAACAGATATACAATAAGAGGGTGGTGAATGGAGAAGTAGAATATTTGCAGTGGAGAAGGCAACAAAGGAAATTCAGAAATAAACCATGACTGTAAGACAACAAATAGGGCTCGTTTCTACCACAGGGACCTTATGACTCTCGACATGCCCACTGTATAATCATCAACACCCCTTCAGCTCCATTCTAAGACCATGTATGGGCTGTACTGCATTCCTGATCAACATTTCACCCTATTTTTGCTCTGCATCTTTCCTTTTCCCCCATGTCACTGCTTCTAACTTCCAGCATGTCTGCAGGGAATATGGATCCACTCTGTCTGTGATTGGAATATTCTCCCGGGCAGTCGATAAGATGATAGAAATGACCTGCATGTTTCCAGATGTCACCATGCATAAGAGTAGCTCAGTGTGCAGCCAATTACAGCGGTTTTCCAATGGGACTGGTCCTCATCATTGGAGTGTGAATGGTCACTTTCCCATACCATCCTGTGGTGCACTGTCAATTCACACTCATTGCTCTCTCATTCAGAATTAAACACACATATACTTATCTTGTAACTAAAATTCAGCACCAAAATGGATTTAAATTAAAATATAATTAAAGTTATTATTACTTTCAAGGTTACTTAAATGTAAATGAATGACTGTTGAATGACAGTATATGTAACATCCTGGAAAATGTTCCACCAGTTCTGTTTTTGTGTCTAGAGTACAGTACAGTGTCAGAGATGTTGTTGATCTGATAATGAGAACCTACTGCTTTAGGAAAAGGCTGGTCTTGATCAGTGTTTCAAATGGGTGATGGCTGGAGTGTTAGAGGTCTTGTCTGATGGCTTTCAGGACATCAGTTTGAAGAAACTAAAGGAATAGGCTAGTCCAGATTGTTATTGGTGAAGTGAGGGCAGACTCAACAATTCTAGTGTAGATCTAGACCACCACATTGGGGCTACTTTAGTATTTACCTCCCTTTCAAGGTAGTCGTTTAGTTATAAATCTTGCTGTAGGGTTTCAGATGGGCAGGTTGTTGTGACAAGAAGTAAAGCTCCATTTGACGCCTGTTGTGAACTATCCTTTCCAAGTCGGAGAACTTCTTGGGGTCCAGCAGGGACTTGTTTCAAAGTAGGTCAGAACAAGTTACTCAATTGTCGATAGGACCACCAAATTGTCATGAGTTTGAAGTCATTAAAGTTTCTTACGGCCCCAGGGGACTAGAACAATAGCTGATCTTTTAAAGCAAGTTGAAGCAGCATAGAGGTCCAGCAGGTGGCAAAGAAAGTTAGGAAACCTGTAGTTGGTCAGCATTGTGCTTCAAAGACTGTCATCATCTTCCCTCGGGAGAATTGGGGTCTGGTGGCCCCTCTTTTGTTCTTGAAGTTATCTTGGTTATATGCACAGATGCACCCAGACACAGTTTGTTAATTTTCTTCATGCACCAAATGTATTTCATCCTGAACAAGCCGGTTTGATAAATGGCTTTGTAAACCAGCCGGAATCGTATTCTGTTGAATTGCTAATGGGATTAGAGCTGTATTATGAAAAAGGTTGTTTTTGGAGAACATATTGCTTGTTGTCTTGAGGTCAGAGCGAATGTGCAGTATATCTTGTACCCTCCTCTGTCATCTCTCAAAGGTCAGCAGTGTGATTAACCTCAGGTCAATTACACCCAAGATGCTGCACACAATCTGTTAGAATGCATTAGTTTGGGGATAAGTGCACAAGGCAACCAGTTTTACTGATCGGAGGTGATCCTTCAGTTCCAACTGCAGCTCTGCTAATATGTTGTGCATCTCGCCAACTGTCAGTTATTGCTCCCCTGAGCCTTTAGAACAATATTACGACCGATATTAGTTATTGAAATGAGCCGCAATTAACACAAAACCAATTGAGTTCATTATGGAGTTCATCCCTCTTTATTGCTCTGCAATCAGTTGCTGTTCTCACCTCAGGACCGCGGATGGAAGGGCACAGTAAGTCGACAGTACACTTCAGAGCGTGTCAATAAATGGTCCTTCATGCCTAACACCGTCTTCGAAATAAGCCGGCCTCTCATTACAGGAAACACGGCTAGTGCATGTATATCTTCACTAGCGATGGACAGATAAGATAGATTCATTGCTTTGCTGTTCAATAAGTGGCTGTTGCAGCATAACGGAGAGACTTGTAATTGGGTATCTGCCCTGGCGAGCCCCAGGTGCATGTACTCATGGTTCGCAGGCAGAGAGGAATCATGGGATTGATTATGAAGTCATTCCAGGGTTGTGTGACTGTCATAGCTGCTGTTTTCCTCCATCATGTCCTGGAATATTCATGAAGCGGAGCTAGGCTATGTCTGAGGAGACCTGTCAGCAGGGAAGATAAACATTTCTGAGCTTGTAGGGACATCCTTGAGAAGGAAAAATGGCGACTTTGAATTGCTTTTTCGTGTATTTGCACGCATTATTGATTTATTGACCTTCTGTCGGGACAACGTGGTTTGAAGACAGACTAGGGCCAATTTATTCATTCCGGTGAGAGGGAAATGAGCTTAGCTCTGCCTCGCTGACTGAACTGAGTGATGACTGGGCCTACAGTAGGTGCTGATTAGCGAGATTGAGCGCTCTTGACACTGTTAGAGTCTTGCTCATTAGATGATATGAGGTACGTTGACTCTTTGGATCCTGCTAGGCTGTTCAGTAATGAGAACCTGAAAAACCTCAAAAGTTACAGAGAGCATTTATTTAATCTGAATTGAGGATGTAACCAGGGCTGAGGGAGCAAATGTAAAGCTTTACAAACTGGACATTGATTAAACTTCCAAAGTCCTCTTCAATGTCCATAACGGTGATGTTATGGCCCCGCTTCAGATGTTTTCCTCTCTAAAGTGGCTCTTAGAGGCTGGATGTGGTCTGAAGCCTCATGCCATACTTTGTGTCGAAAGATTGTGTCTAAGCGTTTTAGAAAGTTGGTCAATACTCATAGTGAAGGTGTATTTACTGTAAGACATTTGTAAAGAAAGAGAGACCTCATGAATTATGCATGTGTATAGAGCTCCCATTTCTGTTCTGAGATAGGAAATGCATCCCTTTCTTAAGTAAAGAGTAGGGATACTCCTGGGGCGAGGAACTCTACCTTTGCATTAGTGAGGCTGTCTGCATTGACTCGGATTGAGTGCTAGAAGCTCCAGACAAATCCTTATCCATGCTTGGATGTTAAAGGAATAGTTCACCCAAAGCTAGCAATTGAGTTATCATTTAAACATCTTCACGCCATTCCAATAGAAGCCTGTTTTTGGAATAGAGCAACATGAATTTTCTTCAGAATTTCTTTTTTTTTTTTGCGATAAGGCCGATAAACACCAGGCTAACAATGTCAAGCTGTCGTTGAGCGTCTGTTGGCCTAGTTTTTGCCGTTTGTTCCACACCATTGCCAGTAGTCTGATCACTGTCATGGCTTTTCAGCCAATTGAGCATGTCAAATAAGAGCCTGTCAGTGAGTGACCACTCTGATTGGGTGTTCAGCTTAGCGAACCAGTGCATGAAAATAACTTAAGTGACAAAAGCAAGTAAACAATAAAATCGAAAAGGGGCACAAACAAGAATGCTCTTCTCATTGTATATTCGTAGTCCTAGCTCTTCCGGTTTCATTTTTTTTAATGGTGAATACAGACTACCGCCACCTGCTGGTACGGAGAGTTGGCTGTCGTTTTTGTGGTATTTTGATGCACTTTTTTTTTTGTCCCAGGCGCAAATGATGTGAAATGGCACCACAGTCGACGGCAGAACAAAAGTCTTTTAATTTTTAAAACGACAAAAGGGTAAATGAGTAAAAAACTTTGCCTGATTTCAGTGAAATGGTAAGTCACAGAGCATCTTGTTGGAACTAATACCCTTTTTGTGTTGTGGTAGAGTCTTGTTTGAAATCAAATTTTGTCATTATTAAGTTTTAGCAGTTGTTTGTTGTATAGCCTCCAGCCTTGATTTGGGCCATTTTCTTATTGTCGCCCTCTTTCTCTTACGGTTTCATTGTTTCTTTCTCTCTTACTTTCTCCACTTGTGTTCTCTTTCCATCTCTCTCTCTTTGAATTTCTCACTCTCTCTGTATTATTAAGAGCAGAGCTGGTGACTTGAGATAAGTGGTCACTCCTAGAGGCGTCTGCTGGTGAGAGCACTCTTTTATTTGGTCAAGATGGATGGTTTGAAACATTTCCCTGAAAGTAGCAGTCAGCATTGCCACTCTTTAAAATGCTTTTGTCTGGTAAGAGCTCCTGCATTAGTGTAGAAGGCAGAGTCCAGTGTTTGTGCCCTTGTAGTGCTTCAAAATGTCTTACTCACTTCATTCATCAGAGTCCTTATAGTTCAGCAGCATAAAAAATAAATAAATCTGGTCATCCAACTTTTACCTCCCCAGGCCAATGACGACCTATTTTATTTGTGCTTCTTTTTTATTTTCAGATAATAAAACTTGCATTACAGAAAATGTGACTGACTGAAAGGGCCGTATACTTTAAGAATCAGTGTTGAGTTGATAAGAACATGTAGAACAAATGTCATTTTCTGCCCCAGTTTGGTGGATGTGAAGGACAAGGTTTTCCATATTTTGACAGTCTCGGTTGCCTATAGTTGTTTCAGCAGCAGATGTTTTTCCCGTTTTGTACATTCGATTGTCATGTGTCACATGTTTCCTGGTTTTTGATGATGTCATAATGCATCGTTTACACAAACCTGTCAGCTCTTCCCGTTTGGTGTACCTCAGTCTTTCAGTAGATGTCACTTCACGCTTATGCACATCACCCGCAGTCTATTTTTGCAGGGATGAGGAGACATATGCGGGTAGAACGAGTTGTACAAGTTTGTTGGATGGAGTTTCGCTGAATGGATGTTGGCAGAACCATGAGTGCTACACAGAAGCTAATAAAAGACAGACTCACCGATACTTTGACACTATTGACGTTTTTTGTTGTCACTCCATGTATAGCACTTACGGTTTCATACTGTCGTTTGCGAGTAAAATTAGCCAGGCTATTGCTTCGGTGAAGTTTTCAGTAGATTTAGCGCTGGCTGCCATGCAGCACAAGCTCATTCGCTTGTTTTGTGTTCAGAAATATGCCCAAGCACTTGCAATGCATTGGCCAAGCATTTGCGTGCTTGTGAAGAATGTCTGTAAAGCTGTATTCGAACTGTCTACTACTTTCGCAGTTGGCCCCCTAGTGGCAGTCAGTTTGTCTGCGTATTTACAAAAGTTGATTAAGGGTTTAACCCTTTGTGAGTAGTATGGGTTTGTATTCATGTGTGATTTAGATGAGTGTGTGTTAAAGGCCTGATGGGCCAGCTGTGGTGTCTGGCTGTCAGTTTTATGCAGATGAAGAGTTCAGATAGTAATTATCTAAATAATTAGCCTGTCCCAAAGGAAAGTAAGTTTGTTCTACTTCAGGCAATCCTGTCTCTTTGGTCTCTGCTGTCTGCACGGCATCTGTCCTAATGGCACAGTTCCATATATCTAAAAAAAGAGGCGCCATTTGTTATCTGACTCGATTATTAATCTAATAAATTGGCATTAGGCACCTAAACACACATCCTGGAAAAAATCCATCAGATGTGTTTGTTGTTGTGGTTTGTGTTTTTTTTTTTTTAACAAGATGAAGTTCGTTGTGTGCTTCTAGTGGCCACAGAAAGAACTGCATAAATGTTTTCAAGCATGATTCAACAACACTTGTCTGCAAATGGACAAAAAAATAGTTGTGTTCCAAACTCACACCACAAAAAAAGAAGTGTACATTGAGATTTGATTTTATACATCAGGAATTGACTGGATCAAGTGGTTTCTATATACTAAAACAATAAAAGTGCTTGATGTCAGTCAAAAATGAAAGAGGCGTAGCAATTTATTACATTTTGATTATGAAGACAAATGATTATGATGACATTTTTTTCATGTATTCTGGACCTATTTTAGAAGTGGCTGCTATTAGTTCTTTATGGGAGAAATGCTGGAAAAATAAGTAAATAACTGAACAGATACAAGGCACTTATCTCTGCCTATGACTGATGACTGTCTAGCATCAGTCAGCGTTATTGCTTTAACGAATCCAATCGATCTGAGATGGTTGGCTGTGGTGCTGCTCTCCTCAGGGCCCGTATCGCCCAGTTGATGCTGATGATCTCTTATCAATGAGAGAGTTAACAGTGACTTATCACTTTGTGGTTATCACCAGTATTTTCTGACATATTGCCAATATTTTAAATAAAGAGAACACCTCTGCGGCTCTGATGGAGGATTGCAGTGCTTAAAACAGGCAACAGACGTAAAGGATTTACATTTGGCCTTTAAACAAGGCCGGCCTGTCAATACCCCTTAACCTCAGAGATCTGCTGCTTTCATGCCAGGATGGCCCATATATGAAGTGGTTTAGGCGGATAGTCCTTCAAAATGCCCCATTTTTTTTCGCTCTCTTGATCTGTCTTTCCTTTGCACACATACACAGTTTTGGCCTTTTGAGATTTGGGGCACTGCTTTCCAAATTGACTTTTATCAAACTGTCTCAGGGAAGTAGGCTTTGTGGGTGGGCGGCACTCTATTGTTCTCCTGCATGTAGTAAACAACGAAAGAGGAGCTGTTCGATATATTTTCTGCTATCGTCAAAAACCCCTGCCAAACTAAAGGCAAGCTTATTTCTTTCACCCCACCACAATCACATGTACACAAAGAAGCGAACCAAAAGTGAACCAAAGAAAATAAATAAAATTTCATAAAGAAAGGGCCCCTGTTTTTGGACTGATTTACTTGTTTGTTTGCTTAGTTATTTATTTAGACATAATCCCCCCAATAATTTCCCCAAATTCTCTTGACAAATAAATGAATGAATAAGCAAGCTTGATTTGATAAAAAAAAAAAATCTATTACAGTAATTTACTGAGATGTAATGTACTGAGAGTCATTTATTGTAAAAATAATGTCATTATAAAACGGCTTGGATTTATATTATTATTGTTTTTTTTTGTGGTTTTGAGGTTGTGAACTGGACTTTTATTTGTGAAGTTCACTCACACAGAGACACACATACACACACACAGACATATAATATTGTTTTAAACCAGATTGTTTTGTGCAGAATTAGATATTGTGGATTAGAGGTCCTGACCCTTTCATTATACTAAGAGGGCCTTAGAATGAGATGGATGTATGAAAAACATAGTGTGCTCCTTTAAACCTCTTGCATGTCTGTCTCAGTATTATAAATCTGGAGTGTTTAATCTCTTGTTTCATGTATGAGAAAGCACCCTTACTAATATCATCATAAACTGTGTGGTGACCTAAAAGTAAACAGCCGTTGAGTAGACACGGGCTGAAAGTACGCTGAACATCTTTAAACTATATATTGTTGCTTGATGATCTTCTGATGAAAAAAATTGATCTGCATAGCATGTTTCAGTGCATTGGAATTGGCTCATCATACAATGTTGGCAGATTTTCTCCAAAATGCTGCCTATTGCTTGGAACAGCCTTTCTGTCGAGAATGTGCCTAAAAAGTTGCTTAGGTTGGTAACTCACTCTGTTTTGCAACAGAGGCATTGTTGTCTAAAAAATTGAATCTCCTACAAGCTTATTATGGTTTACTGTAAATGAAACCCCCTGTCATGAGATCAACCTCGCCTGTCATCCAGAGACGCAGGTAGAGCTTCTGTTCTCTGACGTTTTCGTCTTTGCAGGGACAGCGTGATCGCCCCTCTCTAATATGCGTCCGCAGGGATGAAATCTGGAAGTTCTAGACCGGACTAATTGGCTTGGAGGCAGATATGCAGGGCAGCGCTGACAGCAGAGGTTTCTCCTGCTCCTTTCATATTGAAGGGACTGGACCCTAGCAGCAGTTCCAGGACTGCTGTAGGCTATGATCTACCTACTGACTCAACTTGGCAATTAGTCTACATAGGTTATATATATTCTACAGCTGGATAGCACTGGTGCTGAAAGTCAGCTAATGGACTCCCATCTTTAAAACACCTACTTTTTATTATTCAAATCTTAAAGTCTCTCTTTGTCTTGGTTTTCTCTAATGAGTGTTTTCTGTGCTAGACTGTGATGGGGGTTTAAGTAGTTACTTACTCTACAACATGTTCAATACAAAAAGTAGCTATTTTGAAGCTAAGTAAGCATTATCTCTTTAATTATGTAACTAATTATTTATTCATCATTTAGCTGATAATTTTTCATAACAGGCTAACTCATAAAGAGTGTCTGCTAAATGATGTTAATGTAAATAACTGGAACAAAAACAAAGTAATAACCAGTCATTTTCAACTTAAGTTTTATTTTGCTACATTAAAGAACATAATATGTAGCACAGAGACATTTTCGGATACTGTTTAGTAATGACTCTTACTTGAATCAGATTTTGGATTGATTTGCAAAAAATGAAAGTTCTAAGAGAGAGAAACGGTGAGAAAATTAGTGAATATTGGTGACGATGTGTATAATTGTATATTTTGATGTATATAGTGTACACTACCATTCAGAAGTTTGGGCATTCATATTTTTATTAATCAAAGATGCATTAAATTGATCAAAACTGACAGTAAAGAGAATTATAATGTAAAAAAAAAATAAAAATCAGTTTCAAATAGATGCTGTTCTCTTGAATTGTCTATTCATCTAAGTATCCTGAACAAAACAAAATAAAAACAGTATAATTGTTTCCACAAAAATATTAAACAGCACACAACTGTTTTCAACATTGATAATAATAATGCATGTTTCTTGTGCAGCAAATCAGCATATTATAATGATTTCTGAAGGATCACGTGACACTGAAGACGCTGACAATTCTGAATTCAGCTTTGTCCTCACAGAAATAAATGTTTTTAATGTTTTAATTTTATTAAACTTTTATTCATATTTCATAAAAAAAAATAATAATAAGAGACATCAAAAACATTAAAACGTCATACCAACATAAACTTTTGAACAGTAGTGTACATGTGTCAGAAAGATATATTTGGTAGTTGCATCACATCTTGCTGATTTTCAGCTTCACGTCGCAAGTGTAATCTTTTTAGGATGTCTGAACAGGATAAATACGTGAAGCATACATCCTGTTCCATCTCAAGCGTATTTGTCAAGCTGTTTTTGAACACATCCTGTGTGAACACCCACTAAGCCTGTATGTACAATACATTGGGATGAAAATAAACACCAATGTTGTGTTTACACGTGTCTTTACTGCTGCTTGTTGGAAAAAAAATAGCTTTGTGGAAAATTGACACTATTTTGAAAACAGCTGTTCTATTAAACATTGTAGTTAGTGGTGTCATTACATTTAGTTAGTTACTCATAAAGAGCAGAGGCATATGCAAGATGTGCTCATTTATGAATTCTAGATACAAATACACCATGTTGGAATGGATCTGACACCAAGTGCCGTCTCATTGAACCTCATCGTCTCAGCTGGATTCTTAAAGAAAGTCATGGGAGAATTTGCTTCGATTCTGAATTCAGCGCAGCTGTGCGTGCATCCGCTTCCATTGCTCGGTCTAACGCTGTTTGCGTTTCTGTCACAACTGTTTCATCTACATGTAACGTCAGAAGCCAGTTCACACAAACACTTCCATCTGTGTCAAATTAGCATAGCAAAGCATGACCATACATAGCTAGCCAAACAGCGTGTGACAGTTCTAAGTATGTGCACACAGCATGGAATCAAGAGGTTACACACTGTCTTTGCTCTCTCTTTCACACACTCTCGTTCTTTTTCTTTCATTTCTCAGTCTATAAATTCCACAGCATGCTTGACTACACTTTGCATAAGCATACTGTATATCGTTGCTGGGTCAAGCAAAGGCTTTAATGTAGCCATAACTTTAATAGTCTAGTGCAGAGGTTTTCAAACTTTTTAATTCCAAGGGCCCCAAATATGATGACCACCTAAGAAAAATACATAGTATTATGCAAAACTATATAACTGGTTTGTATATTGTTACTGTACTGAAGCCGAAACAAATTATTCCATATTTTCCAGAAAATATTGGTTTTTGTGTGAACTGATTTGATGTTAGTTATGTTTGTGACTGAGTGATGTTTTATATACAAAACCATTCATCTGTTCAAAAGTTTGTGGACAGTATGTGTGTGTTTTTTTATTTTTATAAAATGTTTATTAAGCAAGCATGCAGCAAATTGACCAAAAGTGGCAGTACATATATTTATAATATTGCAAAAGGTTTCTATTTCAAGTAAATGCTGTTCTTTTAGACTTTCTATTTATCGGAAAATCAGAGCAAAAAAAAAATATTGTTTTCACCAATACTGTAATATATATCACCAAATGTATTTTGGAACGCTGCGCTCCCCTCGTTTTTCGGTTTGTTATGAAGGATGCTGAAAATTTAGCTTTGCCATTACAGGTATAAATAACATTTTAGAATATATATTTAAAATAGAATACAGTTAGATTAAATTAAATCTTATCATTTTTGTTTTATATTTTGCCAAATGAATACAGTCTTTTGTGGTGAGCATAAAATAGATTTTTTCAAGAAAAAAAGAAAATCAAAATTCACACCCAACTTTTTACCAGTAGTAAATTCACAATAAATATTAAGCTTTGCAATGTTTTACAGAAATACATTTTTAATGTATTTTTTTATGTTTTTTTAGTTAACTGGACTAGCATACTCACAACATTGTTCAAGAGAAGTTTTTTGCACCAATTTAGTTTTTCATGACTATTTTCTATTAATTTTCCTCTCCCTGACCCTAAGGATTTCCTACACATTCTGTTTAGCTACTGTATCTTTAAGAGTTTTATGTAAATGACCACACTTCTGAACTAACCTCCACGTGTCAGCGTAGTTTGAACTAGCATTCATCCTTTAATATGAAAATGTGGACTGTGATATGTTAATGAGTTCATAACAGATGATTCTGGCCCATTTTTGCAGCTTCATTTGTTTTTAAACATTTAAACCAAGGCGAAGCTTTGCGTTTTGAAAGCTACAGTATGCTTCCATAGCGAGATCAAGGAAAACGTATTTCCTGCCTCATGTCCCCTTTAAGACTCTTGACTGGGGTCCTCATTAGCAAGTCTAACGAGGTCAAAACTAGCCCTTTATTTCTTTCTTTTTCTGACATAATATGTCAGTGTCCAAGTAGAACTAAGAAAATGAGATGCTGTTTACTATCTGCGGCATCATGGGATCCTGTTCATATCTAATAAGTGAGTTAAAAAAAGAATAATTGCTAGCCGGCCAGCTGCCATTATTGTCCATTAAGTGTATTGTGGTCAGTGGTATGGCGCGTCTGAACACTCCGCCGTATGTAATGAGCTATAATCCTGCCTGGCATGACTAAAAACGTCCACAGCAGGGCCTGCTCTATTGCAGAAGTTCTCGCTCTAATCAGAGCCAAATATTAAGGGCGAGGAGATTAGTCAAGGTGCAGGGTGCTCTTTAAATAAATAAATAGTGGCAAGAGAACAGAAGAAGCAGAATATATGTGTTCGACAGCAAGAAACAGTACGAGAGAGAGGGTCTCGGGTGGTCAACCTCTGAAGACCCTGCACTCTTTGAAGGCCTCATTAGCCAGTGTTATCTGTGTATTGACACTACAACGGGTACCTGAGGGGTTACTGTGTGCGGCTTGCGTCTTGGCCCAGGCATACAAGGCTGTTCCGATGAAATAAGACTTTGAAGTTGATTTTCCATTTGAAGAACTATCCATCTGGGATTTTATTTATTTCCAATTTCTCTTTTTTCCTTCTCTTTCCTTTCTCGCTCCTCAAGGCTATAGGGCTTCTATGTAGGTGGTGAAGAAGAAGATCGCTCTTTGTTTTCTATTTATTTTGTTATGATCTCCAGCTGAAACAATCAGAACCGCTGTGTGTTTTGTTAATAATTAAAGCGGCCAAATCAATCTCGGAAACCCTGAGCTAGACGTCGCTCTCGGAGAGAAGGAGATGAGAAAAGATGGAGACGGCCTGCAATTAAACGGCAGCTTGCACTGCTCTGTCGCAGTATTGCATGGCGGAAGTCACTTGCAGTAAATAGTATTGATCCGAAATACAACTTAGATTTGGTTGTGTTCATTTCAGGACGCGTTGGAACTCTTTTAGCGGCATGAATGAATCAGAAACCTCATTTATATGTAGAAACAGCGAAGAAAGCACATGCATGTTTTATTAGTTCTCTGAAATCTTCTAGCTCAATAAACACCCACTTACATGTTGTTTTAACTTTTTATGCCTTCAAGCTTTTATGCTGCTGTTTTTTTTTCTTCTTTTTTTTTCAATTATAGCATATAGAAGCGTGTGCGTGTGTGTGCAAGAAGAACAAACTAACACGAGACTGGCGGAGATGCAATCACATCACCATGTCTTTATCATCACCAAACAGTAGGACTGGAATGTATACCTCTATTTTCTTCCCTGCATCCCCCTTTCTTTTATGTTTTCAGACAAACTGTTGGCATAAATGAAAGTTGAGTAGATTCTATTTTTGAAGAGGTTTACATTTATGCCTTTGGCAGATGCAGTTTATTCATGGCGAATTACATCGCGTTCAAGCTCCTGATTTTATCGGCACATGTATTCGCTGGCATTCAAACTCATGACATTGCTAGCGCCATGCTATAGTGCTAAGAGTAATTTGTTTGAATGTGTAGAACTCAAATCATAAAGTACAGTAATATTAAATGATGCTTAACTTAAACATCCAATGAGATGCTTTGACATGCACGGTTTTCTTTCATGGTGATGTATTTCCTCTTGAAACAGAATGAGCTTGAATTTATTTTACATTATTATTTCCATAGCCAACTTGCCATACATGAATACTAGAAATACAGTTTTTAGAAGCTAGTTCATTTTCGGCAAATTAAATAAGTAAATGTTAGCACAGCTACGTGCACACAGACGAAACATCGATTTTTACTTGCTATCAGTGTTATTTTAGAATCATTCATGTACTGTTCTAGTGATTATTAATATATTGAATTATAGTATTAGGTTTTTGTGCTTTTGTCATTTAGTTATTTTATTTTTTTTCAGTTTAGCTTTCATTTAATTAAGCTTTAATATTTCCGAACCTAAGTTTAGTTTTTCACCCCCCCCATTTTTAATCATTTGGCAGATGGCTTGCATTGCATTGAAATCAAGGTACACTTTTTAAAATGTATTTATTTATTAATATAATTTATTCCCCTTGCTTTCTTTGGAAATTTATGACCCTTAAAAAACAGGGTTTTTTGGGGGTGACAATAATAATACTGCTTGCTATTGCTGGAGGTGGGTGGTACAGTATGTTGGACAACACACACACACACACACACACACACATATATACAGGTGCATCTCAATAAATTAGAATGTCGTGGAAAAGTTCAGTTTTTTTTTATTTCAGTAATTCAACTCAAATTTTGAAATTTGTGTATTAAATAAATTCAGTGCACACTGATTGAAGTAGTTTAAGTCTTTGGTTTTTTAATTGTGATGATTTGGCTCACATTTAACAAAAACACAACAATTCACTATCTCAACAAGTAGAACGTAATAAGACCAATGAAAAAATTTTTTTAGTGAATTGTTGGCCTTCTGGAAAAGTATGTTAATTTACTGTACATTACTCAATACTTGGTAGGGGCTCCTCGTGCTGTAATTACTGTCTCAATTGGAGTTGGCATCGGAGGTATGGTGATCCGTTGGTGGACTGCTGGAGGTGGTATGGAAGCCAGGTTTCTTGGACAGTGGCTTCAGCCTCCTCTGCATTTTTTTGGTCTTTGTTTCTCATTTTCATCTGACCATACACCAGAGAGTCTGATGGGTAGGTCTGGTGAGTTGTGGTCAGGTAAAGTAACACCAACACCATGGTCATTTAACCAACTTGTGGTGCTTTTGGCAGTGTGGGCAGGTGCCAAATCCTGCTGGAAATTAAATCAGCATCTTCAAAAAGCTGGTCAGGCAGAAGGAAGCATGAAGTGCTCCAAAATGCCTTGGTAAACGGGTGCAGTGACGTTAGGTTTTCAAAAAACACAATTGACCAACACCAGCAGATGACATTACACCCCAAATCATCACAGACTGTGGACACTTAACACTGGACTTCAAGCAACTTGAGCTATAAGCTTCTCCACCCTTCCTCCAGACTCAAAGACCTTGGTTTCCAAATGAAATACAAAAAAAATCTGAAAAGAGGACTTTGGACCACCAGGCAACAGTCCAGTTCTTCTTCTCCTAGCCCAGGTAAGACGCCTCTGACGTTGTCTGTTGTTCAGGATTGGCTTAACAAGAGGAATACGACAACTGTAGCCAAAATTCCTTGACACGTCTGTGTGTGTTGGCTCTTGATGCCTTGACCCCAGCCTAAGTCCATTCTTTGTGAAGTTCACTCAAATTATTGAATAGATTTTACTTGACAATACTCATAAGGCTGCGGTTCTCTTGGTTGTGCATCTTTTTCTTCCACACTTTTTTTCCTTCCACTCAACTTTCTGTTAAAATGCTTGAATACAGCACTCTGTGAACAACCAGCTTCCTTGGCAATGAATGTTTGTGGCTTACCCTACTTGTGAAGGGTGTCAATGATTATCTTCCGGACAACTGTCAGATCAGCAGTCTTCCCATGATTGTGTAGCATCGTGAAAAACCAAACTGAGGCGACCATTTGAAGGCTCAGAAAGGTTTTTAGTTGATTAGCTGATTGGCATGTCACATATTCTAATTTGTTGAGATAGTGAAGTGGTGGGTTTTTGTTAAATGTGAGTCAAAATCATCACAATTAAAAGAACCAAAGACTAAAAACTAACGAGTTTCACAATTGAGTTGAATTACTGAAATAAATGAACTTTTCCACGGAAATTCATTATTGAGAGTGCACACTGTCATATATATAATATAATTTTTTTTTTCCTTTAGATTTATAGGTATTTTTGGGGTCCGTTTTGCCAGATGAGTAATTCTAGTTTTATTTTTGCTGTTTACAGAGAAATCCTTAAGAACAGCCCATAAGAAGATAATTTGCTGTGCTTTTTAGAGGTGCACTAGCATACAACCTCAAAACTAACAGACATGGACTAAAGGCCATAAAACAACAAGTTTGATTTCATAATATTTGGCTGGTTGTGCAATTCTCTTCATGCTTTTATTGTTAAATGGCCATGCAGAAGTGAATATGGATTCTAATTTAAGACTGAAAACAATCTATCTTAGAGTTGGCTCTAAAAGAAAACGAGCATTGAGATTTTGTGCACGAGTCTTTTTACAGTAGCCAATTTCCATGACAATGTGACTGCCATACAGAAAGCTATTGTTTTGGTTTACTCAAAACAATGACAGCAGGTTATTGTTGAGATATGCAAATTTGGTTTTCCTTTACTCCATTTGGGAATGCCCTCTTTGAAGTCCTGGCAGCCTTGTGAAGTATGAGGAAACAGAGCCTTAATGGAATCTCCTCCTCTGAGTATAGAGCGATGCCCGTCTAACCTTGAACTTCCTGTGATGATCTGTCTGACCTGATTGTATCGTGATTAGATAAGGATTTAATCTGCCACACATATGCACGCGCCGTCAAACAATCAAGAGTCTTGCTCTCTTACAAACGCACACATCCGTCCTGCATTCATCTGTCTCTCCAAAACGCCAGGCTTTCTCTCGGCTCTCCTCACCCCTCCTTCCTCTTCTCGCTCTCCCTCAGTTTTCCTCTAGACACGCTGGAAATACAATAACAACCCCGAGAGAGGCAGGAAGTAGTAGAGCCAGCAGGAAAGGAAATGGATGATAGAAGAATATAATCCATCTAGTGCACTTAAAACTTCAAATACAAGTACACAAATACACAAAGCTATATACACAAAGCAATATCTCAAAAACATGACTATAGGTCATATTTCACCCCCAAAATACAGTCAAATCTAAGAAAAAGAAAAATATGGTCAAATTAATAAATGATCGTTATTTGTATTTCTTTGAAAATATCTTTGAACATATGTTTCAAATACGCACACATTTTTATATATATTTTTACTACTACAATCAGTCAAATTAGAAGGAATACATTTAGAATGATTTCTATGCCTTGTACAATTTTTTGATTTAAAAAACTAAAATATCTTAAAAGTACTATTTTAAATTTTAACATATTTTTGAAAACGAGTATGTGTGTGTATATAATTTTCAAAAAAAATAAATACAATTAAATTGAATTTAGAATCACAATGCACAAAATATTAGTAGTCAGCTAATCAAACATATTATTTCTTATGCCTTTCTTTAAATTTGCATCAACCTGGGCTGGTTTTGTGAGGTTTTATTGGTCTGGAAAATGAAGTCTGTTCTCCTTGCACTAGATATTTGGAGTTTAGCCACGGATAACTTTCTTACTGATCACATCCGACTAATCCTCTATATTTGAAAACTGTCCTGAGAATGGTTTTCTACAGAAATCTGCCCTAATCAGACCATTTAACACAAATCCACATGCTCAGGAATCCTGATTAGTGACTTAGCAAAGTGTTACGATTGCTGATTCATTTCCATGTGTATGTAGACATTGGTGTGCATCTGTGTTTGCATAAAGGATCAAAATTGAGCTGATGTGTTTGGCCATTATTTCCACAGTTCCACCTGTCCTTTTCATTCTCAGAATCCGTTTTAGCTGCTTATTTTCAGAGTAAAACTTTGTTTTTGTCTTCTGTCAAGAGTGTCTGAAGCCACCAGTCCAGAGCTGAAGTGCTTCTGCATTCATGATAGGCCTCAGAGCTGAGAAAGCCTCTCCAGTTGGAATTGTTCCATGTTAATTGCTTGAAAAAAATAAGCGTGATTGGGTTTTCTTTCTGTCTTTGGATGCCTGGTACTCCTCTTGTTCTGAAGACCCTCGTTTTGACAGGCGTTATGTAGATAAGAGAGCGGAAGCACAATGTAACATATGTCTGGGGCTCCATTGAAAACGGATGCAGAATATTTCATATTATCTCCTTATTACAATTTCTTCTGTCGTATCCAATATCCTAATTTTGCTCACAATGAAAAATAATTAGTGACTAAACTTTTAGCAAAGCTATCACTGTTGCTCGTGTCGGAAAAGACATGCATTATGGCTGTAAGATTAATGTATTTCATGGGAAAAGAGATTATGAATGCACACTTTGTCAGCTTGTGCATGTCTCAAATGATTTTTGCAAAACTACAGCTCTTTTCAAAACCTAGTGTGCTGCCTAGACATCAGAGATGTTCTCACAACGCTCTTCCAAAACATTCTTGTAAGCCTTGTTTTGGTCTCGTTTTAATGTGAAAAGGCTATCTAAGAATGCATTACAACAAACTCAGTGAAATAATCATCCAAGATGCTGGTATAAAGAATAACTTTAAATATACATTAATTGTATGCGTTCTATATAAAATACTGAATACTCCTCAAATGCTAGGAGTTAAGATTTTTATTTAATTCTTTTGAAAAGACTCTTTTGCTCACCAAAGCTGCGTTTATGTAATCAAAAATACAGTAAAATCAGTAAAAATTTTAAAATATTATTACAATTTAAAAATAGTTTTTGTTTGCATATAGTATAAAAATTTATTTATTTACAGTGAACGACAATGTGATATTTTGAAGAAAATAAACTTCAAAAGTAGTGCATAATCTAAAAAAATAATATTTATTAAGAATATAAATTACCACTTGCTCAATTTAATGTATCTTGGCTAAATATACACCTATGCCCATTCTCATTTTTTTTTTTAATTACTGATCCAAATGTTTTAAGGGGTATTGCTAGTAAAAAAAAAAAATTAAAAAAAAACAAAATATATATATACTATAGATGTGGGTGTGTGTGTGTGTGTTGCTTTTTAGACTATTGAGGATCAAAATCTAAGCAACATGTTAAGCAAACGGAGTTCAAAAATCAAAGTGATTAAAAGTTTCCCGTTGCTCTCAAGGGAGCAGTCTATACTATGTGTTCTATGTAGAGTTTTCATTCAGTCATTTATGATTTTTTTTCGCCCTTTGCTTAGAATCCTTAGTAGACAGCTATGCAGCTCGCAAAGTTTGAGAACAGAACTAATGCGCGGATATCTAGGATATCTGCCCACTTTCCACCGTAGTAATTAGACAGGTTTCCCAGCTCAACATGAAAGTTTTGTGCTCTTCAGTACTTCAAAGACCGAATCCGATTTCTTCACAGCGCGGTAAATAAATAAAGAAAAGAAAAGACCACACACCTTTAATCAATAGTGAAGCCAATGAAGTCAAGGTAACTTTCTTGGGAAATAATGAGGTATTATTTTTAAGCTATCACTTATTCTTGACGTGATTTCCCAGGAGGGGTTAAATTAAAGACAGAGTAGAGTGCAGAAATGAACGCTGATTTGTGTAACGAACGTATGAGGTGGAAAGTAATCCACACTAAGGGTTTTAAAATGCAAATCTGTCCTCCTTTCCTAATGAGGAAGGCAAACCTACAATATTGCACGTATATGATGGTTTTATAGTCTTGCGTAGTGCATCGTGGCCTATTTTGGCCCTTTGTCTCTGGATTTATTTCATCCCGTTTTGTTTCATTTTGTTTTACCTAAAAACGAGGGGCAACAAATCATATTACATTCTTTGCTTTCTGATTTAGACAAATGTATTTGATTCCTAAACCAGGTTAGGATTTCATTTTACCAGATTAAATATTTATTTTTGAGTAGTGAGTCATGATTCATTTGACCTTCAATGACTTCAAAAGCAGATCCTCTGCTCAAAAACAGACCAGTCGCCCCCCGTGATTCAATCGTACAATTGAACAAAACCGCTCTTCAGTGACTCCCCGTCGGAGTTACATGCTAGCCATCACAAAATGCCTCTCTGGAGGATCTCCGTTTTTTTTCTTCTTCTTTGTATTGTCATGATCTATTGTGGGCCCCATCTGATTTCAATCAGGTAAATGGGACGATCATACAGAGGGAGGTTTCTCCCTTAACGACCCCAAGCTTTCAGCCGTATGATCAGGGGAAGGCTCTGAGTGTGGATAATATCAACCTTTCTGGTACCTTCCCACGTGCCCCTTCTTCGATTGGTGCCTCCAAACCATGTCTATTCTGCAGAGCGTTTCTCAATATATAACTTCATCTGTCTCACCCCCCCCCGACTTCTTCATTTTGTACTTAGGTGAAGGTCTTCAGATTAGAGCGGGACAGGCTGTGCGGCTTCCCAACAGAGGACGTTTGATCGGACGAGAATGAACAGCCTGACCAAAACAGCCCTGCATATTTATGCCAAGTGCAGCAGATCTTTTTGGATGCTTTTAGGTCGTGCCCTTATGAGCAGCGGCTATTTTGTAGGGACATTGAGGGCCCAGCCATCCTCAGAAGCTTTATACTTATCAACTCCAAAAGAGCTCTTCGAGAAAAATCCTCAAATATATTTTTCGAGACGTTGGCCACACCAAGTGGATGCAACTGTGCCGGAAGAAATACAGTGACATTGCAGAGATGATTTATTTTTGATTTTTTTCTCATTTCCAACAGCATTGTTTAATAGTAAAACCAGGGCTGCTAATTCACTGTGGTGATTGAATGCAGAATAAATAACTTTTGTGGCTTTAATAAGGGACTTATTGCATTAAAAAAAGCCAAATACCTTTTTTTTTTAAATGTATTTTTTAACGTGGAATGTATGTTATATAAATATATGAAATGTAGAACATATAAAAAAGTGTTTGTGGCTCGTCTGCCAGTGGGTGCCCCCCCAAGCATAAAAGTGAACTCCATATATGCTTTCCTTTTAAAGCGGCACTAATGGACACCTAGACGCCAATGTTTTCTGTTAGTTGTGCCAGCGGGTCATGGTTAGGCTGGTTAGCATGACCCATCAGCTCTTACTGGTAGCTACACCATCTGGCAGCAAAATGCATCCATTTTAGCATAAAAAACATATATAGGCTAGCACTGGTATTATAGTTGATGTTTTACCAGTTCTCAACTCTCATTGGAGGGCTCTTAAAATGTGAAATGGACTTGTTTTCTTAGTTAGCATGACTGTCTAACAGCACCACAGTGATTAATAGCATGGCATTTACAGTTTTAGTGAAAACTGATATTAATATGTATAAAAACAAAGGGGTGTTGAATTGTAAACATCAAAGCAATTACAGAAACAAAACTGAAATCAATTGTGTCAAAAAAAAAAATTTATCAGAAAATGTTAAACTATAATAACCTTGGTACCTGATTCATTCTCACAGCGCAGCATAAATCTGGCTATTGATTCTGAAGGAGAACAGAGCTTGATGTGACCGATGTGGCATCCATCTTGCTTATTAAAAGCATGTTTGCGCTGGCATATTTTTTGACCTTTTATCAGGATGAGTGATTGCTGCCAGGTTAGCGTTAGCAGAACGTCCACTTCTGACCTTCCGACAGCTCGTCCTTTACCTCCTGAATTATTCCTGCCGTGCGCATGAGGGCTGAAGTCAAATGAGCGCTTAAGCTAATGGAAAAGAATGCTGACAGGAAGTTGATGTACTTTCGTGATTCTTTCTCGTGGGTTCTTCCTGTTGAGGGAGGCGACGTTGACACCCGGGGTCATACACCTCATAATGAGATTTATGGAGGAATGCGAGACAGTCCACCTCTCCCACAAGAGGTCCCTGTCTTTCTTCCAGTTGTCGAGGGACAGAAGTAAACACTTGACCCAGCTGTAATGAGGGGCTTGTTTGGTAAATCGATGGCAGATGGGTATTTTTGCGAACTTTGGAGAAAGTAGGACGGGAAGACTAGAAAAGTAATGTGTTTCAGTGTTTGTGTTTGTGGGACAAACTGCACGACACCGATAAGACAATAACACTTCTGTCACAAATTGTAGACTCTGCTAAATCATTTCTTAAGGCATCTCAGGTGCTTTTCTAATGTGAAGGATGTGCAAAAAGGTAGGAGGCATAATTATGAATGCATTCTGATCAGACTGTTTCAAGCGGCAGCTGCAGGAAAAGTCAAAAGAGCCAATCAGCTTTTGATAGCATTTGTTTAGTCTAGTATGCATGTGAATTAGCTGGACCAGTTAGAAAAAGAAAAAAATATATTTTTAAAGCATGTTTTCACAATATATAAAGTAATCCATTGTCTATGATTGATATGTGTTGTTGATAATAGGAATACACATTAAAAATTCTGGCTGATACCAAAGCTAATATTTAGTTTAATGTTATAGCTAATAAACAATGTAGAATATTGACTATTGGTAATTTGAACCCTGAAAGCTCACGATATATAATGCTATTATAATAATATATAATAGCCTAATATATATATATTCCGCGATAATATATATATATATATATATATATATCATATATATATAAAATATTAAACCTAAAAATAAAATATTCATTTAAATGCAACAAGCAAAATTTAGCATCACAGCAAATACTTGCCAGTATAAAATTAAGATGTGAGATTTGCTATGTTAAACAGTGTTATTGAATTGTTTGTGTTTTTAAAGGTGAACATTAATGCACGTTAGATGAGGGATATGTTTTGTATGTAAACTAGAGGAAAATACAGCATGACAAAATACTCAATGAATCCAGTTATCAACCCGATAAATCTAAAAAAAAAAAGAGGCCTCCTCCCAACATATGCCACGATATATTGTGCATGTTTTTTTTTTAGGTCAGTAAACAAGATTACTGTAGTTATTATATTTATTAAATAAAATAAGATAGAAATTTACTTTCAGTGAAATTACCCATAGTAAATATTCTGTAATATTAGCTATTGTTTTCAAATAACTATTGGCTTTGGCATCAGCCATAATTTTAATATCTGTCTACTGCCTAAATGAGACGTCACCTCATAATCGACCGTTTTCCAGCACTTTACGAAACGTTTGCATGGAAGACTTACCTAGCAGTTGATTCCGATACCAGAGCATGATGCTAGCATGTTGCTAAGCTAACAATGTGATACACTATTAAATGCATAAACATATATGTGACTAGTTATAATCAAGAAATACAGTCTTCTACTTAAGATTGAAAACAAGGATTAATATGAAACACAAAAACTGAACTAAATTGATTAAGTTGGTTCAACAAAACTTTAAGTGAGCTCGTTTATTCCTGTTGTGCTGACCTGGAAATCAGTCACTTGTGAGGTGACGCCTCGGTTAGGGGCTTGACAGCTCACTTGGTTTCGGAACAGCTAATGTAGCGCTGTTTTGTAAATGTGTTCTAGTCATTGTCATTCCGGATCATGAAACACACAGGTAACACCTTCAGAGAAACGTCTTAGCAGGTTTTCAGAAAACAGAACACCTTCTGTAGCTGTTTCTCCTACACGTGTCCTCTGAATGCGTTCGCACTTCATTTGTATTCCACGCCGGTGCCTTCGTGTGGATTGTAACCACCTCTAAGACAATTAATTGGCCAATAAATGGCTTTTGTCGATGATTACCTACCGTATTATTCATTCATTTCAGTTCAGATCAAGCATGTAATAGTCCGAATACTTTCATCCACAAACACGATTGTTGCAGATAATGTTGCTTTGTCTCGGCTTCGCCTCCCAACACGAATCGAGTCGAAGCGTGGCTTTTGTCTCGCACGCTGACCGCGTGTAAATACATCCCATTAACTCGCAACCGACGGCTTTTCATTGAGCACACAATTTCATGCTTGCGGCTCACCTTCGGTGCTTTTGTACGCTTTAAAGATTTTCGCAGGTAGTTATACAGCTTGTGCATTTGGCTGAAGTCAAGGTGAAAGAGGGGCAAGGTGGGCTCTTTGGGATTGTTGTCCCACGGTACTAACTCGCCCAGAGCTGTAAGACACACAGACCAAGAAAAATGAGGCCTCTGTGCATAATGACTCAAAGATTGGCTAAGCAACATGGTAACGTGTCACGGGAAAGATATAAATGGTTGCTCTAAGAACACATCCAGTGTAGCAGCTGCTCATTTGTCTTGCGGTAGGAGCTCTATCTTGTCTGAAACATAACGGTTAACTCACATGGCTCTTTGTGGTGAATCATTTTAAATTATTTTATTGTGCTGTTTGCTCGCCCCGAATAAAAGCTGTTTTCTGTAGTCAGCTGCTTCTGTCCCTTTTAAAACAGCTTAAATTCCAGCACTGCAAATGTCTTAAATTCCTCGCCTTTAACTAATGACATGCCACTTTCAGTTGCAATGTCACATGGCTTCAGTGTGTGTTATGTACTCTTTGAATATTAAGTTAGCTAAGTGAAGTATGTCAAATGTAAAATGTCAATCGACATGCAATCGAAATTGTGAATGCATTCTAATGAACTTGAATGAAATTTAATCAGAGGCAGTAAAAAGAGGATTGAATAAAGTTCTAAATGAAATAAAATAAAATTATGCATTTTACCAAAGCCAAACCAATAATTAATGTTAACAAACTATAGCTAATAAACTATAGAGAATATTTACTATTGACGATTTGACTAAAAAGTTATTTAATTGAAGTTATTTAATTAAAAAATACTGAAATATTATGAGATTTATTATGAAATTTGCTATAAATTACTGTACACTTAAGTAAAGTAAGCTTTATAAAAATACAAATAATCAACATGACTCAAAATGTATATTTTTGGTCTTTTTGTGCAAAATTCAATAGTGCATGTTTTCAGAGTTTCTCTTTTCGTGTCACATGTTTGTAATCTGTTGCACTAAAATGTATTAGGCTTTAGGCTACTGTTGAAAATACTGTATGTGATGTTTAAAAAAAAATTGTAATGGAGTAATTAAGTTGCATGGAATGTGATGGTGAATAACTTTTCCTTAGTTAGGTGAAAGTTTGGCGACGTCACTTGAAATGGGTATTCAAAGTGTGTTTTTAAGCACATAATATATTTTATTTATACATGCCACTTTCCTAGTCGATTATGCATTCTTCCAAATTAATTCTGCCTTATTCACGTCAGGATATATCAAGATGCTGTGAATGGTCATCTTGGTCTTCTCAAAGCTTCTGGTCTGGTGCTGCCTATATGCTGTATAAGATGACACTTCTAATGCCTTGCTTCTGTGGGAATTACGCCTCAATCTAGATGTAAAAATGTGTTGTAAATGCCATTTCATGTTAAATATTAATAGATGACAACTTCTTGAAGGAATCAGCACTCTTGAAAGTACTGACAGTCCCTCGGACCTTAAAGTTGATTTAGTTAAAGTGCAGTAAATAAATAAATTCAGTGGATACTTCAGCTGTTTTTTTTCTCTTAAAAGCTGAAAGATTTTCTCTTTCACGTCTTATTACAAGCTACCCAGCGGGTGAAAAATCAATCGCTGAAGCTTAAACAGAAATGCCAATTTCATTTTCTACTAGTGGAGAAATATGTTGTAGTCCAAAAAAACAGAAAGAAATCAATCTGTTTTTCAGTTCTTCTGAGATGTTCTATTATATCTCATGGCAAACACAATCCAATGCCTGAATATATGAAGAATCCATAGTGTTGTCATGTTGGAGCTGAAGTACTGTAGTATTGAGCACTGCCGTAACTGTTTTATCTCGTTAAGAAACCATAGAGACTGTGTACAGTTCTAGTTTAGATATCGTCAACTTTGGCCTTGCAGGAAAAAAAAAAATCTTTCTTTCTTTCTTTGGGTGATCTATCCTTTTACAACTTTTTCACTAAATTAACCTGTGACCTCTTTTTAGGTTGAGCTTGGACTTGTGTTATTTTTCTTCTTGAAAGCCTAGTTGTTTTCTAACTTTTTAAAGTTGTTGTGGTGGTGAAAAGTGTGAGACACAATTTGTCAGAGTTTGCCTTCCAGTCAAAAGCCACTGCGGTGTGTGTGTGTGTGTGTGTGTGTGTGTCTGTGTTTTGTTGTCGCCTCACTCTGTGAACTCCAGGGTGTCATCTTGAGAGACGTAACTTACAACCTCAGGTTTCTAAGCATTCCAGCTTGCTTTATGCAGGTGTGCTTATCTCCATCTGCTCACACAGGTGTCAAAAAAGCATGGCACGAACCTTTCACTGACACATTTTCCTTTCTATAATAAACAACAACAACATTGTCATCTGCTCACCTCCAGTAAATCAGGGACACACTTTAAAAAAAAATCAGTCTTTCTGGCCGGTCTCAAAGTCCTTCTGAAATATTTAATTCCTTGTTGAAATGCGGCCAAAATGCTGCTGATATATCATACTGCCCATACCGCATCAAATAAGACTAGAATTTAGCAACAGACATCATCAGTCCTGAATGGATGATCTATTCTCAGACCAAAGAACTGAAGAAGAATCCTGTCCAGAAATATGCTATGCCCAAATTTGTGAAATAGTGTTGATGAATGCAGAATTCAGTTTCAGTTTACCCCTCATTATAATTACAGTGAGCAAACATTGTGGTTACACTTACATTGGAAGCATAAAGCCTCAACATTATTTTAACACGAGACTGTTGTGATTTTATTTATTTATTTATTTGTTTGTTTGTTGTTTATTATATTTTTTAACTTAGAAAAAAACAAACCTCTGTGATAGTCCACGTTTTGCCACAAATGTTATCAGTAGTGCCCTAAAAAAATAACTTAGCATGGTCACTCCTCTTATCTGATGTCTGGAGGACAAACTGCATTACAACTCTGACCTTTTGTAATATTTAATGGTGCAAATGCATCTTTTATGCGAGTATCTTCATTTTCTTCCGCTGGCTTTCTTTGCATTAAATTTAGAAAAATTGTCAGGGATTTGAATTGCGTTGCTGTTTTTTTTATCAGTCTATCCATTACAGGATTTCTTGTGTTTCATCGGTCTGCCAGTGTTTCTTTCCTTGTCATTCCGACGTTCATTCATTCGTATGTGAGTCAATTCATCTATCTGTCTGTCTAACCCTCACAGTTTCTCTAATCTCTCTTTCTCATGGTTTCTGCTCTTCTGGCAGCTTCATGTAGAAGGAAATGAGATCTCTTTAATATTTCAGATGGCAGTGAGATGAAGTGGAGACTTGAGCTCACGTCTCCTGCCTCAGAAAAGACCCCAGTGATCTCACACGTGTCACTTCTGGAGAGTCAGAAGAGTCGCGAACTGTGCTCAGATTTGTAGAGCTGCTAAAATATGCAGAGATCGTAATTTGATCCCAAACATTTCTCATTAATTGCTCGGCAGAATAAATGTTCTGAGCTGCTATCCATGTTAATGTTATCGCTCTATACTTACAATTGTCTATTTTATTTAGAAGGTTGATTTTTAAATTAAACAACTTGAAAGTTAAAAATGACAAACCACTGATCAATAACATTTTCTTTTGAACCTAAACTGAGCTCTTTTTTTTTTGCATCAAAGGTTGCTCTTTTTTAGGTCCTCAGGAACGTTTTCAGATTTGTTTGACTATCAGTCTTCTCAGATGTCTCTCCAAAAGTTCATGAGCACAGGAGTAATTCAATAAGGAATGTTGGAGATCATATTGAGGTCTTTTAACCATTGATTGCAGGATTCTGTGTTTTGGAAAATATGAGGCAACTCGAGAGGAGTCTCCACTTGCTCTCCATTTACAAGTTACTTTTCTTGTTGCTATGGGCCTAAAGAGAAAAGTTGTGGATGAAGTTAAATAAAGAGTTAATTCCACTTGGTTTCTTTTAGTATTCTTGGAGTTGGGTGGAGGAGTGGTTCAGGCATGCGGAAAACCGCTGTCACTCAGCATCTCCAGCTGTCAGGCTACTTACGGCCTTCTCAAAGTTTACACTGTCCTCCTCAGCGTGTTCTTAAACACTTCGTCAATTTCACGTCTTCACACGTCAAGAAATATGAAATAAGAGAGACAGAGAGCGCGAGAGGTAGCCGCACGTCAGAGCCACTGAGGAGATTTGGCATGGACGGTGTTTGGGTGCGGGCGCAGGCCAGCGCATGATGCCACAGTAGAGATCGACAGATGGATGCCTTATGCTTGCAAATAAAACACTGTCAGTTTAACACATTGCTTTAGTGCAATTTAATCATTCAAAAGAGACAATGTGATTAAAATAACTCAATTAATCACCCCGAATCTGTATAAATTCGGTAAGGATAAGCTATGCGCAGCATGTGCACCCCCCCACCCCCAAAAAAACCAACACAAAAACGAATTACTTTTTTATTATCTTCATTTGGGGGTTTTCATTTCAAATATTGTTATATGGATCAAAGCTTCCAATTTTGGTGTTATATACACAAAAAAACATATTAAATGCAAGTAAATGTCTTTAATGTTTAAAATAAATACTGAAAATAAATTAAATGTCAAAATATAGCATTCATTCATTGTAACAGATATATTAATGTGAAAGTGAAACAACCTACCTGGCCTCATGGCATAAACGTACCTGGGAACACTTTTTAGCAAGACACGAAATACGTACCAATAAGTACATATCACTGCAGTTTCCAAAATAAATGAACACTAGAGGCAGTAAAACTCTGACACCTTTTATTCCTTTTCACACAAATGTACAGAGTTTCGATTAATAAAGCGTAGTTTTCGCACAATTACTTGAAGAATATCATGTTATGAATTCAAAACAATTTTAAAATGCTGCGAGATTTGAAAACTGATACTTCTGAACGTTAGCGTCGCACACATCAGCTTCAATCTTGGTTTTAAGCGCATGCTAGGTTTGTTTTTTTTTTTTTTTTTTTTTGTTTTGTGTTTTGTTTTTTTTTGTTTTTGGTTGCCAAGGAGTACGGAGAAGGTAATTTGGGAGGTGAGGAGCTCTGGTTCGAATCTGAATTCGAATTGAAACAATTCAAATCTGCATATAAGGACGTTGAAATACGGTTGCATCAACAAATGCGTTTTTAAATCAGGTTTGCATTTGTTAACACTATCGGGTAGGTTAAGTGTTTGGTTTGCTGTAGGGCATATTTCAAACACAATAGAGCATTAACTTTTAGACAGTGCCCGTATATTTGACTTCGGAATACGTACCCTTGACAGCAACATAATTAAAACACAGCCTAAGGACCTATATCAATGTATAAAACCGTACCAGGGTTAACTTAGGGAAACCCGTGTTAGTGCACTCAGTGAACATTTCTCTTGAACACTGCGGCAAAAGTTGTGTAAGTAAAACGGGTTGTTGCACAAAAGTAAACAGAGGTATATATTTTATTATTTGTATGGACCAGGTTGGAAACAACATCACTGTACGTTTTGACCGTTACGTGAAATCGTCGAAATATAATGATCATACACATTGTAGTATCTTTTAAACCTCTTGCTGACAAATGGGTAAAACCTAGTGGTGTGAAGGTTAGTGGCAAAGATTGATAAAGATTTAAAATGACAATGAATTAGTTTTTGGGGGGATGCCCTATGACATACTGATACCAGAGTTTAAGATAATTTCGAAGTTTTCCTGAATCTAAATTGCATGACAAGATTTATATATAAGAACTATTGTTACACTGAACAAAATGTTATTCTATAAATCGTAGTAAAATAAGATAGTCATTATCTTTTGCTCAGGAAAAAAAAGAAAAGAAAAACAATTAAATAGAACACAATCTAATTTATGGAAATAAATAAATAAACAAACACATAAACAAATAAAAAAACTTGTATTGGTTTGATGCTTGAAAATATATTTTTTTGTGATTGACCCATATGCCATAATTTGTTCATGTAATAGATTCATTTTAAAAATTATTTTTATTTATCAAAAGAAATATTAAAAAATTTATTAAAATAAAATTAAAATGGTAATCATTTTAATGTGGTCCACAATCTGCTAAGAAATAATTAGCGAACTGTGGAGGAAACCCAGGAAACCTGCCAGTTAGACAGCTGTGCTACAAGTATATATGTCAGATTGGGTAACTTCACTTGGAGAAGTATTTATATCCACCCTTAAGTGACTTTATAAGCGCCTCAGTCATTTTCTTTGATCTAAATGTTCTCTGACTTGAGAATCTCCCTCAAATGACATTGCAACCCCAGACGTGTAGATGATACTGATGGAGGTTTTCTTTCCAGGTATTGTCTACCTCTAGCAGGTAGAGTGGGGAACCTAATAAAAGTCTTGAACTTCTATATTTATTTATTTATTTACTTGGTTGCAGCACTGGAGCGTTGCATCATGGGCGTGAAGATCCATTAGGAGTGTTGGCGTGGGTGTGGAGAGCCGAGGTTGAGACTGGAGTGAGACTGATTACCAATGCCTCTGAACAGTGCTTCACTGTACTCAGCAGGGGCTCGTTTCGCTTTCGACCGACACATCTATAACTTTGATGTAAACAGGAAGTCCTTTATTGTGTCTGAGTGGGTGGGTCGTGAAGTCAGAACACAGGGAGAGCTGTCAGGTCAGATGAGCCACTTACTGAAACCTGTAATCGTTTACAGAAACTTCTCAGAAGAGGGAATCCACTCATTTGCAAGACATGAATATGTAATGTTATGACGAAATCCATTGAATCTGTCATGAACATGTCTTGTCGTACTTCTTCATATTTCGTCATATTTCAAGAAATAAATGATGAATGAGTTATTATTTTGCTTAAAAGAAAATATATATATATTTTTTATCTGCCATTATGACTTTTTCATGATAGTTGAGAATAGTTTAGGGGAACCGTATTAATTGGAATTTACAGTGGCAAAAAGATGGTACAAAGTACAACTATTATACTGGTAAATAATGATAAAAAAAAAATTTGCCCAGTATATATCCATATCATAAATAGTAATATAGACCGTAACGTAATAATAACAGTAACGTAATGTAATGTAATAATGTTTATACACATAACATAAATGGAGTATGGAATCAAAACATCACTATGGAAAAACAGAAATTATTATCTATATATCATCTAATCTATCTATTCTCTATAGATCTATCTATCTATTTCTATAATCTATCTATTCTATCTATTCATCTGTTTATTCAGCTTTAAAATCTACAAGGTGTGACAGTAACTTGTTGTGAAAGTAATGGACATGAAAAAAAAAATCAGAATAAGCACATAAGTTAAAAAAGCTAATGTATTTATTAACGCTGTAATTTAAATTCATAAGGATCTTTATTTATTATTTATTCAAAATAATGTCCTTTTATTTATTATTTATTTATTTATTCGATCTACATTAATTTGTTGGTAGAGAAATGGCAAAAACCCGGACATGGTTTCATGAGTTTGAGAGATACAGATCTTTCTGCTGTTCTCCAGCATCTGAGGGGTTAATTTGGAGGTGTTGCCAGATCCCTGTGTAAGCCGTAGTTCCGTCATGAATAATAAAGAATGCTTTTAGAAGCATTCGTAGGTGTGTATTGCTTTGCTCAAACTCAGACTTTCCTAATTAGAAGCATGAATGGGTGCCAGCGAACATGTTTATGTGCTGTGTGTGTTGGCACTTTCAAGATGCGGCCTCTTAAAGTATTTATGAAACAAACCCAGCAAACAAAGTGGCGCTTGCGATGCTCTTGGCTTTCAGACCGAGAGCTCGTAGGTCATAGCAAAGAGACACCCACTCCACACCCACCTCACCCCTACTGTGCGCGTGGCTGACGACAGTCCTCCTCGTTGTCGTTAAAAGGCCAGGCGAGAGGGGTTAAGGCGTCCTGATGAATTCGTTGACAAATGGGTTGATATTTGAGATAGTCTTTGAGTCGGATCTTAAGGACCTGAAATGTCACAAAGCGCGCTGGAGAGGTGGTTCTGGGCGGGGGGGGGACCTGCTTTACAAGCATCTAGTTTGGCATCCAGAGGTCAAGGTCAGGTGTATCAGAAACACACGCGGGCGGGGATTGCGAAGGCAAGCACACACACTGAGTGGAAAAGTCGCTGGGGTGTTTCTGTCGGATAGCATTTCAGGGGCCGTTTTCATAAAAAACAAGTTACCAAAGAAGCAGGTTTATTTCAGTTTAGTCTGATGTATGTAAGTTGATTTGGTCTCAAAAGAAGTCAGACTTACTGAAAACCAGCCTGGCTTATGGTAAAGGTTTTATGGAACAGGCCCCAGATCTATGGTTTGTTAAATTGTATGTGGCGCATTAGCTTTCAGTAGAGTGACAGAAGTGTAGTCGAGCTTAGAACGGTACACTTTGGCCACACTGAAGTGATATTTTGGATGTTTAAAAATGGCGTTCAGAGCACACTTTAAGATGGTCGAAGTAATATTAAAAGCTGAGTATTACAATAAATTGATATAAATTATAATTAAGGTCTGAGTGACCAAGATTTTATTAAATAGATATTATAGTCTATATATTAGACTGTGTGTGTGGATACAAAAAGAAAGGGGTTCTGATTGGAATGGAGACATATTATTTACTGAGTAAATTAAATTAACATTAACTTTTTTTTTCTTGGAATCAGAAAGCCTGGGTACTAAGAACATTTAAGAACCTGGAAAACCAATACACTGAAAATCGTCTTTTTACAAATCCTCGGTCTCAGAAAAAAACTCTCTCTATATAATAATATAATATAATATAATATAATATCATATCATATAATATAATATAATATAATATAAAACACACACGCACAAACACCAACGCCACACTGTTCAAGAACCTACACAAAAAAAGGTTCTTGATAGGAATGGATAAATTATTTTTATTTTATTTCAGAAAACCAACCATTTACCAAGAACCTTAGAATAAATATAAATACAGTACATAATTATGTACTGTATATATTACTACTCAGGAATGCACAAATAAGGATATAAAAAGGGGTTATTGTTAAACCAAAAGATTGTATTTATTTCTTCTTCTTTTATTTTATTTGATCTTTTAATGGTTACTTTCTCTGTTTGTGCTTGTGTGTGTATGTTTGTCAGAAGTTTCCAGAAGCACAGATCCGAATGGTGGCTACTAGAGCGTGCTAAATGGGACCATTACGGTACGCTAATGTTCTGGACCTGATGCTGCTTCCTCTTATTCATATTTAATTTCCTGTATTACAGACGCCATGACTATTATGAATATTTTTACCTAAATCTATTGTTTATCTGCTGTCCCTCTCAGTGGGACTGAAGTTTTCTAAAAGCTTTTGTGTGTTTGTAAGCAGAGGCACAGTAAATTATTCATATTTTGTACATGACATCTGTCAGAGAGAAAAGAAGCACACTCGTCTGCAATGTTTCTTTCTCTTGTTCTCTTTTGACTGAGGGCTCTTTTAAAGTACACACAGGCACTCATGCTAACATGCTAGAATGCTAACAGTACCCAGTGCTGCAGGTTCATAATGCTGAACGATGCTTCGACGTCTATGATAAATGTAACATCTTTGGGCTTATTGAATTAACGGGAAAAATATATTGTGTCTCGACAGCCTCACAAGTGATTTTGCACAGGTTTTAAACCTCCCACTTCATCAACGGGACAATTAATATGTCCTCTGAGGGAGTAAACAGACTGGAGAAAAATGCTGATGCTCACAGAGTCAGCTCTTGGTTCTCAGAGTGTCACACAGGACTGGAAGTTGCACAAAGAGCCGACAGCAGCCAGAGTTTGTGTGGTCGCCACAGTGTTATGGGCTGTATCTGCTCATTTGCGGTCACTATGGCTAGCCTTTTAGCCGCCAACGAACAGGCCCAAAAAAATCTTGGCTGAAAAATAAGTGGTTTTAGATAATTTCACAAGTCAAGGTCATGCAGTATTAAGCATGATTTGAAAAGATTGCATTTGCAGCACGATATTTGGATATTTTGCACGTTTCAAAGGAATAAATCTCTCACATTGAAATCATTATTTTCTGATAATCTTCCATGCATGCTGAATACTGCAGCTTAAAGTGGTTAAACGTTTCCGTGAAAAACTACCTAAATTGTAGTCTTTTCCATGAATAAGTTGAAGCCTGGCCTCAAAAGATTCAGAAAATAATGCACAAGACATATGAACAGCTGTCATGTGAAAATGCTGCTTAATTATAATTATGCTCCACTGAAAAATAAGTGCTTTAAGGTGTGGACTAACACAATGTTGAGTGAATAATGCCACCGGTTTTATATCCATAATTTTATTTTATTTACATTTTTAGGGTGAGCTATTTCATGAAGTTTAATCAGTTCTCTACATTTTCTCAATGGCCAGCTCAGCTAAAACTCGTTCAGTTATAAACTTGTGCTCAATCCTTGTGTAGTGATGATAAACAGAGTGTGTGCATGTGTTTGTTGTAGCATGTGTGGTTTTCTGCATACATGCGATAAGGCCTGTAAAAATTCCAATTTTCTCTGTTTTAATGCATGCTCTCTGTGTCGGTATATCTCTCTGGCCTCTCCGGCTCCAGTGCGCTTGACAGCATGTTTCTATTGATTATTCTGTGCTCGGTATATGATCGATGCACAGAAACCGATGAAATATTTTCGCAATTGGCTGCAATTACGTGAGTACATTAATCACATATGTGAGCGGATACAAGCTGGTAATGACTGAGATATGAACTCTGGCTTGTCAACAACAGTGAAAGTATTTGCATTAGCGAATGACCCAGAACTCCAGCACGATCGTTTCCCTGCCCTGACTGCACCTTGGCTGTCTTTAGGAAAACATTACGTTTGCAGTAATTTATAGCAAGCACTAGACATTATATTGAACTCATGCAGATTTAAATTGACCCCATTTACTAGCTAAATAAATGTCAGCAGTGTTGTTGTCAATGTTATGTTTTAGAAAAATAATTTAATGTTTTCAAAAGTTGAATAACATTTTCGGCTCTCTGAAATCTTTTCTGCTGACATAATGAAGGTGGTCTGGAAAATATTAACCAAAAATATGAATTCCTTCCTTCCTTCATCTCATGCATCCATCTAGTCCATAATTAACCAATGAAATTAGGGTTCCTTGTCCTTTCAAAACTTCCCCACACAAAGAAATACTGGTTTATTCCTTCCTTCCTTCCATCCATCCATCCATCCATCCATCCATCCAAATTAACCAAAAATATGGTTCCTTCCTTTCAATAGTAACCCAAAAAAATGAGTGGTTATTAATGCCTTCCTTCCTTTCTTACTTAGCATTTGCTGCACATGTAACATTCATAATGTGCATGCGTCTTCCTTCCTTTATTTGAAAGTAAAACATAAATAGAATGATAAATGTGCAGCAAATGCTTAATATAATAATAATAATAATAATAAATAATAATAATAATAAAAAATATTATTAGTATTAGTATTGTTGGGTTTATCTGAGAAAAATAAATGTCTCATGCAAGGTTACAGAAACATATTTGGAATAAATAAAATAATATAGATTAATCGCGATTAATCACGTTCAAAATAAAAGTTTCTGTTTACATAATATATGTGTGTGTTCTGTGCATATTAATTATGTATATATAAATAAATACACACACATACAGTATATATCTTGAAAATATTTACATGTATATATTTACATCCATATATAATTATACAATTAATATCTAAATGCACCATATTTCTTAAATAGATAAAGAATGTGTGTGTGTGTGTGTGTCGTTTATATATACATAAACATATAAACGTAACTTTATGTATCATATATACTATGTAAACAGAAACTTTCATTTTGGATGTGATTAATCACGATTAATCATTTGACAGCACTAACACACACACACACAAAACACACACTAGATATATGTATGTATTATATACATATATATATGTGTGTGTATACATTTGCTATTAGGGTTATTTATGATTTAATTTTAAATTTTTGCAAACATGTTGATTTCTTATGAGCATGCAGTGTGAAACAGGCCTTTAAGGTTATTTTGCCATGGACTCTAGACCCTGAAAGTCTGAAGACGCATCAGGACTGCAGATAGAAGGGGATGTTGGGTCAGGGTTGGTTTGTGACCATTCACTGATGTCCTTGTGCTTGTAATGAGTTTACAATGAGTGTGTGTGTGGTCCTGTGTGGTCTCAATGACTGTAAAAGCCAGGCTTTCAGATCAGCCCAGATGAAAAATCCTCTCTCATTGAGCGTTCCCGTTCCTTGTCCTCAGTTTTATGGAGCGTGTGAAATCAGAGGAAGGGAACTGAACTGAATCCCTGAGCAGAACTGCAAATTAATACCCATTGAATGCTGGTCAATTTCTGAGAAAGCAGTTAAATCTGCCCAAAAAGCCACGACTGAGAATTCACAAAGCAGAATTGCTCTGCATTTCACTTGTAGGTGTAATCATGTAATATTTTCATAACACAGCAAGCAATTATTCTGCCAACTAATATAGTTCATTAGTCTACAGTAGGTAATATTGTACATATGAGGACATGGCTCCACTAAATACAGTGTTTAAGTGGTCACAGTTATTATGTACTGGTTTGAAGTGTGACTCATTCAATCAGATTTTATCAAGTTATATCTAATATCATAGATCAAGTTATCAAGTTATAATAATATCATAGATAGTTCTTTCAGTGAGCAGTACTGTATATCATAGTGTGCATATAATTCTTTATTATTCTGTATAAGTAATATAGAATATCAACTGACATGCAGTCAACAGTGTTTTATGTATTTTGATTATTTTAGAAACAGCTCAGAATACAGCTCATCCAATCAGATTTTACAGCATATCCGTTCTTTTTATAAGCGTCTATTTTATTGGGGTCTTGTCTTACAAGGTCTATATTTTATAGGTCCTCACAGACTCTCAGTTTTTGTAAACAAGTTAATTTTTTCAATCCATAAACACTGTAGACAAAAGCTGCTATGTGAATTTATATGACATAAAAGAGTCATCCATTCAGACCAAATCTTTTGTAAGTTTGTTGTTTGTTTTACCTACACTTTCAGAAAAAAAGGCTGTCACTGGGGATGAACCCTTTCAAAAGGTACATATTTGTACCTTATTTACCCCTGAAGGGTGTCTACATGTTAATGTATATTTTAGTACCTATAGTATACATATTAGTACCGCAAGGGTAGATATTTGAACCTTTCAAAAAGATATTTCCCACGTTTTTAGAGCGTATAAATGTCCAGGTTTGACACATTTTGAGTGATTTATTGTCAAAATTACTTATTTTTATCAGCAGTTAATCTAATTTATATCAGATTTTATGTACCATACATACGCTAGTTACATGCACTCTCAGAAAAGAAGGTCATTGGGGCAGTACCTTTTCAAAAAGCACTAATATGTACCATTTAGGTATTAACATGCACACTTTAGGTGGTAATGTGCACGTTCAAAGTACCAATACTCACCCTTTAGGGGTAAAAAGTACAAAGGTGTACAATTTAAAAAGATACCACCCCAGTTTTGTTCTTTTTTTTCTGAGAGCGTAGCCCACCAATTGAATGTGTGCATCCAGCAATAGAAACGCCTTCTAGCGACTAACAGTACAGCAACTCGCTGACCTCCATCGATAAAATCGCTGTCAGTGTGAATGGGCCATAAGACACAGAGAAGAAAAGAGAAAAAGGTCAGGTGTTTGTTTGTGAACAGTTGTAGGAGCATAAAACTAAGCAAGATCAGTGTGACGCCGAGGCTGTGCGTGAACATGGATGTTGTGGAGCCGATCGATATTGTATGGAGAAAGACAAGGGAAGATCTAGGAAAAGGAGACTTGGATGGGCTATAAATCGCTGGTCACACACGAAATTGATCAATCATTGGCACGAGAGCAATGAACGGTGTGTCGATAGAATTAGTCACACGCATGTGCCGCTCACAGATTCACGAGCCCAAATAAATTCACCCGACGGAAGCATGAAATCTAAAGAGGTGTCCGTATGGAGAGTGATGGGCTATTGATCATCTGCACCACAGACTGTGTGTATTTCTATAGATCTTGCTGTTATGTGACCCAGCGAAAGGCCCAATGATTAGCTTCGTGCTAAATATGGATTTATGTGGCTCTTATAAACAGTAGCCGAAGACTGATAGATTGGGTGAATATCACGACACCTGTCAAGAGCATGTCCGGGTCACCCAAACATCATAGAAAAATAATAAACCATATTTTGTTGAAGAAAATTGAGCATTTTACACAAACGCAGCTATTGGGTTGTTTTGACCCAACCGCTGGGTTTGTCCGTATTTAACCCAGCGCTGGGTTATATTTAGCCCAGCATTTTTTTTTTCGAGTGTGAAGATGTGTTTGTTTATATTTTTGTTTTATAAACCGACAAGAAGGGTCTTGAGAACAAAGGTTAAAAAAAGAATAATAACGAGTTAATTTGTAAAATAGTATCATCATGTTAATATGTAGTATAGTCGTTCCGTTTTTTTTTTGTTTTTTTACAAATATTCCAAATATTTGTAGTATATTTAAATTCCATTATAAAAATTGTATTACAATAATATTTAGCTTTTCCAACTGGAACAGCGGGTACATTTAAAAATATATATGCTGTTGTTACAATTATTATAAAATGTAATTAAAGAATGGAAACTAAATATTTTGGCTGTGAATGCATATATGTGAATAACGAAGAATCAGTAGTAAATGGGAAATGACAATATAAGTACTTCTAGAAGATTAACTATAACTCGCATGTATGCCCTGCGGTTTCGGATTAGGCTTATCGTGACAAGTTGAGGAAGAACGTTGATAGTATGAGGAGGGATTTTAAATAAGGTTTTAAAAAGCCTTGGTGCAAGGAGAAACAAAACAAAAATTCCTTTTTAAAAAGAATCAGGGTATACATTTCTTATACTATTTTTTTACTTAATATACTATGTTATGTCTTATTTTGGTTTGTGGTTTAGCCAACTTTGATTAGGCAATGCCTTGTTTAGATCCATCTACTGTAAACCTTCGGCTTTCGCAGCCAGTTTAGCATTATATAATAACATTTCATAGATGGATTAATGATGCTTACGGTTTAAGTATACATCATAGAAATGCATAATTGATGCTATTAATTGATGAGCAAGGATTGTTCAGTTATCCAATTAAAATACGTAATTTAATTGAATTTCACTATTAATTAAAATCTTTAAAAAAAAAATCTATGTATTTTTTTTTTTTTGAGTGTCATCGATCTCTCAGTAATTCACTACTACTTGTCAACCAACTCGTATTAGACGATTAGTAGACAGGTAGGTTAGGGTGGGTAGAATAAATGGACCTGTATTTGCAAAGCTAATATTTAGCAGAATATGTGTTGGGGAACCATCAAAATAAAGTGTTAGGGCAGAATAGAAAGCAGACCAGTCCAATAAGTCCTATGAATGTCTATCAATATAAAGTGTTACCTTCTTTCTCTCTTGATTTTGGAGTGAGATGTGATCTCCACCTTTGCCTGAGGTTCGCCCTGTTATTCACCCGGAATTCTATGTGAAAGAGCCTGTTTCAGATATGTCAGGCTTGAACCTCCATACTGCTGAGTAATCTGCTGTTATAAACAGATACTGCTGACACAATGGCCACTGGTTACCTGAAGCTGTTTTCCTGCGGCTTGCACCTGGTTGCGTCATCCGCTGATAGCCTTAAAATGTCTTTCATTGACCACACACTTAGTAAGAGTCTAGACAGCAATTATATTTACTCTGGCCTACTTTTCACATCGTAGAGTCTGTGCTCCAGAATAATCCTCAGCCTTGATTAGCTTGCTTCAAAATACATTAGTGAATCAGAGGTGATGCACTTTGTCTGCTGCTTGAAATAAATACGGTTCGGTCTGAGGAAAACTTTAAATTACTTGTATTCATGTTGTATTTGTTGTGTTGATATCACCATTTATATATTATAGTTTTGCTGAAATGCAGTAATACATTACAGTAATGAGAATAATAAATAATTATAATAATACTTATATATAACAATTAAATATGCCTGGACGTATTATGTCAATGAGAATATGTTTAATGAGAATTACAATGTCATCGGAAATGTCAAATTATCTGATATTTTAGTGAATTATTGACCTATTGAAATATTTGTCATTTTGAAATGATGATAAAACTTATGCTAAACAACTTAATACAGTTTTCTTTTCAATAATTCAATCCTTTTTTTATTAAGATTTTAGCTTCATTATAATGTCAGATAAGATTTATGCCTCCACGATAAATAAATAAATCAATAAAATGTATTGTGTGTATTCAAGGCATTGCGATGTACTCCGTTTATTTATTTATAGATATGGATTAATAGATCTGATGTGGTTGCTATACACTTTTGAGCAGCTTGTTTCAAAAACTTTTACATTTAATGTGAAAAATAACTGAATAATGACGGAATTTTCTTCTTTTTTTTGGTGAATTGTTGCTTTAATTTAAATTGGCAAGTGAATAATTGATTGTATTATTATTGTGAGGCTCTTGATTGTTCTTATTTATAGAGAAAGGAAAATAAATAAAATGAGATGTACTAATAGAAAGCGTAAAAAAAAAAAACCCATGTTTATGCCTCCGAGATATGTTATTTCGAGACTTGGCACCGAATATCTTGACACTGAATCTGACACTTTGTTTGGGAACATTGTAAAGAATCTGGGCCACGGGCTTATTTTGCTACCTTATCTTTGGCTCAAATGTAATATGTAATTCATCATAATATGATCTCCCGCACAGATGTTGAGGGTTTATGATGGCGAGAGGTTAAACTTGCTCAGATAATCTTCCACGTTTAAATCCGAATGAATTAGGCATTCTTTTCCCTTTAGAGATTTTCTAATATTCCCATATTGTTTAATCACGATTATGCAGCACGGATCACGCAGTTGCTTAGCCGGTTATTATTTAGATAGCGAGATTTGAGTGTTCTGCTTTTATTTGTTGTTTCAAGCCCTCCTCCTCTTCAGGATGGCCTCGAGACGCTCCGCAGCTGCTCGGACAGACAGGCTTGATAAAATCTACAGGAGGGCCGCAGAGGAAACCGAGTGGATAAATGCGACGCTGCATGTGCCGCCAGTCTTTTGCGATAACTTCACAGCATGCGGAGACGACCAAACCCACTCTGTAGTAACCTCCAAACCGCCCGTCTGTAATTGTTCATTTGCATGAGGACACTTGCATCAGCTCTCCCCCACAATCTCTCTTTCTCTCGCTGCCGACAAATTTGTGCTGGAATGAAAATGAAACAAAATTATACAAGCTTATTAATATTTTGGCTTACCACTCATTGTTACAACCGCTGAAACATGGAATTAGCGTGGGCTCGGCGGCTCTTTTACTCTCTGGTCCTTCTCTGGAACTTCTTTCCGAATGCTGTTAGTTGAGAACGGGGCCCCCGACTGATTAAAAGTGACAAAACACAGCGCGTTTGAAGTGACTGTTGGCCTTCCCTGTAGTATGTTTTGTCATGTGACCTGGCGAATGCCTGATTAGTTTTGTGCTAAATACAGATTACGCATTTCCACGAGGCTCTTAAAAAGAGCAATATAGAATGATAGATAATAATGATAGATTGGGTGAATTACACAAAATCTGTCACGGATGAGTCTGAGTCATCCAAAAATCTTAAACAAAAAAACAAACAACAAACAAACAAATACATAAACAAACAAATAAACAAACAAATAAATAAACCACATTTAAATAATAATAAAAACATTTTTAGCACCATTTTTTATGACATTAATTGTATTAATACCAAGCACATTTTCAGTTTAAATTCCAAAATTCTCAAAAAAATATTTGAAACAAATCATTCTCATTACTATTAATACAAGGTTATTTTTTATTTTTTTGGAATTTGTCAAATACTTACTCTTGATGGTAATATTTGTTGTAGTGTAATATTAGCATTTATATATTATAATTTTTATATTTATTCTATTTTTGCTGGAGGCAGTATGCATCTACAGTATGGAATAATAATAATTATAAAAATAAGTATAGTTAATAAATATGTAATAGTGACATAGGCCGGGCCCATTATGGCAATGAGAATGTGTTTAATGAGGGTTTAAATTGGCTGTAAAATATGAAAAGAAATGTGCAAAAATCATAAAGGTCCTAAAAAGATGGGATTTTTGCACATTTCTTGGGGCATTTTAATCCTAGTTTAAATCCTCAATACAATTGTGTTTAAAATGCGCAAAGAAATGTGCAACAACGTTGCACGTTTGATGCATTTTAAATCTTCAGTAAAACTGGGTTTAAAATGCGCAAGAAGGTCTGACACAGACTGACGACTGAAGGGTCCTAAAATATTTTTTTCATAAACATGTAATTATTACTTATTTTTATTTTATTTCCTCATTTCACAGGTCGCTTGGGTTTGCATCACTCCCTCTCGCTGCTGAAACATTTGTGCTGGAATGACAATGAAACAATTATACAAGCTTATTAATATTTTGGCTTACATTACATTGGCCACACATTGTTACAACCACTGAAACAAGGAATTAGCATGGGCTCAGCGGCTTTCTCTGTGTTCTTTTCCTCTCTGGTCGCGCAAACTCTTCCCATCCCTCTTTCCGAATGCTGTTAGTTGAGCCCAGGGTCCCTGACTGATTAAAAGTGACAAAACACAGCATGTTTGAAGTGACTGTTGGCCTTCTCTGTTGTGCATTTTTGAAGAAGCTAGTCATTGACACAGTCGCCCCTGTTTTCTGCTCCTACGTGAACCTTTCGAGCACCACTTCTGTCTCCACAACGAACTTACCGCATTACCGTGACCCAGATCTGAACTCTGGGTCTTCGCAACGTTAACATAAACACGATTATTTATTCAATGTAAAAAAAAGGTTAACACACATTTGCTGTTGTTTACCGCATTGGTGTGGCGTTTACTTGAAGCTGTCTTTTGATTAATGTTATTTAACGCCTTAGGTGACCCTGAGGATTCAATGCACTGCCGCTCGTCACGCCGGTTAAAAGACTTTCTGTTTTATGCTTAAAGACTCGTTTCTCGTTCGTGCGAGTCTCTGATTGTTTCTCCGGTTGCCCGTCAAAAAGGTGTTTTAAATTAGAAGCGACTAAGAATTGAAAGAATCGACTGAAAACAAGGACGTCTAGCTTTATACGGTCATCTTACAGCACTACCCAACATCAAATACATCCTTGGCAGTGGACGTTCAGATAAAGTATAGATCACCCACGTTTAGCCCACGGGCAGAGAGAGGGAAATCAACAGCTTGTTGTTGTAAACTACTCTGATCTGAACGACACTGGAAATCTGTTGAATAAAAACAGCAAAAGACAGTATTGAGCGAAATGAGACGCACAGTCCGTTTACACATGCTCTCAGATTTACATTCATAACATATCGACAAGCATATTCTCCTCGTCCTTGTGATTTCAGCCAAGAAAAGACATTTTAATGTATTGCTTTTAAAGGTGTGGGGTAGGTAAGGTATGTTTTCTAAAAACGCTTTAAAAAACGGAGTCAGGCCAAGTACCAAAACACTTTAGCAAATCAGCAGTAAGGGGCGTGTCTAATCATGATGTGGAGGAGAGAGCGTTCAGTGAACAGGACGGGACATTAGCCGAGCCGAGCGACAAGAAACGATAGAGAGGCGGATAACCAAACAAAAGAGGAAAACCGTCCTGCGCAACAAAAGAAGGCTTAAGGCAAGAAGTAGGACTTGTGTAAATATCGGATCATCTTTCCTAGCGCTGGAGAGAACTCGAGGAGCGGAGGCCTGCGATCGGACGCCGATGTTGCTTTGTTTCTTCTCGATAGGTGAGTAACACTGTGTCTGCGCCGCAACAGCTAAAGTCTGTTTACACTGGACGTGACAAAGCGACCGTTTAAAATCATTTTAAATTTGTGTCAATACACCATGAATTGAACGCAGTAGCAGTTTTCTGTTGGGGATTTGTCATGTTGTGCCGCGCCGCATCCAGTGTAGACAACATAATATGATATTATATATCTTGGGTAGATGAGCCCCACTGTTATAATGAGTTCTATAGATTTTGTCACGCTGCGCCACTCGCGTCTGGTGTAGACATGGTGTAACATTGGTTTTGCTTTGTTTAACAGAACTAATCGTTGCCTGGGTTGCTTATGTATGTGTGGGGCGGAGCTATCAAATTTTTTTTTTACCCTTTTGGGGTAGGGGCGTGTTTGGTTTGGTGATTTCAAATGTCAACATTGACCACCAGAAATTGCTTACCCCACCTTTAAGCAAAAACTTAAAGGCGTTTATTCTTTTCATGCATGTGTCTGGCCTTATTCAGTTTGGTTTTCAATATTATCAACATTTCAAAAACATTTTTTTTAAATAAAATAAATAAATATAAGATATTTTTAAATTAAAGTAAAACTTGAAATATAAAAAAGTAACCATTTCAGAGTGACATAGGCAGGATAGTCAGAAAGCAGCATTATAAAGTTATCTAAATATAACATACAAAAAAAAAAATAGATAAATTCCGTTTACTGAATCAAATAATAAACAAACAAATGCAAACAAACAAGCAAAACACAAAAAAAATATAATAATAACAATAATAATAATACATTTATAGATTTTACCAGTTATAAAAATAAGAAAACCAAACAAATTAATAAAAAAAAAAAAGATATTCTATAAAAATAATAATATATAATAAAATATTAATAAAAACTATAATAGGATCTCAGTGATACTAAATAGCAATGACTTTTAACTGACTTTTTTTAGTGAATAATGTTTTTTTTCCTAACAGAATTCTCATAAGTCTTCATAAGAATATTATGACATATTTCATTTCATCTGTATTTGTGAAAAGGTCAAATGAGAACGATATCAGTCCCTGTTCTTCGTGCCAGCATTATAACACATTTCAAACATGAAGCTGGATCTGTCACGGTACGGCAGGAGCATCACTCCGTCCGGATGTACAACCACTGCGGAAGTGCTGCACTGCAGACAGAAGGAAGGCCTATTAGAGAGACACATCTCTGACTTCCTGCCAGTCCCTTTGGGCCTGTAGATAATAATAGTTTCTCACCACAGTTTTTTCAAAGAGGTGAAATGTACTGTACATTACGACGGAGCATTCCGTTTGCTTGGATCTTCCTGACTTAGTTGTTCCCTTTAACATGTCTCCTTCATCATCCAGATAGAGTATTCTTTTTTTTTTCTTCCCCTGTCTGTCCTTTCACTGTCTTAGCTGTCTTTGTAAGAATAACATAAGCTCTTGAGGGTTTGATTAGTGAGACGGGTGCACGGATGTAGTGATTTAAATCAGAAGAGCAGGAGGAGGAGGAAGAGGGGGGCTCCCTCATCAGCCCCTTTTGTGTGGAGAAAAGGGGCTTTAATTACTCCTTGCACCAGTTTCATTAAATATCTCATTCCTGATGTAAATGTTTGTGTGGGAGCCCCGAGTGCTAAACGACAGAAGAGAGACAGTAAGCGAGACAGAGTGAGATGGATGGAGAAAAAAAGAGCGAGAAAGAAGGAGGTTGGGTTTGCATAGGTGGGTGTGATGGATTTTGCTGTTGGTATGGGAGACTGGGGCTAGTTGTCACACAGGGGCAGCACTCAAATCTTGTTTTTTTTTCCTTCCCGTTAAATAAAAATAAAGAAATAAATACATAAAGCATGATTTTTTTAAATATCTAAAAATATTTATTTATGTGTGTATGCATGCATGTCAGGTTGAGGCAGATTGTTTCTCATTTTAAATGTAATTCAATTAATTATTTAAATGTATTTTGCCTAAACATTGGTTTGATATTTTGCATACTTTGTAAGATACATTTTTGTATTTTACATTCATTATTTTGCAGTTAAAGTTGCTCCTAAAATATGCTGTTTAATAGCAAGCTCACATTGTGACAACTTGTCCCATACAAGCTCTATTATTGGGGTATGTTGTCACATTTATTTGTAATTTTTTTAAAGCAAGGCTATAAAAATTGTAACTGACTTGAAAAATGAATCTGCCCCATTTTTTACTGGGGTAAGCTAGTGTGACAACTTGCCCCAGTCTTCTCTATAATTGCATCATAAGAGTACAAACACATTAACTCCTGCATTTGCATACACATTCACACCTCTAAGCTGATCGCTGAGCTGTTTCTGGGGTCAAACGTTCTGCTTTGTCCAGAATCCATTGCCCCATTTTTTTCTCTGATGTCTGTCACTCGAGTCGACACATTTAGTCTCTTTGATCAGGACTCCACCGTGGATCAGAAAGGCCATATACGGCAGAGTCATGTACTCTGGAGAGAATAGGGTAAATCGGCTTTTGTGAGCCGAGGATATGACGCAGGTCCCGAGGGATCATCAGCAGATCCTTCAAATTGATAATCACCATTCCTCATTACCGCAACTTCCTGCGCTTTACTCGCCACTTCATTCCCTAATTACTTGATTATATATCTAAGATGATTCATTAACAATCTGAGCTTCGTTTTGCAAATAGTTTACACCAGTCATTAATTACCCTGGGCTTTTCCCCTCTCTGATAATGAGAGTTAGATTCTTACTCTGATTCCCTCTCTCTCGAGTGCTCCTCTGCTGAAAGCTCTCCTCATTTTGGGTGAAGATTTGATTCATTATCCAGCAGTGCCTCTTGACTTTCAGTTTGCTAATGTTATTTGTGTTGTAGCTGAAGTCATTTGAGAGGGTATTTGAGCCAAACTTACTGTTGTTTAAACATCTAAAGACATGCATTTGGAGAAATATGCTTTATTTTCAGCCGTCAAGTGCTTTCATTGCAGGTAAACATTGTTTCTTGGCTGAAAAACTGGGTGATCTTCAGTAATTTGCGATGTGTGTACTTGCGAAAATGGTTTAATGTAGATGGTGGCGATTGTTAGAAGGTTGTGGGTTCGATTCCCAGGTAACTTTGAAGTTGAATGTGCCTGTCAGTTGCAAAATTGTCATGCAACGTTGACATCTGTGGATGCTTTGGTCAAAGGTTCAACATAGCATAGAAGTGACAATTATTGCATGGTAAATTGGTGGATTTGATCCATCCGCACAGTGGACTGCTATTTACTTTGCTGCAGTGTGGTTGTTATTCCAGCGTGGATTGGATAAAAATAATTAAAGCGCTTTATAAAGCACGCATGCGTTCATCATGAACTACGGCCTTGAGATTGTCAAGCTTCTCCATTCATTGTAGTTAATAATGCCAAATCTGCTTGAAAACACTGAGTATTTGAATGGACTTTGTTAAAGCAGCTTGAAAATTAATTAGAGCTTCTGTCCCTAAGGAAATTTAGCCTTTTCACTTTAGTCTTCAGTCAGAACTCCACTCCAACATGAAGAATGAGAGGTTTGTTCTTTCACACAGACATATTGGGAAGTCACAAAAAGCTTCAAACTTACTTGCCACAGCATTACTTTTGACACAAAAGACATTCTGTCAGGCTATAAAACCAGTTATAAGCAAACCTGTACAGAATCAGCTGGCTTTTTTCACTTTTCCGGCACTGATTGTGGGAGGAAATCTGCAGCAAGGATAGAAAAATACCTTTAAAGGTACTGAGAGTCCTACACTGCTGAAAGCAATGTCAAATCATTCAAAATATTCACCTTTTTCCTTATAAATACAATGTACTTTATGTAAAACTTTCAAAATGCAGTAGAAAATGGATGACAGGAGTTTGTATTTTATGAAATTATACAGTATATACGGATTCAGGCTTACTTATAATAGACGCACACCATCTAAACATTTCAAGCAAATGAAAAATGCAAACAGCTTAATAAAGAATTTTTTTATTTGCACTGTGTTTATGCATTCAATTATGTAAGGAAAGGACGTGATGTGTGGCCAAGTATGGTGTCCCATACTTGGAATTTGTGCTCTGCATTTAACCCATCCAAGTGCACACACACACACAGCAGTGAGTAGTGAACAAACACGCACACACACACACACACCAACACGATGCTGCGTCGCCCGGGGAGGAGTTAGGGGTTCGGTGCCTTGCTCAAGGGTCTTACCAGTCGTGGTATTGAGGGTGGAGAGAGCGCTGGACATTCACTCCCCCCACCTACAATCCCTGCCGGTACCGAGACTCGAAACTGCGACCTTTGGGTTACAAGCTCGACTCTCTAACCATTAGGCCACGACTGCCCTATAAAGCCCCCATGTATGCAACATTCTATGCATGTAGTGTCAGATCAGATTGGACTATGGGTGGTTAGTGAATAATTATGCACGTTTTTGTGCTGAAGTACTGCATGCTAAAATATCTTAAACCGTTTGAGCCAGTGCTTTTCCGGTTTGTTTGCTAGTTTGTGCCGCAGTCCTGCTGTCACTGAAAACAAAAATGTGGAAAAAGAACAAGATGGTCAGACACATCTCCAAGCTTTCTTCAGGAGCAGTACATTTTAACCTCAAGGGAACTAATCAATAATGTATACGTGAGGCCTGAATTGCACTGTCACATCCATCATAATTGAACTTTTTAGCTGATGGAAAATGCATTACTATCAGTTTAGATTTATTTGTGCAGGTTTCTCCGGTCTGAGAGAGCAGCTCTGTGTGTGGACACATGCTCCACGGGGACCACCGAGGCTGTTTACAGCCAGCAAGTGTCGTTTCCTATTCGTCTCCTTCACTGCCATACTGAGTGTAAGTCACAGGATAATTTTTTAAATAATTCATCTCAATCTCAGCGGAGGGGCTGGAGTGGAGGACACAGGGGTCAACGCTGAAGTGGACTACTTTGATGTGTGGGTTGTTCACTCATGCTCATTATGTTTATTTGAGTGTACCTCAAAAATGGTCTTCCTGATTAGGCAGTTGCAGTTGCTTTCAGATACTGCATTGAATGATGACATGCATCTACAACTTTTTGAGAGAGAGAGACTCTGCAAGTGTGGCTTTGCCAAATAAATTAAAAACTATGTGAATGTGAAGAGGAGGTTACACAACCCAAACATGCAGGTACTGCCGAACAAGTAACATGTACCCACGGAAATCTGTCAAATAAAATATGTGCTGTAATAGAGTGATATCATGAGATCTCACAGTCGTGTAATACAAAGTCGAAATTGCAGAATACAAAGTTGCATTTAGAATTAACATTGAGAGGTTTACAATTGCAAGAAATAAAATTGATGTTAAAAAAATGGATGCTCATAATTGTTAATTTGCAGCTGTGACTGTAATTTATAATTATGCAGTTGTTGCAATTATGTGAAATAAAATTGCAATTATGAGATATGAGGTCAGCATTTTAAGAAATATTTTTTTATTTTCAGAAACATTCTATAGGGCTAGCCATAATGCAAACTAATATTCACATTCAATTCCAAGAAATGGCATTACATTTTTTTTATTATTTTTATGTTTTTAATTTTATTTTTTAATTTATTTGATCTGATCTGAGACAGAAACATACTTCTATATGGCTAGCCCTAATGCACATTGCTATGAAAACTGCTTTTATTCTTCATGTTTGGATGTTTTCAGCAAGAATTTAGTTCCTCCTGATTCACTTCAGCATATTTGTTTTCTTCAACATTTTCCCCACCTCTAAAAAGAGATTTTGCTCTTATTGTTGATAAAAGCGCTTTGTTCATTCTGCATGTAACTTGGAAGAAACCTTGGAAGGAATGGGTCAATATGAATGTTGTGCTGTAATAAACGAGAAAAGTCAATATCACCTCATGCCTGCTGTATCGACTGTTTTCACAGATACCACCTCACCACCTCCTCCCTCTCTTCGTGCTGTCCGATACAGTCACTCTGAAAGGATGCGTGGACTCACACAGGCCAAAATTCCTCCATCATTCCATGCTGTTGAATTAATCGTGCTCTATGGCGTTTTCAAGCGTACGTGAAGTTTCGGGGAGCTGCCGGGTTCTTTGTTTTTCCTGCTCGTGTGCTTTATCTGCTGTAGCAGGGCTGAAAGTACGGCACTGAGGAGACCATTGTGCTTCTGTTTTGTTGGGGAACAGTTCTGTCTCCACAGTCTGAAACTTCTGCGCTGTGGCGTGATGTAAAATCCTCTGAGACTGCGAGCTGAATACAGCTAAGACCAACTCTATTACCCAGCAGCTTATGGATTTGAATAGTTGAATGCCTAGTAATTACATACGGAGAGAGGTGTGTGTCCCTGTCTCTGAGCGGATGTGTGTGTGTGTTGTGCTGCGTTCCATTCAAAGTCAAATGCGGGATATTCCTACTTGATATCTCAGACTTCCGACCACAAAGGCGTCCTGATATTTGCATGATGACGGATAAGAAAACCATACCGTAATGCTGCTGTTAGCTTTGCAGACGTCAACAGCTAGCAATGGTTAAACATAGCTTCCTAATAATCATCTGTGCTGGTTGTAATGCATTTTATTTGCGAAAAGAGAGTGTTTATCCATAAAGGTGTCGTATGTATTTTTATTTGACTATACTAAAGCAGAAAAATACCATAATGTGTTTTTAGACATTTAGGAAACATGCTAACTTCACATGTTTCTCCAAAAAAACAATGCTATACAGCCAGTTATTCTACTTTGAAATGTGAGTTCCGTTTCAGAATGTCTGTTTTGTTTGGTTCTGTGTGACTCCGCCCACTGCCAATTTACCCAATAGAATTTTGACAACACAGAAAACACAGCGAATTGCAGCCGTGGAAGCCAGCACACAAACTGGGTTAGTGATCGCAGATTCTACCCAACCTAAAATCCTTGGCATCTAAAAAGCTCTAAAAGGCATACAGTATTAAAACATGGGTAAATCAACTCATCAACTTACAGTGTAAGGCTTGTCACCTTCCTCTGTCAGTTGAGCTTGTGTCCTCAATCTGGCAACCCACATAATCATCGAGTGTGAGGAGGAGGGACAGGAGAAACCACTCTTTCCAATATTTTGATTTTGGACCACAGTACCCCATTTTAACTGCTAGCTGTCAATATTACTGTATAACTGTGTAGTATATCTCACTGAGTAACGCTATTTTAAGGTTCATTTTTTCCAGAAGTTAGAAGTCTGACGTTTGAACACAGCACTAATGCATTTCCACGTGTCTGCATGATCTGTCCATCACCTCACCGTAGCTCAGCCCTAAATCTGTCATTCACTGCGTCTGCATGCTTCTCGACTCCAAAAGAGCAGTCATGGCCTCCTTGAATGTCAGTGTTAATGACAGTAAAATGGAGATGGATTCGTGCGGAATAGTCGGTCTGACTCACGATGAAAATCACTATGTAAATAATCAGGTTTTAATTAATCAATTGAAGCACGTGGACACCAATATAACTTTAATATACATATTTCCTTAAATTAGAGCATGTGCATATTCATTTTTTTTTTTTACAAGTTGATAAGGTTCTGTATGAAAGGAAGCATCATATGGGTGAGATTCTGTAGCGAGATTCTGCATGACTTGTGTTCATATCTTTGCACGTTACCCCTGTGCCATTGCCCCATTCCTCACACTGTTCGGTTTCATCTGCGGAAGAATAAAATCAACATTATTGTTTTCCTGCCATGCTGGAATGAAGCCATTACTCTAAATAAACATTATATACGATGCAGATGACGATAATGTCTTTCTCTCTGTTTCTCTCTCTCTTGCTCTCATTATAGTGTTTTACTTGTTCTTAAAATGCTTCAGAAACTCATATTGCATGTGTTTGTGTGTCTCTGTGTCAAAGAGTAGGTGTTGTTAGATGTTTAAAAAGCACTTTTGCTCCTGTGCTAGCACATACATTTATCGATTGCCCTAAAATCAGGTTTGGAAGTTAACGTTGGAGTAAATGCAAGTCGACTTCAAGTGTATTAACAGAGTGTTCAATTCTAATGGGCTCTGCGCAACCTTTCCCTGACAGTTTATTGCCTCTGAATGCCGTGTCTGATTGCATTTCATGCGGTGCAAATGCATTAGTGGTGTACAGACTCAAGAAGGTCTGTAATACCTGGAGAGAGCTATCCGTTAGCATTCCCTCTGTTCATATCAATGGCAGTTGCTCGGCTGGCACATACCTGCTTCAGAGATACATGAAATGCATGCTGACATTTTTACACATGGATAATTGTATCTATCTATTTATTTATGTTTTTTGATTGGGTGTCATTCAAGATTCTATATTTTTTTCCACCTGAAAACCATTTCATTAAATATTTGATCAGAATATTTATTTTATTTTATATTTTTGAATTGGGCATGCACGTATATTAAAATTTTGGCTAATGCCAATACATATTGTCATGTGGTTGATAATTAGTAGATTCTAAAATTATGTACTGTTTTGTGTAAATAAATTCGAAATAAACACAAAAAAAATTTAATAATGAAAAATAACAAAAATCTTTTTTTTTACAGTTAATTTAGGCATCATAACATTATCATGTACAATATGAATAATTTTAAGACTTGTTAAACTTTACATTTAACATTTTTAATAAATTATTAGTGTTTTTAAAGATCAACTTCAAGTGAGCATTATATGATGGCAAAGGTAGCTAATCTAAATAGATAAATAGTGAATATAAGCATGCAATTAAATATGTACTATTGACTGATATCAAACTAAGGCCATGCATCCCTATTTTAAGTAACATATTGCATTAGATTACCAAAGCAAATTATTATTTTTTAAAGTTAGCTTTTGACTAGTCTCGCATAGCCAGACCTTCAGACTGATGGCGGAATGTTTGGGAACCTTGGCCACTTTGAATGGCCAAGGAGAGCCCAAGAGGCCATATGACTGACAGGTAAAGCAACCAATCACGTTTGTGCCACATCATGTTTAATGTCCCCACAATAACACACCACTGTGCAAAATTATTGGACATATTTTAAAGATTCTATGCCGCAAACTTATTTCTGAAAATCCAGCATTTAGTTGATCCTGATAAGTGCACAAACAGTTGTAAACACGATGGCTTTCTTCTTCCGTCAGGAGGTTTGGTATCATGGCATCTTTTTTTCCAGGCGGAACGTTAAAGAATGTAACACACACGTCTTACAGAAATCCTGTATAATTCAACCAATCTGATGACAAATCCTGTATAATTCAACCAATCTGAAGACGACAATGATTTCCACAAGTTGATATGATTCTTTAGGGTCTTAATGAAAAGTCTATAACATACTTTGGTTACAATTTCTCAATGGTAGTGTAAAAAAAAAAAAACACCTTTTACACTGCAAAATCAGCTAGTTTCAGGCAAAGCTGTTTTTTAGTCCATGTCACTTTAAATGGTAATGAGCTCTGCTCACCCCGCCCCTCTCTTCCGTGGGGTGACGAGCAGACTGTAAACTTCAACCGCGAAACTGGCTAACTAGCACATTATTAGGAAAAGCGATTGCCAAGATATAAAAAAAACGTATACTCACTATTTCTGTAGATGAAGCTGGATCACGAATGATTCGCGCGAAACAAACGCATTTAGGCAGATCGGATCTGCACATTCCTTTCAAAACGCAAAGGTTACGTTAATCATCTGTGTCTTCAGTGGCTCAGATGTCAGGAGTAAATGATGACTGCTATGTTCATTATTACATAAAACAACAGAACACCTCAATCACTTAATCGGAGACATTCTTGTCTTCCCCTGCACCGGGGCACTGTTGCCAACTCTCGCGAGACAAATAAGCAACCGAAGCTTCGAAAACAAGCCCAATATATTTTGATTTGAGCCTGCAACATATTAAACTGAAACTACTCTTTTATCTGAAATCTAAAAACAGAAGTTATTTTACAACAATCAAAGTGGGAAAAATTAAAAATTACCTTAAAAGAAAATCATCCCACTCCTCTATTACTACTATCATCGATCGCTTGGATTACAGAGTCACACTCCTTCTTTCTGAATATGATTTTTCTTCAGTGAGGGGGAGGAGGGAGCAGAATGTTTGATGAATTACGCTACAACACTTTTATTCATAGGCAGAGCTGGGAAGGCTTAGCCGAATTCTCTCATCATAAACAACAAAGCGCAGATGTACGTACAATGCAAGTAAGAGATTAATTTCACAGTGTATACAGCTTCAGTGATTATAACGATAGTTTTGTTTTTTTGAGAGCGCTTAACCTCACGATAGATCAAAGTTAGTGATAATGTCACTTTCTATATATAATTTATTCGCTGTTTGAATAACCGTGGAATGGAAACGGTTATATAATTATCAATTTCTAACGTTTTTATTCAATTTTAATCATGTTAAATATAAATTTATTATAAATTTACCTTTTTTTTTTTTTTAGCCTACATGACACCCATGTCTGGTTCTTGCCTAAAAAGACATGTTTATGATGTGTAATACGTTTGGGTGCTTTTAGCCTTATCCTGGAGTTGGTTCACCCTTCGCCTATGCTTATATTATTGCACTAATTGGCCTTTAACTGTGAGCAGACAGAGTGTCAATCAATGCATTGGAGAATACGGCAAACATAAATGTAAAGAAACTAAGTTGCTTGTTAGATTTTCATTAGCAAGCAACCATATTTTTTAAAACAAGCCCAAAAAACCGCAACCTGCAACCCGGGATTTTTTCACGCAACTTTACAAAAAAAAAAAGAAGCAGCCCAAAGTCGCATATAATAAGCGGACTTGGCAACCGTGCACCGGAGTTGACACAATGGCGGACAGCTCTCAGCTCACTCAGGGCGGGTCTAAGGTAAGATGGCCTTGTCAATAAACTATCGTGGGAGTGGCCTGTGCAGAACTACGTCATTCTGACAGGAATCTCAGAATAGCCTGATTTGAGAAAGAGGATTTTAAAATAGGAGAAAAAAAAACCACTGGGTGGATTTTTATTATTATAGGATGGATGTGCACACGCACTTCCAACACACATTTATGTTCGAACAACTTGTAAAGTGAATTTTGCATCCGATGACCCCTTTAAGAAAATCTGTTGATAAGCTAAAACAAGATATACAACACACAATAACTTTCTGCGTTTGTGCTCAGGCATTAATTAAAATACGGCAGAAGCTAACTGCTTTTCAAACCTTCTTGGGTCTGAAATTGTATTTTTATTTGGACTAAACAGAGAGCTGTAAATCTTCTCCGTTTTTTGAGAAATACGTCAACGCTACAGGGTTCTAGTGACTCAGCCCTAAAATATCATCCGCTAGTGCGATGAGCTATGAGTCTCTATGTTTAAGCACGGGAAAACAATTGAAAACAGACTGCACCTGGTGACCAGAATGGAGTAATTGTAAAGTGTTGTAAAGAAAGCACGTGACTCACATGTGTCAGGCCTGACCTTCTGCGGATACAGCTGCAGCACTCAAGCTCCATTCTGTTTACTCGGCTAAGCTGTTCGCATCAGTAGCAGAGATTGTGGCTGATTTTCTACAGAAACCGTGCTGCACCGTGCCAAATTGCTCCAATAAATTCAATGTCGCAGCTAAATAATAGATTTCCATTACAGTCAAAGGAGCATGAAGCATGTTTTTCCTTTTGGAGGTCTTAAATACGCCATAGTCGACTGTGGCAACGTCAGGGTGACACTGAAGAAGCCCGCATTCAAAGCCATTACGATGCTTCATTGCTCTATTTTCTAATTTACCAAGATTAATGACAGGCAATAAGGAGTCTGTGTACTCTAAAGGAATTATTTCATTATTTAATCTAAAATAAAGTGTTTCTTCGGAAAGAAGAATGAGGTGATGAATTAAAAGGATGAGAGACACGAGAAAGGGGAGGAGTGGAAGATAAAATCCATGCTTTTAGCACGTTTCCAAGCAGTTCTTTCTTCAAGGGTCCTTTTGTATGTCAGCGATATGTCAAAAGGAAGTTCTTTTAGATTCTAATTGTTGTCTATTTTGAGTTAAAGAGTGTGAGGTCAACGCGTTGTTCTTTCCTGTATCATTACAAGTGATCAAATCAAATGCAAGACCGTTCTCCCAGCTCTCCTGCTGTCACCGCGAGTGGTTTGTAAAGCGCAGCTCTGAGATTGCAGCCTGACACCATCAGAAGGGATTCTTATCCTTTTTTTTTAGTTAAGCGCTGACGAGTCGTAGACACATCAGGGACTTGTGTTGCCTCGATGTCTCTCCGTTCTTGTCAGAGACGCTGAGATGGGATCTTGTTCAAAGTGGGCCATCTGAGGTGCATCTTCACAACAATCTTGCACGAGTGGATTTCACTTGAGTGCATAATATGACGCTTTAAAGGCAATACTGACTGTGATGTCTGTCTAAAGACGTTCTACCTTGGGCAAAGTGACTAAATTAAAAAAAGGATCTTTGGTTAAACGGGCGTTTATGGTCTCTTCAAAGCTCTTCACCCAATTTGTGGCCATTTTAATGTTGGCAGAGCTTCTTGCTTGGTACTCTTTAAAATGCTTTTCATGTTTTTCTTCCATCTTGTTTTGATTTTTACACCAAGACAGCCCATGCAAGAACATGCAGGGACATTGTAGAGCTGTAGCTACATTTACATGCACCCAAATAATCCATTTGTAATTGGATTGATTTCCCATCAGCAGGGACAAAAAATAAGCATGTAAATGCATTCTCAATTTTCAAATAATTACCAGTGCACGGTGAATCATGGATGGCACAATATTTTCATTAGCTCTTGAATTCTTGCCATGGTTTTTCAGTTTGAATTGATGATTCGAATGAGAAAATAAATAGCATGTAATATGCTTTATCGAAGCTGGTTTGGGAATGAGAAATATTGTTTATCTGAGATTTTATGTAGTGCAGTCGAGACGTAGTATTTCCTTCATAAATGAGCTGTGTTATTTTACAGTGTGATCTATGTTATTTTTCCTTGGTTTAAAGTATTGTGTTTTCTGGACAGAGTGTTTTAAGGTTGTGTGTGTCCTTTGGTCGAGTATGGTTCTCTTAGTCTCGAATATGTTGATTTATGTGTTGTTCAGTTTGTTTTATATTCATCTACGAGTATCACTGAGGCTGTTTTCAGCTGACTTGTTAAAGTTATTTGAATACGTGTTTGTGACATCCAGTTGTGTGGGGCTTTCTTTTTTTGTTTTGTTTGTGTGAGTTCGGGGAGTTATGATTGTGTCACCCCCACGAGGCCGTGAAGTTGTCTTGCTCGCGATGAGTGATGGCCTGACCCGCAAGTTGCCACGCACAGCCGTGCCCGACACCTTCAGTCCCCCCAGTCCTCGAGTGTGCACTCCAGGAGTGGTGCTTTTCCTCCAGTTTCCCCGGGCGCCCTGCCCCCACGCGCCCGCCCCGTCCCACGTCCGCAGTACCCTCGGCCCTTGCCGCTCTGGTGGGTGTGGAGCTAGCATGAGACCGCAGTCCTCCTTCATGGTCTTAGTGTGACCCGTAGGAAAGGACCACAAAGGACACTGGCGTACACGCTCGGGCTCCTCCCTGCTTTGCCTGCCTCCCTTTGAAAGTGTGACAGCTACATCTCTGCAAGTCCAAAACGTGAAAGTGCCCTCGCCTCTCTCCCTTTTCCACTTGTTTTGAGAGACAGGACAATCCAAAGTCACAAAGACACTGCACACAGGAAGTAGAGACTGTTCTTGATTAAAGTCAACATGGAATCAAAATTGACCCTGCACAAGTCAGCATGATATCTGTTTTCTAAATTCATGCTATTCATCTTATTGTGAATGATTCATCCATGCATATGTTTCATTTATCCATTTCATTAAAACCTTCAACAGGATCTTCTGGTGATGTAGCTGGCTTGTTGCCGGCTCCATGCACAACCACTGGAAGAAAACCAAGTCGCACTTACGTTTTTTTTGTTTTTGGGTGTTTGTTTTCAATCTGTTTCATTTTTTTATCCAAACTCGCGTCTCTAGCCCCTTTTGAGTCACCACGCTCATTTTCCACCCCTGCTTCGCAATCAATCAATTCTCCATGTTTCTCCTTTTTCCACCTCTTTGTCCCCCTCCTTGTGGAATTCAAGAGATGGTGTACGGTGGGGTTCCACGATCTCTTCAATTAGCATTGATCGGCTTTTGCGGGACCTTACCCTGACCCTGCTGCGAACATTGGCAACTCTTACCAAAACCTTGTCTCGCGACCCCACCTCCGAGGGTGTCTACCACGTTGAGTTGAACGCCACTGTTTTACACTCTATGTCTCCTCCCCTTTTTCTTTTCCCTCCCTCTCTTTTTTTCGCCCTTCTCCTCCTTTGCCGATTTCCGTTTTTTCTCCCTGCCCTGCTGCCTGCCCCCGCTGCCCACGCCCCCCCCCCCCCTACCATCTTTTCGGCCATCCACCTTCCTCGGTCCCACTCTTCCCTTGGATGTATCCCACACGTTGACGCTGACATGTTGAGGCTTATTTTTGTCCTGCCCAGTGCGACCCATGCCACTATGCCCCGCTCTGCAGCTGCTTCACACCCCCCAGCAATGAGCTCAGGAGTTCGATGTTTATCTGTTTCTTATATATGACTTACTAGATCATCGTCTCGCCCGTTGGCCCGCCGCCGTTCCGTGTCAGTTATACGCCCCTTACTGGGCGTGAACTTCACTTGCTGGCTGCACTGGCCCTGAATAGCGCGAGTGAGTTGTCGCCAACCGTCATATGGTCTTGTGATGAATCCTGGTTGTCTTGGACAGTTTGACGTATGCCATCACTGTATGCACTATCTCGCAGGTGCGATAAAGCAGAGTTGTCTTGAGTTGTGTACCAGTTTAATACGCTCTCACACCCTCACGCGACTCTCGAGACCAGTCTTAATAGCTTGTCTCACTCTCACTGTGAATTGTTGCCATGCCACACCGGGGTGATAATACTAACCATTCCAAATTGGTTTTTGCATTGCAACGACATTTCATGTTGATTTTAGCATCCTCATCTAGGGGCTACACATTGGTTGGAACAATATACACATGATCTCTTTGGAATAAATGAACACATTAATAATTGATGAGCAGTGGAATAATCAGACCTCTATGATGGCAGAGAGAAAGTAAATGCTTTGGGCAACTTTAAGATCCATCCTACATTTCACTGCCTTGCATAGCTTGTTTCACTCGGAAATATGCCAGATTATGGAATTAAAAATACTTTAATTAGAGAAATATAGGTCAGAAATCATCTCTGGCTGTTGATGTGGTGTAAGTGTGATTCTGCAGATGTAATGACGTGTGTTTATGATCTTGCGTGTTTAAATGGCAGCAGTAATTCTGTAATTATCCCCTGCTTACGTTTTCCTCTTCGTTTTCTTCTCATCTGCTCCTCCTTCCCTTCCTGGCAGAACCCCTTTTCTCCCTTCTCGTCATAGCCGTCTCTGACCGCATTAATACACAAACAAACCCTCTCGGTTTCTAGCAGTGTTCTGGAGTACCACCCCTCCCTGTTTCTGTGGTGGCTGAGCGATGCGTGCCGCCCCGTGTCCTTGCCGTGGCATCTCCCTCGTTCCCTTCGCAATCACAGGAAGCAACAGCAACAGTGGCGGGTGTGTAAAATGGCTAACGCTGCGCTAACACTGATCACTGAATTTGCTTAAAAGGCACCTTTTTATTTGTGACTCACGCAATGTGCTCCGAGCCTCGACTGGGACCGTGAAGAGTGGGGCACAAGCAGGCCATGTCCGAAAGTTAACTTTCGCGGCGGGCACGGCCCAGGACCCTGTGTGGAAAGGGAGTGCATGACCGTACCAGAGATGATGTGCTACAGCGCGTGTCTGAGGGTGTGTGGGGAGGTCGGCGTCACGCCGACCGCTCGTGAGAAGCGCGCGGCCGAGATCAGGGAGGCGCGCGGTGGCCTGGATTACCAGCGCTCGTATGGTTCGACGCCTCCAAGCGACCCACTCGACGCGAGCAAGTGCTGCGAGGTACCTGCACAGAAGCGTTTGTCGGTGGTTCCACTCATGGGAAATTCGAACGGTCCGCTCTAGGGGTCGCTATGGGGCCACGCCTGTAGTGGACGCGGCTGAAGTATACATTACAAAAAACACCAACTCGTTGGCCGCGACAGCCATGAGCTCACCTCCGGGTGCGGATACAGTATAAATCGGTGCCGGGCAGATACACATCCATTTTTCTTCGTCTTCACAGAGACTGTTTGTTTGAAGACGTGCATTTTCAATGGGAAAAGTAGAGATATCAGTTATTAGGCGAGCACTAGTAGAGCATTTAGGAAGGTGTGTGCATTCCGTGTCAGCGCTATTTGAAACCAGATGACACACACGATCTATGTGTTGTGTGTTTGGGCGAGGAGCACGCACGCGATGTCCTCGAGGGGGCAATCTGCGTGCACTGCGAGTTTTTTCCAAAAAAAAAAAAAAACTCCGTTCTCGTTTGTCTCTATTTTCAAGTAAAGAGGGGCAGCCATCTACTTCCCGCGATCCAGGACCCGCCGCTGCTGAGGAACGGAGGAGAATGAGCTCGTGGGGATCACAGTCGGATCTGGCCGATGAGTTTAAAGAGGAGCTTTCCCTCTCGCACTCGTCGGCTGTGGACGAGAATGAGCCACTGGAGGATGATGTTATCTCTTTAACATCATCTGATCCAGGGACCAGCGGCTCTGCTGGGGTTCCAGCCCAGAGGAAGAGCAGGACAAAATTTTTGCGATGATGAGAGGTAAGAAGCTGAGGATGAGCTTTTATCAATCCCCACTGCACACCCTGCGTATGAGGGCTCTTAGAGGTTATGGTATGCGCCACGGCAAGACGCACGAACTGCCGTGGAAGCGGACTAAGCGCACAAGTGCGTCTCGCCGAGAGCGTATCGATACGAACGTTATCGTTCTTGGCCAATGAAACCTCAAGCTCACGGGCTGAGTCTTCCTTTCTCTGATCTCCACCTACTGAGTAAGCGGAAGGGGAATGGAAGAAGAGAAAGCCAGTTTTCCTCACGCCACCATCGGTTCAGACATACCGTTAATGAGGAATATCGAGGCGGGTTCGTGCGCGAAACGGCTATGAGAGAATGCCCCCTTTAGAAGAGACGCTAGCTAGCTATCTCTGTATGGGAGAGACATCATCTCTCAAAACTCCCGCCTTGCCATCCATGCCTCTTCAAGCTACATATAAAATGAATGGCAAGGCATACGCAGCAGCATGTCAGGCTGTTGCTTCACTGCACACGAGGGCGGTGCTCCAAGCATACCAGGCTGATCTGCTAAAAGACCTGGATAAAGGCGAGGGCCTTTCTTCTGCTGAGATGGCTGAGTTACGCCGCACCACGTATCTTGCTCTTCGTGCTACTAAGCAGGCAGCCTCTGCCATAGGCAGAGCGATGGCTGCTATGGTGATGACGGAGCGGCAGTTGTGGGTGAACTTAGCAGACATCGGGAAGAAAGAAAGGGGCTTTCTTCTCAATGCCACGGTTTCGCCCTCTGAACTTTTTGGTACATCCGTTGAGACGGTCCGCCCGACACGCACAAGTCAGCGAGGAGAAGGCCGCGCTCAGCGGCATTAAAACTTCATCCCTTACGAAGGTCCAGGTCTGAGGCTCCGAACAACCCAGGGGTCCTGGCCCTCGTTCTCGATTTGAGGATACCCGAAGGAACGAGGCACAGAAGGCTAGTGTCGCGACTGGCGCTCCTTCATCCGCCGGCGGGTAGGGGTAGGAAGTATCGTGGGACGAAGGGAGGTAGGCAGGACCTGAGGTATGTGATCCAGACAAGGCGTCATCGCTTTCGTCCAGATCAAAGTGATACTTAAGTATCTACTCATTTCCTTTGGAGGTCTGCCCTTTTCTTCCCCTTCCTAATTCCCTGTAACCACCATATCTCCTGCATAACAGTCTCCTTCTGGAACTATGATGTTTTTGGTTGGTTCTATGGTTAAATCATAGTTACCACCTTACTGAAGGTCCGGTCTAGGGGCTTTTCCGGACAGAGCTCCAACGCTGGAGCCGTGGTGGGTGAGTACGATCCTTGTCTAAATATATGTATATATAAATATTTGTATGTGCTAATGAACTGGTGGTTGTGTGTGTACCCTTCTGCTAGTTTCTTTGCAGTGTTTCCCGTGCTGGGTTCAGAAACCGGGTGCTCGACTTGCAGTGTTTATTTCACTCGTCGAGATATGTCCAGAAGGTAAGTAAGGTTTCGGTTTCATACTTCCTGGATCATGCGGCCGTAACACAGGCTTCTGCGGGAGTTTTTTGATTATCAGGCCCCCGGTGTCACTGCCAAAAATTCCTGGACGTCCGGGCTGGGGTTTAAGCTTTCATGCTACCCTGACTGGTCTACAGTATCTGGGTCGCCCTGAGGGGTTTCCCGATCACCAGGATATCCCCTTGAGGCATCACCCCCTCACCATTGAGGGTTATTGTGAGGATGATGTTTCTTTCGAGCGTTAATCCTCTCTGAGGAGTTAGATTCCTCGCTCCATGGGCTGTCCTCGTGGTAGTATTGAGACAATGCTCCCCTTTTATCAAAGGGTTACCTGGAATGAGAGTCTGGCTAGACAGCAGTATGCTTACCCCTCTGATTTTTCAAATCATGCTGCAGGTCGAGCCCCCTCTCGTTGAGAGATGGGTTTGTGCTCCCTCAGCCAAGGTAAAATACTGCTAGCGTTCCTGCATTGGAAACATGCTGTAGGCCGAGCCCCTTCTCGACTGAGAACTAGGTGTGTTGCCCCACAGCTAAGTAAACTATTGCTAGCTGCTCCAGCTTCGGAACATGCTGCAGGTCAAGCCTCCTCTCGTTTCAGAACTAGGGGTGTTGCTCCCTCAGTTAAATAACTGCTAGCTGTTCCACCATCGGAACATGCTGTAGGTTGAGCTCCCTATCCATGCGAGCTGGATGTTGCTTCCCCAGCTACAGATTTACTACTAGCCGCTCTAGCATTATAGCTGTAGATATAGTGTCTGGGGATATGCTATTTTTATCTATAGGCTGCCTTTTCAGGGTGCCATGAGAACCCCTAGAACGGTATGCAAGTGTAGTGCACGTCATGCTTTGCCCACTTTTCTAAAAATCCACATAAGTGGTAAGTGCGCACGTTATGCTTTGCCCACTTTTCTAAAATCCACTTAAGTGGTAAGTGTGCACGTTCTGCTTTGCCCACTTTTCTAAAAATTCTGTATGGTAAGAGATACGCGCAAGACTTCGTGCTCTTTTTCAGTGGTTTAAAACCCCGGTTCTGCCTTGGGCACCACCTCATATGTATCCTGCTTTATTAACAGGGTGTTGCTATTAGGGGTCTGTTGAGACAGTTCCTTCATCACATGCAAAGACAAACGTGCGGTAGCCCCTGTGTGACAGGCCAAGAATAGTATGATTCTAGGCTCTTGGTCGTAATCCCTTAAAGGAATATACTCCTGATTCCAAGCCTTGAGCTCTACACCAGGCCCAGGAGTCTGGCCCTAACATGTAAGTATTTTGGGGTATGTAGCCTAAACCTTTGGCCGTAGGGAATAACGTCACAGGCAGCCGTCTAACGTCCCAGGGGCGACACCCATAGCAATATGGTAGAGTTGGTACTTAGTGCTCGCCATGGTTCTGGCTTGCACTACCCTCAGCATGGTGGCGTGGGTATACATTCCCCATAGCGACCCCTAGAGGAAGCAGTTCGAAGTTCCACGAAAGGGAAAAGTCTCAGGTTTAATTATGTAAACATGGTTCCATAGTAGGCAGCACGCGACACTGCGTCCCCCTAGTTTCTTGCATGCTGAGGACGCAAGCTGCAGACGAAAGAAGTGAATGCTGTGGTAGCTCCCATGGCACCGATTTATACCTGTAGTCGCCACCCGTGTAGTGAGTCTGGCTGTCGACGGCCAAGCACGTTGGTTTGTTTTTTTCAATGTAGGCTCAGAAAGGGTCACGACGAGGCGTCCATAGCGACACTAAGAGGACGGCCGTGTCTCCCACCCCGTTCCCTACTCAGGGAACCATGGTTACATAAGTAACCTGAGACGTTTTCTTGCAGTCAATAAAGCACAACTCACTTGAGCCGTAACACGATTGCATCACACTGATCATGTAAAGCATAATGTGTGCACATGCACGCTATACAGTAATCATATCCATGCATACTGGTCATATATCAATACAATGAGCCCTTTCTATCTAACAAGCCTTATTGACTTGTATGATGTCAAATAGTATGATGGTGTTAAGATGCAGTCACATTAGTGAAATTTTGCGACAAAAGGGTCTGTTGCCAATTAGCGTAGTGATGTATGAACAACAGCTCACAAAATCACTTTCAAAACAAATAGATTTTTGTTGCTAAACATAGCAAATTCGCATGACGAAATCGAACCTGTTGCGAAATCTGTATGGCGAAATTTCACGCAGAATTCCAAATTGCATAGATTCCTACTAAAAAAACAGGATTTCGCTCATGAAAATTCACAGGACAATGGCAAATCTGAACCTTTACCATGGGTTTTGGACAATGGTAATAACATGCGATGGCAAATTAAATGTAGTTTAAAAATTATTAAAAAATACACTGGAAAAACAAAAAACAGACTATGGTATTCTAAGGCATTACAGTGTAAATTTCAGTATACTTTAGTATATTTCAAAATACCATAGTATTACCATGTATCACGGTTTCACAGTACCACTTAGTACTTCTTTGTAAATACATTGCATTTTTTTTTATTTGCTTATTTGCCATGGTATTATGATCTAAAATATAACCGTTCCGTGGTACCACCATACTACAGTACTTGTAACGGGGACACCACCATGATAATATAATAAAACCATAGTATTCCCTGATGTATCATGTAAATGCCATGCTATATGTCTATACAGTAAGATGGTACAATATATTTAAGAGTGCATATAGTATAATTTTGATAATACCACAGTACTAATTATATCGGAGTACAATTCACTTCCAAAAAAGTACTTGGGTTCTGCCATGTTTTTTTTGGACGTGTACCATGGTATTATTGGAAGTACCTTAATAATGTGGTGTATTGCATGTAGTACCATGGCATATCTATCAACATACCATGGTACCACCACAGTATTTCTAAAAGGTGTGAATATACCATGGTATACAAATATGTGGTATATTTGTGTAATATAGTATATTTCAAAGTACCATGGTACCTTAACAATACTTTTTGTACATGGGATTAACATAATTGTAATGGTATTCACATTTACAATCTAAAGGAGGGGAAAAAAACTGTGATATTTGAATATTCTGTAATATATTTCCATCTGATTTCATCACTATGCCAAAGTACCACCGCAGTACTCTTTAGGCAACTGTTTAGACAACTCGTTTTTTAAAAAGTACCTTTAAAACTTGAAAAATCTGCAGTTCTGCTGGATTAGGCAGAAGATGATTGATGAGATGTGAGGAGTGTTCCTCTGCTTCCTCTTTAGTGGTTTCGGTTTAATGACTGCAGTTTTACAGTCGTTCGGAGTGTACATCCGTCCCCAGTCTGAGGACCTCTAACATGGCACGGGTGACTGTATTCACCATTAAAAGCACATCATGGGGCGATCACAGGGATGGAAATTGCAAGTCTGGGCAATGGTAAGCCTCTGCTAATGATGATATGCACTCCATCTCTCCGTGTGTCTCCAGGTCCGTCGTGGACTGGGGTCCCCTGACCTCCATTAAAGCTCAGTGTGAGCTTCAATTCTTCCTCCCAGCATCCTGTCTCCTTGTCTCACTTCTCGCTCGCCGAATGACTGATAGCTTTGCTGCTGTAGCTCCTGCACTAATTAGCTATAGATTTACTCTTTATTCGGTAATGCTGTGACAACTGTTTTTCTTTCTTTTCCTTTTTACCCCTTTACAGCCCTTTACTTTGTAGCCATCTATTTGTGCTCTCCCTCTCTCTCGCTTTCTCTTTCTTGCTCTGTTCCAAACCCAACGTGCTGCTAACTAGATCATGCTGTATTTGCGCTTCTGACGTGACGTGAATATCTTTTTGTTTGGCTAAACTCCAAGGCAGGATTGTAAATATCCCAGAAGGCCTTGCAAACAAGTAAATGCCAGATGAGGTGAGAGAAAAATTGACTGTAAATGCACTTATATTTCATTCAGTACTAAAAGTGTATATAAAAAAAAAAATTAAATAAAAAAAATTATTATATTATAAATTTTTTTTTTTCTTTGCAGTAAGCTTAGCTTGGAACATTGCAGTAATACTTTTATTTATCAAGGATGCCTTAAACTGATCAAAAGTGACAGTAAAGAATTTTAGAATGTTACAAAAGTATTTATATTTCAAATGCTCTTTTGAACTTTCTATTCATCAAGGAATCCCGAAAAAAGTATTATTTTTTTCACAAAAATATGAAGCAGCACAACATGAACATGCATAATATAAGAATTGCTTCTTACTTCAGATGAATTCTGAAGGATCATGTGATGCTGAAGACTGGAGTTATGATGCTGGAAATTCAGCTTTGCATCACAGGAATAAATTCAATGTTTAAATATATTCAAATTATATTCAAATTTTAAATTATAATACTTTTTTTCCCACAATAGTACTGTTTTTACTGTGAGCTTTTTACAGGAGCTTAACTTAATCCAGTCTCAAACTGTAGTTTGGTCTGTTGGCCGGTTTTAGATGGATTTTAGGCATGCTGGCCAGGCTGGGAAACCATATTACCAACCAGTAAAACCATCTGAACACCATGATAACACACTTTAAGAAGTGCATAAACCAGTTAAGACAAGCAACCCAGCTGAGTTTGATTAATGTTGTTTTCCCCCAGGTATGCTAGAAGGCATCTGCCGATCTAAGATTTTGGAACAGAGCACTTTCTCTCATTCTATGTCTTTCATTTTATCTCACAAATGAGGATGGCTTGATGCTGAACACTGACTGCCTCTCAATGAAAGTAAGAGATTTTCACCATCTCTCTCCCAGACCCCCAATCCATCACTCTCTCCCCACCTGCAGGTGCCTTTGAGCAGGGGCATTCTTCTGGAGGCTGCCCCTCACCAGCCGCAGCCTCCAGCTTCTCCAGACACTCTCATAATTCATCCGCCTGTGATCGATGCTGCTGAATCTCAGACTGTGGTTAGAGAGAGCGGCTGGGAGGAGCAGGCCGTGGTGTTTGGGTATATTTTCATATCCCTGTGAGCTCATATGGAACTTCACTTCATGGTATGTCACTGTCCTTGGGCATTCAGTGTTGATGAGCTCAGCCGAAGGATTCATTTTGGTCTCATTTTAGGATCCAGCAAGCACACATGCATCGCCAAAACTGAAATACATCGCAATCTATTTTGAGTAGTTTTGATTTACATATAGATGAAACGATACATTTTGGTATAAACAGCTAAATCACAGTCTAATTTCCCATCTAATAAGTAATTATTATTATTTTTGATACACAAACTTCTGCATTTTGCACCTTAAATTGAGCATATTAAATCATTTTCGCAACTATTTAAAATGCTAAACATTTGTCAATAGAGCATATTTGTGTTTATTCTAAGTGTATGTTTACCCACAGCAATTGTACTAAAAACAACAACAACAAAAAAAATCAATTTTGTGTTTTTGCAAAGGTCCGCATACAGGTGACAACATTGTCAAAATGATCCCTGTTTACACAGATCAGCGAAAACAGCTAAAAACGCTGTATTATTCATGCCAGGCCATTAGTTGGCGATGTCACTTTGTAAAGAAACACTATGCACCTGCGCAAATGCACATTCCTATAGACTGAACATGTAATGTGCCAGCCTGGTCTCATGTTTATACGTAGGTATTAATACGTAACATTTACAAGCACAAAACGTACATTTTTGTACGTTTTTATTAATGCTAAAACGTACAATTTAGACGTATTTCAACATTTAAAATGTACAAATCGCTACGTATTTTTAGCTAAAAAACGTACACATATTTACATATCTTTTATATCATTAAGATGCATTTTTATCATTTTATCAATAAGCGATTTTGATTTTTAGACCCCTTAACCTACCCCAAAACTTAACCTACCCATTTTACAGCGAATGTGCATTTTTATAATTTTATTAATACGCTATTTAGATTTTTAGACCCCTTAACCTACCCCCAAACCTTAACCTAACCATTTTATAGCGATATATAAAGGATATAAAATGCAAATTACCGAAATACGCAGGAAAATAACCATTTTAGTAACAATATAGTATTAAAATATTTTTATAGTCTCTAATTCCACTCCTACCTATAAGCCTGAACATTTCTGTATAGTATAAGAAAAACATGACAGACAGGTAAATGCAATTACAATCAATCATTTCTTTTTGCAAAACTGTCCCCAAGCAGCACCAAGTAATACAATGATGTTTTCACAACCGCAGGTCCTCGGGTGGAAACAGTATGTTTGTTTTTCCATCAGAATTTAGTTGTTAAGCGCTGAAAATATATCCAGATAATTTCTCGACCACTCACGAAGGCCGTCGCCGCAGCATTCAAACACACCTCACCTAAACATGGCTTGGCCGCAATCTGTGCGAATGCAGGCGAGAGCCAATGACGTTCGATTATCCTGCGTTAACCTGTCGTTGGAGAGGCACATTTGAATTTAGCGCATCAGTCACCGTTGGCTTTGCTGCTCACGGTCACTAGACTCGCTGCCTTCGGGTGAAAGAAGATCGCCGATCAGGCTTGGGATTTGGCTGTTTTGCCCTCAAGTCGATGGATTTGGAATATTTTGATTACAGCGCACAAATAAAATTGATTCCTTTTGTAGTTATGTTGAGTTTTCGGTGTATTTTATTGTACTATTGTTAGTCACAGCGTGTTGGGAAAAAAACGCCTTTTGTGGCCCATGACAATCAAAGTAAACATTACATGACAAGTAAAGGTTAAACAATTGCAGAAATGTTATTTATTTTAAGGTTTAAAGTGAAGTCGTGTTTAACATTATGTAGGCATATTCTTGGAAACGAGCTGGCAGCAGAAATCACACAACAAACGAAATGTTATCATTTCATATCAATTAAACGAGTAAACAATTTAATAGTGCAATTGAAAACAAGCTAATTCATATGACAACTAAAAACTAATCAAATTAATGCCGCAATTTCAATGTTCATAAGGATTCATTTTTAGGTGTCGTCAATACGTCAATTTTGTACGTTTAAATGCTGAAAATACGTCAGTATTGTACATTTTAGTGCCTGTAAAAACGTAAGTAAATGTACGTTTTATAGAACCACGTTACGTAAAATACATATGAATTATCATGAGATCACGTTGAATGTGCATCACTGTTTTCCAAAAATTGGATTTTTGTAGTTTAAAGAGACAATAACGTCATTGTAATCAAAAACTTGCACGTTAAAACCTGTACCCATACACAAGTTAACGTTTTCAGGCCGCCAAAAAGCTGTTGTCATGGAAAATTATGACTTAACGCATACAAAGTTTTCAGTTTTTAGTTGAAAATGGTGCTGTGTTTTGTTCTCAGGTGAACATTATAGTACACAAATATTCATGTATCTACAAAAATGCATGTCACTTTCAGTGTTACGCAATTTATTTTTGTTTAAACATCTGATAATGTTCATAAAAAGAGGTGATTCATTTACAGGTAAAATTCAAAATGTTTCCGACCGGAAAGCATCATGTCCTGTATTAAGTGTCAGTGTTAAAAAACATCTAATAAATGTGTTACTTACTCTAACTGTTTGTTAGAGCAGATCTGTGTATGTTCTCAAGTTTATGAATGTCTAGGCAACTTGCTACATGTGCTTTCTGGCATTTTTTACCATAATAGGCAAGGTCATTAACCTTTCCCGTCAATGTTGATTAGCCCAACTTAATGTTTTGAGCAGATAAGTGCTTATTTTCTAGCTTTTGGATGCCTAGCTCATTAGCTGGTCTGCAAAATATGCTAAGCACGTTTCAGATTTACTTTCAAACATGCTAATCTTCTCTGGACACCGCTAGCGATAATGTGCTTCTTAGTGTCTCATTGGTTCAGCCTAACCATAGTGGAGGTCTCATTTTATGCTGACAGACCAAGTACAGGGAGAAATATATACACACAATCATCCACTGTTGATATAGCCACCGGCGTGTGCGGTCTGTGTCTGTGATTGTTTAGACTAGCTGGTGGGCAGCTAGCAGAACAGTCCATCTGCGTGTTTGTGCAGATGCACATATGTGTGTCTACGAGGGTTCGGTATCGCTCCGAGGCAGTGAAGATGGCTGCCCACTCTCTGTTTCTTCCTCGCAGGTAATGGTTTGAAACAGCATCTGCGGAGGGGGGGCATGAAGATAGAAGGGGCAGGCTGTAATTGAATGCGAACCGCTCTACTGCAGTGGCCTGAGAAAACGCCATTATCCATTCTGTTATCCCAAAGGCTACTGTTTCTCCCGCCTTTACGGCTGGAAGCTGGGCAAACAGTAGCCCCTCAAAGTGAATTGCTTTCTCTCTGCTCTCCTGTTTCTTTCCCCCATCCTTTTTTTATTCATTTATTTCAAGGCCATATTTCACATGCATGTCTCTTACAAGCAATACATAGACACTTTATGGAAAATCATATGAAGGAAAATCAAATATCAAGATCAACATTTAAATGACTGTTTATATCATTATTATTATTGTATATGTATCAATACTTAAAACATATATATTGTCTGGTTTCAATTTTGTGTATCAGTCAGTATTCGATAGTGTGTGTGTGTGTATATATATGGTTTCAACAGAGCAAAGTATACAAAAGCTATAAAAAAAATAATACTAGATTATGGATAAAAATGGTGAAAAAAAGCTTTAGCCTACAGAAACTTTGACTAGTATGTCAGGGGTAAAAATGGCATAAAATTGCACAATATGGCCGTTAAGGTAAACACTGGAAAGCGTTGTTGTGACAGTATTATACATTGCATGACTGCATGTCAAGTTCACCAATGAATGGAGGAAAATCTTCCAGTGATGCCAGGCCTTTTCTGTTGATAACAGTTGTAGTTTCACTACACACTGGAACTGGAAGTCAGTGAGCAAAGCAGGAAATATAACATGGCATTATCTTTCAACTCAATGCTAAACGTGGATGGCTATTGCCTCCCGAAAAGCTTCTCCGCCGCTGTGATACGACAGAGTGCTGGTGCCCATGCCACCCTAGTTTCTTTGGAGTGTCACTCTCATATTTTCTCGCTCACTGTCACATTTCCACTAACACTTTTTGTCAGTCTTAAACAAAAAACATGACACCGCTTCTAGTTTTCATGTGACAAGGCCTACAAAAGGACTGCGTGCCAAAAAACTCAAAGAAAAAAAAAATCTGTCTCTCTTCGTCTTTGTCTGTCGGATTTTTTCACCCAGCTACCTACAGTACATCAGATACCCTAATGCTGACAGTGTCTTTGGAAGTTCCTCGTGTTTTCTCTCTCATTCTAAATGTATTTGTCATTTAGCAGAATTTATTATTGACTGAACATACACTAATTATAGGTATGATATTCTTGGTCTCAAAGGGTCAACCCTTGTAGGGTTTGAGCTTGTAACCTTTCAGTTACCATGCTGTTTCACATTAAAATGTATGCATTTGGTGGATATTTTTATCCAAAGCAACTTACATTTGCATTGAAGGTATACTTTCCTTGGGAATCAAACTCATGACCTTGGCGTTGATGTTGCCATGCTCTACTGTTTGACCTGCAGGAATATTATTTTTAACCACTACTCTATGAAACAACGATTTTAAAATCTCTGCAACAGTGTAAGTGAATGTGTTAGTTGAATGTCATAATGTCAACACTTGTAGGGTTTGAACCTGTAACCTTTCAGTCACCATGCTCCTGGTTTTTACATTTAACATTTACATTTGGTAGATACTTTTATCCAAAGCGACTTACATTTGCATTGAATGTATACATATTATTAGTTCATGCTTTTCTTGGGAATCGAACCTTTGCATTGATATCGCCATGTTTAATAACCTGCAGGAAAATTATTTAACCACTACATCGCCTCTATAAAACAATGACTTTAAGAACTCAGTATGCGAGTAAGTGAATGTGTAAGTGGTAAACTTGATTGTGATTCATAGAAATTTCATTTTGATTAATGAGTTTTAGTATAATTTTGAACATCCGATGTTGAAAATCTCATATGACTTAAACAGATTTTTGTTGTCGGATGATAAATCTATGATAAATCAATTACTCTCCATGTACAGATAGCCTCTGATTCTCCTATCCGGTCTTCTTTCTGTCTCTCTCTTCACCATCTGGGACCCCATTTATTTCCCTCTTTCAAGTTTACTGACTTGTTGATGTGGCCTTAACAGCCATCTCATCCTGACAGCTGGTCAGTTAAAGAAATACTGCAATTGCTACAGCAATACAACGTCCTAGCTTTTAAGGATTCTCTCCATCTTTCTGTCTCTGTCTCACCCCTCCATCCGCACACCTTTTTTTTATTATTCTGAATGCCAACGTGCCCCCTTCTCCCCCACCCTACAGCATGCCCCTCTGTACTAGGCTTGTCTCCATCACAAAAGGCGACTTGACATTTGCTGTGGATTCAATGGCTGCTGGAAGCTTACGGACACGCGGCCCGAAGTGCGCCCCGGGCGCTCAGCGCTGGCTATTGCCTGTTATGGATGAAGTGCCGTGTTGATTTAGGCTGGGCCTTATCGAGAGAGCCCACCTTCCTCCCTCCTGTCCGCCTTGCCGCTGTGACGCGGGCACCGCAGCCTTCAAATCCATGACAATATACAAACCCTGTATCTGCCCTGAAGAGCTTGTGCCTGCGATAATCAGCTCGAAGGGAGAGATGAGGTAACAGGATATGGTTGATGCAAGAGAATCGGAGGATGGGGAGGGGTTTTATGAGATTTAGTTTAAAGGAAATCATAGAGCTCCTTTCAAGGGTGCAGAAAGAGTAGAATGTGACCGTGCATGAAGAAAATGGGTATCAGGTGGTTTTGTGATTATAACCTAATGCATTCAATTTAAATTCTGTCATAATTTACTCACTCTTGTGTTGTTCCAAAACTGTACATAAAATAAGACAATTTGAATAATCTTCATGCAGCTATTTTCCTTTCAACATTTATAGTAATAATGCCTGTCAAGTCCCAAAACATGTGCATTATATTTGAAGTCTCATCAGATTAGACTGAAACTTTAGCCGTTTATTTATGTAAGATCTTACCCTCCATTGATGCTCTTAAATCTCAAATTTAGTGTATTTGAACCTATATTTTGGACAATTGTTATAGTGCTTTTAGAATGTGGTTGTGTCCTCTCTGGAGCTTTAGAGACACAGACATGTCCATTGTGAAAAAGAGCTGCATTAACAATCTTCAGAAATTCTCCTTTTTTATATTCCAGAGGAAAAAAAATTGCAGGCTTGGAACAACATGAAGGTGAGTAAATAATAAAGACATTACATTGTGGATGTTCTCAAATGGAAAATACCGTTCATTCAAAAAATAAACTAGTTGTTTTTGTTTCAGAATTAGCTTAATGTAAGACAATAGCAGTATATGGCATGTCCTCATTTATATAGCTAGGTAAGCACACATCTGTAAGAGAGTTACGCAGGGGTTACAGGCAAGGAATTATCATGAATAATTAAATGGCTGGGGTGAGCATTCTGGTAGTTTTTGATTAATACTGGAAGGGTAGAGAAAGAGAATAAAATGAAAAGGGAGTACCATGAAAGAAAAGACAGAACAGCAAAGAGATCAGACAGAAGAGAGGAGAGACAAAAAGGTGGAGTGCTGCATAGAGAACGAGTTCCACGCTCCTTTGCTCGGTTGAAAGCTTGATTCAGCAGTGCGGCTCCATGCCCGTCCGCAGCCATGTGGAGCCTGCAGTTCAGCATATTTTACAACACAAACCCAAAGGGAGAAGATGGAAGAGGTGTGTGTGTGTTTGTGTGTGTGCAGGGAGAGGAATTTGGAACAAATTTAAGTGACACAGGTAACACCAGAAATAACAGGTACACTCTGACTTTTCATCTTTTTCTTTATTTATTTAATTTTCAGTCTGGTAGACGGCAGGGGAATGTGTCGCTTTTTTTCTCGCGCTCCATTCAGGTTGAAATCAATCACCGTCCACACTTGTCGACGGTCCTCACAGCGAGAACATCGGATTATATATAGCTCGTGTCTTTCACACGATCCGTGCCTGGCGGACCCTAAAGAACCGATGCATATCGCTATTAGGTAGACCAGCATCATGCCTGTCTCAAGATCCCCAAGTGGGTTTGCTCTCAAAGTCAAAGGCGCTGAGTCATGAGAACTGGAAAGTCAGTGGGGACTGAGCTGTGGCAGACCTGTCTTACCTTCTCTACTTCTGATATGGGCAGAGTGCCATCTTTCTTTCTCTATCTATCTCTTTTTATTTCTCCTCTGGGCCTCAGTGTTCCATTCAGCTGGTTAGTGTGTGCTAAAATGAGCTAGCTCTCAGAGCTGTGAGAGATCAGAATAACATGGTGACTCACACACCGTGGTATTTAAAAACAATGCTATTCACATTGAATAATTTAAGACCACGTTGCAAAAAAGTAATAAAATAAAATCTTGGTATTGTTTTTGAGTAAAAATCTCTTGAAAATATTTCATTGTAGAATGTTGTGAATGACATGTGTGTGATGTGAATATGCATGTATGTAGACCTGCAGGTAAAGTGCATTATCCCTGCTCGGGAATCCAGCTAAAACTCAGCTTAAGGTAGTTTTATGTGTTTTCCAGCTGGTTTAAGCTGGTGTAGGTGGTTAACCGGATGGACCACCTGCTGGAGGAGAGCAGGCTGAGCTGGTAGACCTTCTTGGTAAAGGTGATTAAGGCTGGTAAGACATCCATGGACAAGCCAAATTTGAGCTACAAAGGTACAAGACTGGTTTGACCACCTGATGACCTGGCTGTCCAACAGGGGTTGTGTTTGCAAATGTTTTTATGCATGAATGTGCAAGTACTATTGTACATGCCTCAAGCAAGCTTTGCCACAAGATTTGCCTTGTTTTCTCTTCTGTGGGCCAGTAGGTTGAAATTTTCCCATGCTCGACAGTGTAATTTCAGCCTCATTTCTCCTTTTCCGTTCCTCTCTTGAGCTCAGGATGGATCCATATATCTCTCTTTATCCTGGGGCCACACAACACCTGGCAGCCTCCTACACCGCCTGAAACCAATCCCTCATCCCAGTAACCCAAAAAAAGTGGAGTAAGCCTAGCACTGGGAAATCTATTACCCCAGAAATGGTCTCTCCTTGGGCTTGACCGTGCACATTTGCCTGCCCACATGCCAGGAAAGAAAAGCTCATCAGAAATTTCTGCACTTAACACACACTGTCCGCCCCCATGAGACACGAGACAATTGTGTTAAATGGAGCATTGCTTGGGATTCTTGTTAATTGAATTGTCACATCCTGCTTCCATTGATGGTGTCCAGACAGTTTCTTTTTCTCTCTGAATCTTTGAAGCTTTTAGTGTGAACATTTTGTGAAAAAGCAGAAACAGCTGTTGCTTAATTCCTGGAAGATATAGACAAGATTTTAAACAAGAACTTCACCACCCTCTGAATTATTCTCTAGAATTCCAGGCAAACACTTTCTAATTAGATCTGCATGAAAGGAATTGGCTTGCTACTTGTTTCTTTGTAACGTACCAACAAAAAAACCCCAACCCACTCAAAAACCAGTAGAGTCACCCAATCCCCTATCATTGCAGATGTGTGCAAGACAGCTTTGTCCTTCAAATGACCCTTCAAACATGGGCCTCATCCATTATCCAAGCAGCACACTCTGTGATAGGGAGGCATCCTGACTCTGTGACCTGAAGGTCTGGAGGTAATCAGCTGCATGGGCCACAATGTGACCAGCGGTGTGTATCTGCAGCCGTCGAAGCCTCCTAGGCAAACACCGCTATTGATTTTAGCACTGTATCTTTTATTGGAGTAATGTCTGTGATGTGTGAGATGTTTGACAATTTAATGGAAAAAGGTTGAGTAGGGAGGGCAGCCCGGCGCATAGCAAAAGGTGTACGGGAACTAATATATCATTGTCGGCCGTATCCTGTGGAGTTTCACGGCAATGTGCACCACTTTCTGACATTTTTACAGCATACGCACACTGTATCCAGCGTCCAATCTATCATTTCAGCAAAAACACTGTTGTGTAATATTTGAAATAATTAAATAAATTGTTGAAGAGAGACCGCAGGGGGAGGCCAACAAGGCAAGGGGAGGCACAAAGCAGTGCTAACTGGAAAAAAAGGGATGAAGGCTGAGGAATATTGTGAGTGAGCGTTCAGTGCTACATCAAAGCGGAGGCCTCCATAAAGAAGCGGATGACTTCCGGCTATTGATTCCTCCCTCTCTCGAGGTCAGGTGAAATGTGTTTTGGCATTCACTTCTTCTCTTTCGTTTTGTTTCCTGGGTGCTTTTTTCTGTGTTATTACGAGCTAAGGCTCTCCGAGGACGTTGCTGGCTTTTGGTCGGTAACAAGCTCAGCTCGACTGTAGTTGTTTTAAAGGATCAGAACTCCAAATTGCTTGGCAGAGCTCCTCCTGCCTGGCTAACGTGTGCTAGCCCGCCTTACACTCCCTAAGCTTTTCATAATCATTTTAGGGTAGTCACTTTTAATCTTGTCATACTGTATCTACGCGGCCGCTGTGGAAGGCGGGCAGGTCTGAGGGGTTGCGGGTCAGATGCTTGTAGTAGTAATGTCCTGTTTCACACTTTAGCTGCCTACCTAGACAACTGTCATGTAATCAATACGTGCACTTCCTTGAATGTCACTTTGTTATGAAAGCCTCTGCCGGGAATGTAAATGTGAATGCGAATTGCATCTTTCTAAGAATTTGTTTTATTTTGGTACACAGCCACACACTCCAGTGTTTATGTTTTGTGAGAGTCTTATCTTTAGTCTTAGTCTTTGTCTTTCCTTGTGGAATATAGTGAATAGGGTGCTGGAAGTATCTTATTGAAGTAGTACTTCTCTTCTCTTCTCTTCTCTTCTCTTCTCTTCTCTTCTCTTCTCTTCTCTTCTCTTCTATCAGGGTTCTTTTATTTTCCAGTCGCTTTTTGTCTCATCTCATCTCATTTCTAATTTTATTTTGTCTCTTCACATCTAATCTAATCTCTTTGCTTTTCTTCTCATTTCATCTCTAATCTTTCCAAACTCTTACCTTCACAATCCATCCATCCCTTACTTTATCCATCCCTCACTCTCTCGATCCTCACTCCTTTCATCCCTCCATTCATCCATCCATCCCTCCGTCCATCCATCCACCTATCTCTACCTCCATCCGTCCATCCGTCACTCCATCTATCCTTCCATCTATCCATCACTCCATCCCTCCCTACATCTGTCCCTCAATCTATCCTTCCCTCACACCCTCCATCCCTCACTTATTCCCACCCTCCCTCCCTCCCTCCATCCATCCATCTCTACCTCCATCCATTTATCCCTCTATCCATCCTTCCATCTATCCCTTACTCCATCCCTCCCTCCCTTCATCTATGCCTCACGCTATCCATCCCTCACTCCCTCCATCTCTCACTTCTTCCATCCATCCATCCCTCCATTCATCCATCCAAATTCATCCATGCTTCTACTCCTCCATCCCTCACTCCTTCCATCCCTCCATCCATACCTCTACCCCTCCATTCCTTACTCCCTCCATCCCTCACTTCTTCCATCCATCCATCCATCCATGCTTCTACCCCTCCATGCCTCACTACTTCCCTCCCTCCATTACATGGCTCCTACCCCGCTAGCCCCTCCATCCCTCACTCCTTCCATCCATCCATTCCTCCATCCATCCATCCCCAAACCTCTCTACTTCCCTCCTAACCCACATTTCATCACACTCTTCTTTCCTCGTTTCATCTCCATCACAAGGTTCAGTAAAAGTGCTTTGTTTACATCAGTCATTTACATTTGTGCATTTGGCAGATTTGACCAGTTCTTGCTTTCCCTGGGAATCAAACCCATGACCGTGGCATTGTTAGCATGCTGTACTGTTTGAGCTACAGGAAATCAGTCCTCCTGAGCATCACTACCTCAGCCACAGATTACCGACAGCAACATTTAAGAACTCCCTGTCAGATTCACAAGGACAAATCAAACGAATCTCCAGCTAAACCATTCCAGTAATTCTGCCATTGATAGAGGGTCGGACTGAGCTGTGTAAAGCACACTGTGTTGATGCAGTGATCTGGGGCATTGAACACAGAGAGGCTGCTTATCTCTCCATGCGGTCATGCGGTGTGATCGGGGTGAAAGAGTCAGTGTGCGGATGCCGCTCGGCCATACTTCAGCCTGTGACCTCATCACCCTGCGCCAGATTCTCATTTCAGATTTTGTTTGCTGACATGGTAATGGAGGTTAGAGGGGAAGTGAGCTCAGGGAGAGGGTTTCCTTCCCTTTCTTTTTATAGAAAGGAACGCTTTTTCTTGCACACATGGACAGACGGATAGATGAAGAGAAAAGTGGTTAATAGACATTATCCAGAGGTAGAAATCCTCCACAAAATATATAATTACCATATGTGGAAGGAGAGAGAAAAAAGGGTAACCTAGCGAAAAATAAATATACTAAAATGTATTTGAAATGCATTTATTTCATACCAAGTATACTACAAATGCATTTACATATTTATGTACTTAATTAAAATACCCTGCAATTGTACTTTTAGTATACTAAAAGTCTGCTAAATTGGAACAACTAATTTTGTGCTTAATGCACTTTAATTGTGCAGAAGTAGTCCTGAAGTCCACCTAAAGATATACTGAAGTATATTTGATATATTTGAAAGTGAAACTACTGCATGTATACTTCAGGTAAGCTTTAAATATCCTGCATTTAAAAAACGATATTATTCAAAGATCATACAATTCTCATCACTAGTGACATTAAAACACATTTTAGGCTTAATATTAAGAAATGTGCATTGTGCACAAGTAGTACTCCAAAGAAAGTTTAATTATAATTGTTATATCAGTAAGTCCCGAGCATATGTCAGTAAATATATTAATAGATTTGAACTATACTAAGTATGAAATAAATATATTTTAAATATATTAGTTTTTACTAGGGTAGACAGGTGGATTGACTCATATTTAGTCATATTTTATTATATTTACGCATTCATTTGTAGTTTGTAGATTGCTTTTTTGTATATTTTTTTTTCTCAGATTATTCCTGTTTTATTTTAACTTTTAGTTTTTTTTTCTTCCATTTAATTTGCACTTTTGTTATTTTAGTTTTTATCATTATTATTATTCTTTTTTTTGCAGCATTTTTTATTATGCTTTACTGAGCTGTAAATGCTTTGCTGAGTACATTTTTATTTTTATTTTTGGTCACGACAATAAAGCATGCTACACTGAATTAGATTAAGAGACATTTCCTCACAGATCACATACCGGCAAGACAGTAGAAGCAAAGTTTAAATTTTGTTACATTTCTTTGTGGTCACAGATATATTTTATAGCTCAAGTCACTTGAGCTTTGCAATACTTATTATTTATTACAGCCACTGTTATTTCAGTAGTCGTTTCAAAGTTAACGGTGAGAGAATCCTTTAACTCATTGCTTCAGGGCACTAACAGATGGGTATAAAATCTGAGTTAGTGTTGATCTTGAAGCCTGAAGTTATGGTTGCCATACAACCCCAGATATGAGCACCCTGCTATTGTGCTCTTTCAGAAATAAACATTTATCTACTTGTTACTCCAGGGTAAACTTGAATATGGTTGTGAATTTATTTTAAAGCACAAAGACTAGGTTCTGTTGCTGGTCGTCTGTCTGTGAGATGAGTGGGGTGTTGGAGGGGTTAAGAGCACTAGTTGTTTAGTTTTTTTTTTTTATTCTCTTAAGTACTTAATCCTGCTGTGTGCTTTTGAGTGTAATAATGACAGGGATACATGATTGGCGTTTATGCCATATGAGTCCAAATGTGTTTGTTACTGACTGATAATGCCTGGGTTTGTGTCTTTGGTCCAAAAGATGTATGTTTTGATTTAAATCACAAATCAGCAGTTAATATAGATAATGCAGTGCAATTCCATAGACAATGCAACGTTTACCTTCTTCCCTCACTTTTAGATATTTTCAGGACTTCACCTCCCACTTTTGGGGAAACAATTGTTATATTTAAGTATAATGTTTTAACCAATACAGATATTCCTTGTGATGTTCCTCAGTGAAAATGTTATCCATCCGCTTAAAATGTAAATGACAATTTTCTCAGTTTATTTTAGGATTTATTTTAGATTTTTATTTTATTTTTAAAAAAGTGCCAAAGGCCTGTGCATTAAAAGTGGTTAACAGTTATCTTACTTCAGCTAGTACCTATTTTTAAATGTCTTACTTTCAGCAAATTAGTAGTGGGCGAATGTCATACAATTAATATTCATGAGACAAGCTGATAACTTGCCCCCACACACTTTGTTCACACTCATATTGTGTCTGTGCCCATGGTGTAACCATAGTTTCCAGCAAAATACACTGTGTTTTTGTTAGGGCTGACCTATAACTTAGACATTCTTGGCACTAAAATAGAAAAGTTTTGTTGATTGACTGCACTAATATGTGAACACCCAACTGTGCCAAAATATTGCATATTTTTGTGCAAATTGTTATTTCCATTTAATGTTTTAATTTACAAGCCAAACGCATATTTGACAAGATATATATGTAGGCATGCACATCGCACAGCATAAGGATAATTGTGTTTGTCTGTGTGAGAACTATATTAGCCGGTTGTACAGAGTCAGCAGCTTTTTAATAGCAAGTGAGTGCAGAGCAAGCCTTGATACTTGACCAGCATTTGGAAAAAACAGAAAAGAAATGAAACAAGAAACACAACATTCTCTCATTTGGATTCATCATTAAGAAGTTGGTTTCTTCTGCCAATGGATCAGTTGTTTCACCCACATCCAGAGCAGAGAGAAGGGCATCAGGTTTGGACCGAGTTGACCACTTAGCAGTCTAGAAGGCATTACTTTTCTGGAAAAGAAGATGAGTCAGAGAGGTGCTTGCGGTTGCCCACAAGGCCAAGGGCACTCATGAATGGAACATGAGGTTGGTTTACTAAAATATTTATGAGACAACTCTATAACTTAACTTCTTTGAGACCATCTGTGCCTTCTGCCCCCAACATGCTCGCTGAGATCTATCAAATATTGACATGCTCACATAGAACCTTGGTGAATGTGAGTCAAGTTCATCCTAATGATTCAGAATTTCCCTTCACTGTTGAAAAGCAGAGCGATTATAGAAGTTGCGGACACCTCTCAGAAATGCCTCAGAGAACGCTGCTCGGCCACTACGAAGGGAGGGAGACCTCCTTGAGAACGTGCTTCAAGAATCCACAGGCACTTGAGAGAATAATTAGTAGGCACTATCGGGACGAGAGCTCAGCTAGACCTTCACCAGCAGTTCAGGTGGCTAAATGGCTGGAGAGAGAGCGCAGAAGTAAAAGAAAGTGGTGCGATGAAGAAAACATAAAAAGAGTCACACATTTCCTGTTGCAGCTCAATAATAGACTTGTAAACCTCGGGAGTGTTTTGAAGCTTTGGAGGTCACCCGATGCAGAGTCTTTAAGTAGCATGCTAGGTCACCAGCCGACTTGAAATAGAAGATGAACCAGATCCCAAAGCTATTTTTGCCTTCCTCAAGCATGGTGGGTGGTGTCACACTGCAGTGTGAATGGCTTAATTGCTAAATCGAAGGTGACGAATGTGGTTATTTCATGGCAGCTCAAGAGTACGGTTGCACTGATGAAATTCCTTGTGAAGGGGGCAGACGCAAAACGGTCTGGCGACTTTTTCAAAGGAGCTAATCGCTATTGAAGATTACTTTCATGTTTGGCTCACTTTATGCTCGAATGTTCTTGTGCGAGATTAGTCTTAAAACTGATTTGGAGATTGAGAACTTGGAAATGTATTTCAAGGAACCGTAATTTCTTTCTATAGCCGTAGCGACCTGGCTCTAACCAATGACATCAGAATTGACCATTTAGTTTTATATTTAGCATTTATGAGTTAAAAATTGTATTTGTAAATACATATACCGTATGGTAACTTCTTAAAGGGGTCATCCGATGCTACGTGCACTTTTACAAGTTGTTTGAACTGAAATGTGTGTTGGCAGTGTGTGTACACAACCACTCTATAATGATAAAAATATAATGACTAAAATCTTTACCCCTTTCTCAAATCGAGCTAGATTACTTTTGTTTCTGAAGGAAATGCGCCCTCCGATCTACATAAATGCTCGCGGATCATTCGTGATCCAGCTTCACCTACAGAAGAAGTTAGTATAAGGTTTTTTAATGAATCTTTGCAAATCGCCTTTCCTAATAATGTGCTAATTAGCAAGTTTCACAAAGAATGCGGCTAAAGTAAACAGTCCCTCAGAGAACGGCTCGGAAGAGAGGGGCGGGGTCAGCAGAGGTCATTAACATTTAAAGGCAAATGCAACAAAACGGCCGGCTTGCTCTGAAAAGAGCTGTTTTTGACAGGGTGAAAAGGTGTTTTTTACACTACCATTGAGACATTTTAAACAAACTATGTTACAGACTTTTCATTAAGACCCTAGAGAATCATATCAACTTGTGGAAAATGGGCATCCTATGACCCCTTTAATGATTTGCACGTCATGTATTCAAGGTATAGGAAAAATACAGCTTTTTCTTGATGGTTACATCACAAAATGTTTTGTTGAAAATGGTGTGAAAGTTCTTCAAAATAATATGGAACCATCGTGAATACTTTTCTAAGAGCTTGTTGTGTTTTAAACTCCATTTTTTTCATCAATGACCCATAATTCTGAAATAACTTCATACTTTCAATCCTTTGACTGTAAACAGTTCTCAATGGGTAATATCAGATACCATGTTCTATTTTATTAGATTTTTTTGTCAGAAAATACATTGCAAATGGTCTTATTTGACTTTAAACATAATTCTCATTAGCTGCTGACTAACGATGGATGTAAAAAAAGAAAATCTGTAAAGAATATCTGTGATTCAAAGTGCTGCTGCCTGTTTAACACTAATGGAATGGCTCTTCAGAGAGCGCTCTGACTCTCAAGGTCACAGACATGGTCGTGCATTCAGTGTGGAAAGAAGGGGAATCTGTGTCTTTTTCAGTGGGGAGCCATCTTGCCTTCGCTGAGGTCTGCTGTTACCGTGACCCTGCCGAGGGTGATTGTAACACTTGCTCTGTCACGCTTCAGGTGTTGCTTTGGTGACAGTAAGAACTTTGATCTATGGAACCTCTGACTGATCTCACTTCACCGTGATTAAGATGCGTCATCACTCTCTCTCATTCTCTTTATTCACCTTGTTAAAGGAATAATTTGCCCCAAAATGAAAATTCTGTCATCATTTACGCACTCTCATGTCATTCAAAACCCCTGCGACTTTCTTTTTATGGAATCCAAAAGGTGACTTTTTTTTTTAAAGATATATTCTAGCTGCTCTTTTCCATACATTGAAAGCCAGAGGATAAAGTATTATAAGAGTGGCCATATAACTTGTGCTCTCTATTCTATAAAAGAAAGTTGCTCTCCAGATAGGTTGCATAAGGTTTGGCGTCAATGGCTTTTGGTCATCAAATCAAAAACATGTCTAAAACATTTGATTTGATTTGAATCTTCTGGAGGAGAAGATTTTCAATGAATATCATATGTGACCCAGGACCACAAAACCAGTCATAAGGGTAAATTTTTTGAAATTGAGATTTATGCATCATCTACAAGCTGAATAAATAAGCTTTCCATTGATGTATGGTTTGTTAAGGGATACAACTATTTGAAAATATGGAATCTGAGGGTGCAAAAAAATCTAAATATCGAAAAATCGCCTTTAAATTTCTTAGCAATGCATATTGCCAATCAAAAACGAAGTTTTGATGTATTTACGGTAGGACATTTACAAAATATCTTCATGGAACATATTATCCTAATGATTTTTGGCATAAAAGAAAAATCAATAATTTTGACCCATACAATGTATTGTTGGCTATTGCTACAAATATACCCGTGCTACTTATGACTGGTTTTGTGCTCCAGGGTCACATATGTTTGTCACACAACTATTGTATGGATTAAATTAAGTGAATATCAGCTATTAGTCACAAAAAGCTTTTGTATGGAGTTGAAGACTTATAATGTAATGCATGAGCTGTATTGACTACTTTTTAAGAATTTCAGTGAATATCGTCTGTTAGTCACACAAAACTATTTTATCAATTTAAAGACTTGTAACATTTTCAATGAATATCGTTTGTTAGTCACGCAAAACTATTGTATGGATTTTAAAGCTTATAATGTAAGAATTTCAATTAATATCATCTATTAGTCACACAAAGCTATTTTATGAATTTAAAGACATAACATTTTCAATGAATATCGTTTGTTCATTGCACAAAACTATTGTGTGAATTTGAAGAATTATAATGTAAAAATTTCAGTGAATATCATCAGTTAGTCACATAAAGCTACTGTATGGATTTAAAGGCTTATAATGTAATATATTTGGTGAATATCATCTGTCCATCACACAAAACTATTATATGGTTTGAAAACCTTTTCAGAGAATATTGTCTGTTCGTCTAAAACTATTGTATGCAAGACTTCTAATGTAGTGCATGAGTTGTGTTGACTGCTTTTTTGATGCTTTTAATGGAGCTTGACAGCACCTGTTCCCTTTCACTTTCATTATATGGAAAAGAACAGCCAGAATTTTCTTCAGCTTTTGTGTTCCACATAAGAAAGAAAATCATACTGGTTTAGAACGACATGTGGGTGAGTAAAATGATGACTGAAAGATAAGACTTCGAATTGAGGACCAAATTAGAGGACAGGCTTTCTTTTGAGGATCCAGAAAGATGATATGTAGCCCATTATCCTCAATATACAGCAAGCTCATAAGGAGCAGAGTAAAAGCAAAGATTCTCTAGTCTTTCATTTTAATGACAAATTAATCTTTATTATCTTCTTAGTCTTGCCTGGGACTCAGCTCTGCCGTTCTGCCGGATAAATCGCCCTCCTTGTTATATTGGTGTCTCATGACAGGTAGCCTGAATGCACAATGAACTGTATTAGGCATTCAAACTGAGGAAGAAACCTATTAATATTAATGCATTCCTAGCTTTTTTTTTATTCCATTCTGAATATTATATTAGTCATGTTTGCTGTTTACCACAACTAGAAGTGTTTTGTTTCGCCTGACAAGAAAAATGTTGTTCATATATTTGTTTGTAAATTTTTTTCGAGTAAGATCATAAACATACAAACTGGATATTCGGTTCAGAAGGCCACTTAAAAAAGGAGCCAACAATCTATTTTCTTTATTTTATACCAAAGCTTAAAATAATACTAATAATAAAAAAGCCCTAAAACTATGTTTTCAACTGACGTGACAGTCGGTGCAGTATCCTCTGCGGGCCTACATCAAAGTCTGCATGAGCTCTCTTTCTCTGGAGAGTTGGATGAAACGACTGCGTTTGATTTGCACGTTCGGAAGAGAGCAATCCTGCTACTCGAACCGCCATTTATTTCGAGCATTGGAGTAATGGGGTTCTATAACACTTCCGTCTTTTATAAAGCAGCTACTTTCACAGCACAGACGGATGTAAACTTCATAATTAGCTGTCAGAGAAAGAGAGAGAGAACGTAGCGGGTGCAAAACGCATCCGAATGTGGCCCTTTTCTTTCCATGACTGTTCTGACGCAAGTGAAACATGTCTTCTCTTTCATCCCTGATGCAATGACCAGGTTGAGATTGACAGCGCTCTGATCTTCGTGGAAAACGAGAGCTTGTGCAAGATCTAGGGAATAAGAGACAGACCTGTATCTTAGATGTCTTACTTAGATGTGCGGTTACAATAATCTGTACTTTGTTATGTATGGATATCCTTGGGGTGTGGATATTTAATGTGCTTTATGTCCTTAGAGGGTCAGATGATACTTTTTTTATTATTTATTCTCCCCTCCCCCAAGCTTCACTTTTTTTTTCCACCGGAAAGAATTCATATGTATATTTCTGACCCCTTTCTAATCCTTAGAATTAAGCACACTGTTTATAACGTGTTAAAGGGATATATAGTTTACTTAAAGGGGTCATATAATGCTACGTGCACTTTTACAAGTTGTTTGAACTGAAATGTGTGTTGGCAGTGTGTGTACACAACCACCCTAAAATGATAAAAAAATCCACCCAGTGGTTTTTTGTTAATCTACTAACATTTTTACCCCTTTCTCAAATCGAGCCGATCTCAGATGTCTGTCTGTGTGATGTCACACAGACAGTCCCCTCCCACGATAGTTTGATTGACAGTACGTTTCAGCACAGACGACGGTGTCTTACCTTATAGACCCCGCCTGAGTGAGCTTTCCATCAGTCCGCCATTGTTTCACGCCGAGCAGATGTAGACAAGAATGCCTCACTGCGTTCTTCTGTTTGTGATTTTACCTACTGCACATAGCAGTCGTCATTTACTCTTGACATCTGAGCTGCTGAAGACGCAGTGGATTATGTTTGTTTTTGAAGGGAATGCGCACCCGATCTACATAAATGCGTCTATGTTCACGTGAATCATTCGTGATCCAGCTTCACCTACAGAAGAAGTGAGTGTAAGTTTTTTTTTTAACGAATCTTTGCAAATCGCCTTTCCTAATAATGTGCAAATTAGCAAGTTTCAAGATGAATGTGGCTGAAGTAAACAGTCTCTCAGAGAGCAGCTTGTAGAGAGGGGCGGGGTCAGCAGAGCTCATTAACATTTTAAAGAAAATGCTACAAATCTGCATGCTCTGAAAGAGCTGTTTTTGACAGGGTAAAAAGGGTGTTTTTTACTCTACCATTGAGAAATTGTAACCAAACCATGTTACAGACTTTTCATTAACACCCCAAAAAACCATATCAACTTGTGGAAAATGGGCATACTATGACCCCTTTAAAAAAAACTTTTCATATTAGCTGTGGTCTTATAATGAAGCTGTACCCCCCTTGGGGTCCACATTTGTCGGTCTCCATTTCAGAGACCATTAGACATTCACTTTATTCTTCTTGTTTAGATGTAAATTCTATAATTTATTTCTTACTTTGAAGTAAATGGTTGCTTTCTGAAATGAGACAGCCCTTGATGACGTACTGGATGTGGCTGACAAATGCACATCCAGAGGGTGCAGCCTTGGAAATGAGGCAATTTATCACCCTCATGTTCTGACTTTCCCCCACCAACCAACCCATTTTATCTGCTTGTTTTTTCCAAAATTGTGTGTCTTTTGTGTTCCATACATTCATGCAGGTTTTAGAAGGATGGTGAGTAAATGATGACAGTTTTTATTTTTTGAGTGAACTATCCCTTAGACTTGTAACATTCTTAATCTCATGCAAAATTCATCTTTTAGTTATGTACTTACTAGAGGTGTTGCTGTCAAGTCCGTACAGTTTGCACTGGCCTATGTCCTCACTGGGAGCTGTGCTACACACAGCCAGAAACAACACAAAGTTGGACAGACTTCTGCTCATTCTACTCTTTTCCTTCCCTTCAATAGTGTTATCTGTCTTATTTCCTTCTTGAGTTGTGGATCACCCAGTTAGGTTTGTCAGGCAAAGTGTTACGATTTGGTGTCTCTATGTCAGAAATTCATCAGAATGCTGTGTTTTTTTCAGCGTAGTTTGGTTTTTGATTCCAGTATTTTTCAAAGAACATTGAAGTCTTTTATTTCAAAAGATGAAGGAAATTGTGATGCCTCAGAAAATCATGATTGAGCTGTATGCGTATGTGTCATCATCGCACAGCAAAACTGAAGATTAGCCATTTATTGCGGGTCAGACATGCACATGATATGGAAACACACAGTTTGCACTCAGCCATCTGTCACAACACACACAGAGCAGTTGATATTTGAGCAGAGACGTCCCCTTTGTGTCTTATAAATCTTGTTTGCCACGTCTGTTTGTTTGCATTTGAACAACAGTAATGAGCTGTAGATTCTGTGGCTCTTCGCTGTGTGTTCCATCCTTAATTATGACCATGATAATCCAATTAGAGCATTAGCGGTGCTGTGAGAGGGAGTGCCTGCAGCAGTGGCCACCTCATTACAGAGCACCTTTCCCTGATTCACAAATCCAGCCGGTGATCACGCTCTGACCCCGGCTTTGGGTTCGTCCAGGTCTCTTTGAGAGTCTTGAAAAGCCAAATTTCATCACAGGGCTTCCATAGCACAGTCAGATGCTCGAGATAATAATTTCTCACTGATTTTGAGAAGATTATGTGCTGGTGGTAGTGGCACGCACAGCAGTCTAGTGCACTTCAAATTAACTCATCCTCATCTTTACTCCTTCTCCTGATCTATGGATCTGTTTCAAAATGTGGTGATCTGCATAGGTGACATTTCAAGACACCGAAGATGCACTTTGAAAAGGCTGTTCTGAACAGTTACGCTGCATTATGAGATGCCACATTTTGGCCTCAATCTAAGGCAGCATCACATGTATCCTATAACTCATTGCAACAAACGTGAAAATGGAGCACTTACCCCCAGGGTGAACCTTCGAACTCTGTTCAAAAATGCATAACGCGATAGGAGGCAGTTCTGTTTGAATGGAAGTCAATGGGGGAGATGTAGAGTGAAGAGTGAAAAAATAAAGAACGTAATGTAAAAAAGAAAGAGAGAGGGAGGGGGAGGGGGAAAAACAGAAAAAAATGCATTTTTGAGAAAGGTTTGAGAAATAAAGTTGCAGTTTCAAGAAATAGTCACAATGACCTGTTTCATGTATTTATTTGCTTATTAATACTTATAGGGCGAAACAGTTCCAAGGTTACTTGCAAAAGTAAAGTAAAAACAAGTAAAAATACTAGAATAAAATAAATGTTAAGTGAAATATTACATTTTATATATCAAACAGGTAGGATCCATTTACAGCATTGTGCATTTATATAATCTTCAGCAGTTGTTACTGACTGTCATGAAATTCAGAAAACGTTACAAGGCACGCGTGAAATAGACATTATGCAATTTTCAAAAGTTTGCTGCCCATAGGGAGTGTTTTAAATGATTTTAGGTATCTTTGGGGTTAGGATGCTGTCTCTGAAGGTAGTCATTCATCTTACACTCCTTCACTGCACATCTATGTTTTCTCCTCCATCGGAACAGCTCCTGCTTTAATATTTACTTTCTAGGAAATTGTTGTGAATCAAGTTCCTTGTGATAATAGTGGATGATCTCAGAGGAACACTGTTTTTTTTCGTGTGAATGAAGTACTGTACAAGCTCATCGGCTGACTGGTTAGGCCTCTTTGCTTTATGAAATCGCTAAGGCAAACATTCCTTCAGCTCCCTGCGCTCCACTACCAGCCTTTTAATGAAAGTCAAGGCAAGACGCTGAAGATGAAAGAGCTAACAGAGGATATCCGCGGATGTACACTCATTAAGTTCAGCTAACTCTAAATCATGTGCGTAGGATTCTCTCAATGCCTTGCATGTGTCCTGCTCTACCGTACTACACCTTGCATGGCATTACATGCTTGATGCCAAATTTGCATTTTAATGCATTTATTTTTATTGCAAATGCTCCCTCACTAAAGCAGTTTAATGCAAACTTGTTCACTTCAAAAGAGCACCATATTGAACTATGAGCAATTCACAGTGTTATCTATTTAATAAGGTAAGTATTATGTTTTATAATTCAACATATATATTCCTATGAGAGGATGTACTCATCAGGTTCTGAATTTTACTTTAAATCAGTATGAATTTGACATATTCTGTTCATGTATCTTGTAATCAAAGCAGCAAGACGACGTATAGTTTCTGTTACTGCAGTGGCTGTGCACATTTTTCCTTTCCTTTCCTTCTTATACTTTGGTGTAATAGAGTCAGTCTTGTTCATTGTTCAGTTTTGTAAAATAAATAGTAAACAAGTAAACTTTAAGTTCCTTAAAGGCAAGTTGGCTCACTCAGCGGCCATATTCGACGGACTCCAGGCAGCTAAGACCACCACAATAATGTTTATGGATCATAGTTTAGATCAAAAATATTTGAAACTATAAATCATAAATCTAAACTATAAATTTGTTATAACTTTTTATGCTCATGTAATAGGAAAAAAAAGGTTAATGTGAATGTGGACCGTCTTATGCAGAAATGTGTAGGTTCTCCATACAGATAATAAGCCCGCACCACTTTGCAGAACACATGTTAAACAAGTCAAACTTGAACTTGACACATTTGGTGTTCAATCTAAAATTAGCCCAAGGGCAATTTGTCCATGTTCAGTAATTATGGTTTGGGCAGAGAGTGTGGCCCTGTCTTTAAGGTCATAAATGATTGGCATTGTGGACACAGACTACAGAGGAACATATGGGAGGTGACTTTAAGAGTGTTTGCACCTTTACCACCAAAGTTTGATCCTCTTTTGTATCTTTTAATGCCTGAACAAGACCTCCAGGAGACTGGCTCTGTTCCAAAACCTAGTGAGCTGCCTATGCAGGAGGCATTTTAAGGCATCGTAGTCCCACTCCTGACACAAAGGCTGTTCCACAAGACAAGCAGAATAATTTTGGCCAAAGTCACCAACATATGTATCACAGATGAGACAGGCCCAGAATGTATTGCATTGAACTGAGTGAAGAAATTCATCCAATATGGCAAATAAATTTGTTATGTTTTTATAGTGATTATACGTTTATAGTGTAAATTATATTTATTTATAATATAAATCATCCATTGAATACCATTGCATTTAATTAATAAACACTACTTAAATTCTGTTCTGAATTTTACAGAATTAAATTAAACATGGACTACTTTACCCAATGTTTGGCAATAGGAGAATGCATTGTATCAAGCTCAGTGATGAAATCCATCTAAGATGCGAACTATAAAAGTATAAAATAACATTTTTTAAATGTTTTTTTTGAGAGAAGCCTCTTATGCTCACCAAGGCTACATTTAAATCAAAAATACAATAAAAACAGAAATATAGTGAAATATTATTACACTTGAAAATACATGTTTTCTATTGTAATATATTTATGCAGTCTATTTTGTTTCTTCTGTGATCAAATTTACTTTTCAGCATTATTACTCCAGTCTTCAGTGTCACTTGATCCTTCAGAAATTATTCTAAGCATGCTGATTTTGTGCACAGTTAAGGATCATTTCTTCTTATTATTAATGTTGTGCTGCTGTGAAAGTGAAAGACTGTTTTGTAACAATTTAAAAATCATATGTACTTATACTTTTAAACAGTTAAATGCATCCTTGCTAAATATTAATGTTTAAAAGAAAATCTTACTGACCCCAAAATATTGAACAGTAAAATATACTGTTTATGTTACATAAAATTCAAAATGCTACATATCCAGTGTTACAATTAAAACATAAAGCTCAAAACATTTAGATAAATAGTTTATTCAGGATTTATGTGGTGTATTTTTTATGCTTATTAGAGTATCACAGCATTAGCAAGATGTTAACACCAAACCTTGTGGCACATTAGTTGTTGCCTATATAGAGTGTTCTAAAACAATTCAGTTGGGCTGGCAGCTGTCTATGTAGACGGTACGCAGCAAAGCACCTCACTAGGTTTTGTTAAAGAGCCCATTTTAGCATGTCACCTACATCATCTTCTACTTACACTCTCGTAAGCCTCTTCTCTAACAGATCAAGATAAAGGGAGCAGACATGATCTGCCTTAGTCATCCCGATCCATTTCAAAGGGAAGAGTTGGCCTGAATAACTTTGCAACAAAACTCCCCCACTCGTTCTAAACAGCGCTCGTTAGGTTAAGCACATTAAAGCAGGATTGATGAATGCACTCTCGGCCCGGAGTGCATCGCATGACACAAGAGAGGTTTGGGCATTTCGTCTTGAGTGGCAGGCCCAATCACTTGTGATTTTTCTTGTATTGATCCTTGCCCATTGTAATGACCCTGAGATATTGTGATGCGCGGGGCCGCCTCTCACATGCATCTCTCTGAATCACGGCTGCTTATCATTCTTTTGATGTTTGAGGTGGACAACCTCAGTGGCGCGAGTAATGGAGGACATCGCATTGATGCATGCCGGGACAATAGACACAATCCATTGAGATATGAGTGAAGACAATACAGAAGGACAGGAGTAGATGAATAGCAAACAGCTGCCATATTTCAGTTGAAGCATGTATGGTTCATAGGTTAACATTCAAATCAGCGTGCGTGTCAGGGAATATTTCATGCATGAGCCGCATACGGATGTGTTTTGGTGCTGCCGTGCGTTTCGGAGGAGTTTGTTGGAATGATTTTGATGTATGAGAACCCTGGCTTTTCGTTTCTAGAATGTAGAATGTAGCCGGAGATAATATTCTAGCACATAGATATGCAAGAGTTGTTTATTACTCAGATTCCATAAGGTGGGAATGCATTTCAGCTCCTAAATAAAATATACGTACATGCTGGGAGAAGTGCAAATGCGTTTGCATTTTCCCCATAAGTTATAAGTCTCCTTCAAGTTTCCGCAGTTATACACTGTAAAAAATGACCGTGGATTTAACGGTAAAAGACTGTAAAAATGCTACAAGTAAAAACCTGTTAAATGGTTAACGTTAAATTCCCCTACTATATACGGTGAAAACTGTATTGGACATTACATGTATGGACATTAATTTTACAGTAGTACCGTTTTTGGAAGTGAAAAAGACCGTATAATTTACAGTGAATAACTGTAAATTGACATTCCCAGAATTCCTTGTTACATTTCACATTTGATGTTTTTTTGTTGAAATAACTATGTTTCTTCTTAATTTTTTCTTATCAGTTTTATATATTAGGATTGTGTGCTACACCTAATGTTGTTAAATGAATGTAAATGAATTGCATTATTTCAGTTTCATGTGTGTTACCATGATGGGTGGTTTTAGCCTTTGTGTGATGACACTGTGCACCGTTCTCTACGTTATTAGTTAAAAGCTGCGGTTATGGGCTTTGCTGATTTTTTAAATTTGCAAACCATAAACCTAAATTACGGCAACCACAGCTGTCCGATTTTTAAAACCGTCAATTTACGGCTTTTTTTTACTGTAATTTAGTTTGCGTGACCTTTCCCCAAACTTTCTCTCCTACCCTTATTAAACAGGCTGTTTTTGCTGCTGTACCTTTAAGACCTCTATATGTAAATGACTTGATTGGCTCATATTTTCATATGTGAAATGTAAAATTGAAGTACACCCCCCCCCCCCCCCAACAAGTCAGCCATCTAAATGTATGGGCGGGAGATTTTGCTGTGTGCATGAAAATCATATCTTTCTGGTGATTGGCCCCTTTAAAAATGCCTTCTTATTTTTTTTTTTTCTCAATATGCTCGATATGTGTAACGATTAAACCCCGGCTCTCATATGACGGTGTGAGTTGAATGAGTTGTGAATATTCCCTGTTGGTACAGCAGCTGGATCTTCTTGTGTCCACAGTGATGTTGGCATGGCATGGATGGATGGATGGTGGATTTGGAAATCTGTGGGTGTAGCTTCTGTGCAGGCCTGATAATAATATACATTTGACTTAGATTTTCAGTATGAACGACTATTATTTCTACAAGATGAATGATTGGAGGTACTTTTCAGTATTCTTCAAAATGTATATATTACACTGGCTGTAAAGCAAGGCATTAACTAAGAGCTCAGAGCTTTGGAATTTCACACAAACACACACACACACACACACACTAAGAAGTGGGGTTTCCCATGGACTGGCAGTGGTCTGTGTGGACTGAAGCACAGTTAGTTAGGATTGCGTGGGTGCACACCATTACGTACACTGGATGCCTTATCTCTTTATTTAAGCCCAGAGGAATTACAGAGCCAGAGAAAGCTGAGAAAGAGAAACTGAGTGAAAGAGATATCAGATAAGAGATTTCGTATTGGAACCGGACAGAATTACAGCACCAGGACCGCGTTCAAACACTCACTCCTCCACAATGAGTCAGTTTGGAACAAAACATGCGTGCATCATGTGGCATTGTTTTTTTCTGTTTATTAGTGGTGCTTACAAATGCAGTCAGCACTGTTAGTATTGCTTGCATTTGTATTAGATATTTGGTGTATGAGCTGTGCTGTTTGCGCTGGGGACATGGATGATACCTTGAATTGTATAGCTTGTTGGGAGAAAGGTGTGCTTACCTGTGATTTTCACTTGGTGGGCAATAAAACGGGCAACGACTCCCTTGACTTACATTAAAGCCATATCTAGAGACCAGAAGACATGGTGGTGGGCTCTTTTGACTTTAGCCTATAAGAAACCACCCACAATACCTCAGCATCATAGTGAAAAAATGCCACACACATTTTATACTATTGCTACTAATAATATAATGTATTTTATGTTGTAAATCTTATATTATATACTCTTCTTGTCTTATTACACTTGACTAATTGTTAGTATATCTTCCACCATCACTGATAATTAAAAATTTAATTATAGAAAGAATACTGATTACATTTTATTAGTAGTAGTATTAGTAGTAGTCGTCCTTGTATTGATGGTGTTATAAATAACTGAATATAAATAATAAGTCTATAAAATTAATAATATAATGTTAAAAAACAGTAATTATATACAGTTATATTATCATAGACGAGTAGAACTATAGTATTAAAAAATAATACTGTATGATACTATTTAGTATTTACGATTTATTATTAAAAATTATATAATTATTATTATTATTATAGTAGTAGTAAGTACTCTACATTATTAGTCCTAGTATTAGGAGTAATAGTATTAAATCAGTAGTGTATACATTCATATTTCTATAATACTATTTGAAATACTAATAGTACTCTAGACTAATATAATAATAATAAATATTTATTATTATTATTCTTAATATCATGTATAACATATTATTCTATCTTATAATTATCTTCTATTCTAAATTATATAATACTACTGTAAATCGAAACTTTCATTGATGGTGGAAGCGAGGCTTTTTTTTCCAAAGTTAGATGCTAAATGTAATATGGCGATTGGCAGGGGAAGGGAGATGGCTTTTCAGCAGGACAGGTATATCATCAGCTTCCTGTCAGAGAGGAAGTCCCTCGCTGTCCTGCTGTGAGCACAGATGCCTATTACCTCTCTTATGGCGGGATGTCAGGTGCAGAATGGGCATTTTACACAGAGGTGAGCTGGAAACTGTGCCGAACGGCCTTTTGAATGCTCAGGAAAGATGCAACAATAGAGTCCTTTATGAGAAATTCACTTTGTAATTCGGTTGAAAGGAGTGTTTAGCTTGAGTCTCTTTCCTTTTTTCTTTTTCTTTCTTTCTTTCTTTATCTTTCTTTCTTTCTTTCTCTCACCCTATCTTTTATACTCGGAATTGCTGTATTCTGTGCAAACCCTCCTTGAAGCTTAAAGGATCACTTTGGTGTTAATAACTCCACTCTTGTCTCTCAACCACATTCCTAAACTGTCATCTAGCACAATCGGCTGAACTGCAAATGTGGGCTGGAAACAATCATGTTCTAGAATTGGAAAAAGCATGAAAGCGGCCCGACGTTCCTCTGCCATGAGTAGAACTAGAGTAGACAGGGGTTTATGTATCATTATATTAACTGGTGGGCTGTGTGGGTTCAGCAATGGAAAACCAGCAGAATTATATCAAATACTTCCTTTATGTGTGGGATTGAGTACTACAAAAGCACTGTAGAAAACCTCAACTGATGTGTGGGAATTCAATATTTATCCACCATAGAATCTTTAGGGTCCTGGAAAAAAACAAAATTTGCTTTGATTACTTTGTCTGAACCCAAAATAGATTCCTCCACCTCCTGATGCCTACACTAATCATTTTCACATTTTGATTTTAGGTCCATTTTATAGTACTGCTGAAAGTTGTATGTATTTTTAAATAATATTTGATTTCATTTCTTAAGGGTATATGAGGATCTAAATCAGTACAGTATTTATTAATATTTAAACTGACATTTCTATTTGAGCTTTTCATTTAATTTCATGGAACTTTCCAGTAATTTTGTGTTCTTTTTAGCATTTTTCTCATAGTCACATGAACTGGTTGTGTCTGAAGAGGAAGACATCCAGAATGAATCCGGTATATTCATCGTGACTGTACGGAGGTATTGTGAGATTATAGATGGCCCAGAGGTCTCATGGGATGGCCTTAATTCTTGTTCCTTTCATAAAGGGAATTGGCTGTCTCTACCTCGATCTGTTTGGACCAGTGACTGAGTCAGGGGAGGCGTGTTCAATACTTCATTTCAATACCTCAATACAAGCTGACTTAATTTCCCAGGAGCTCGAGCGAACCAGGAGCTGGCTTTTCCAATCTCATGCCCAGTCATGGGATGGCTTCCTCATGCCACTGCAGACACCATCTCTGCCGCTCATCAGGTCTGGACGGGCAATTACTTTACAGTCGGACGAACACAGACACTGAGACAGAAGGGCCTGCCTCTGCTGAGGTATCTGAGAACTTACCCGACTTTAATTTGTTTTATTGATAATCAGCTATGACAGGAGAATCAGTGGATTTAAACAACTTTGAGATGCATAGAAAGACTTGAGGCTGAGAATGCGCTCAAAGGCCTGACCGCTCGACATCATGTCAACGTTTAAATAAATTTGTTTGCGTGTTTGGCAGGCATTTGGCTGATCGTCAGGGCTTCTTTGTGAGGTTGTGACCCAGACCATCATGCTGATTGAAGCGCACATTTCAGCTGTTTGTTTTCATGCATTTCCAGTGCCATTTATTTTCGATATTCAGCCCAGAAAATATGCTTCACGGCAGACAGGAGCGTGATGGATCAAAAGAGTTAATGCAGATAAACTGCATTAATTACAAATCTCAGAATGACAAATGGCTGCTGTCATGTAATGAGAAATTTCAGCCCGCTCAGAGTTCGGCCGTTTCATTAATGCTGTACTATTTACAGCAGCGCTACAAGAAAACAAAAATCTGAAAATGTACAGTCTAGACTTTTTAACACATTAAGCCACTGCATCCTGCAAATAACACGCTTTCTGACAGGGATAAAAATTAGACGGGAAAAAATGTCAAAATGTTCCTTTTATAATATGTGTTCATGTTCTTTTTAGAAACTCTGAGAGTTATTAAACAACGGAAAGGCCAGGTAAAAACTGAAACAAACATACTCAAAAGAATGTGTGTGTGTGTGAGAGAGGTCTGTAACTTTTAGCTTATTAGTATAAACCGATTACTATAATCCTAGTAATAATTTGTTTTAGACTTATAGTCTCATGGAGCCAGACCTTCAGACTGACGGCTGAAGGTTTGGAATCCATGGCAGCTTTCATTGGCTAAGGCCCGCCCATGAGACCGTTTGACAGACATGTCAAACAACCAATCACACTTAGTTTCGTTCAGCGTCACGTTTCGGGGTGTGGAAATGTCGCCACAATAACAGACCGGTGTGTAAAATCTCGGACGTATTTTAAAGATTCTATGCCGCGAATTTTAAATATTTCACATACTTTTGAAAACCCAGCATTTAGTTGATCCTGATAAGCACTCATCATCACAGTTGTAAACACGATGGCTTTCTTCTAACATGAGTGGGTTTGGCATCACGGCATCTTTGTTACCAGGTGGAATGTTAAAGAACCCTCGTTCTTAATGCACACGTCTCCCGAGATCCTGTATACTTCAACAATCTGATGAACGACTTCGCAACTCCTGAATGTTTTCCAATTTGGTTTGCTATGCATCAGACTTCTGCCAGCGATCCGTGTCCTTGAGACTATAGACTTATGGAAAATCAATAATCAACAAGTTCAGACATACAATTATACATACCTAGTTTTACATATCCATTGGGAAAAAAAGTATTTAGTTAGCCACCAATTGTGGAAGTTCTCCCACTTAAAAGATGAGAGAGGCCTGTAATTTTCTTCATATGTATACCTCAACTATGAGAGATAAAATGAGGGAAAAAAATCCAGAAAACCACATTGTAGGATTTTTAAAGAATTTTATTTGCAAATTATGGTGGAAAAAAGTATTTGGTCAATAACAAAATTTCATCTCAATACTTGTTATATACCCTTTGTTGGCATGACAGAGGCCCCCCCCCCCCCCCTCAAACTTTTTCTGTAAGTCTTCACAAGGTTTTCACACACTGTTGCTGGTATTTTGGCCCATTCCTCCATGCAGATTTCCTCTAGAGCAGTAATGTTTTGGGGTTGTCGCTGGGCAACACGGAGTTTCAGCTCCCTCCATTGATTTTCTATTGGGTTCAGGTCTGGATACTGGCTAGGCCACTCCAGGACCTTGTAATGCTTCTTACGAAGCCACTCCTTCGTTTGCCGGGCGGTGTGTTTGGGATCATTGTCATGCTGAAGGACCCAGCCATGTTTCATCTTCAATGCCTTTGCTGATGGAAGGAGGTTTTCACTCACAATCTCACGATACATGGCCCCATTCATTCTTTCGTTTACACGGATCAGTCGTCCTGGTCCCTTGCAGAAAAACAGCCCCAAAGCATGATTTTTCCACCCCCATGCTTCACAGTAGGTATGTGTTCTTTGGATGCAACTCAGCATTTTTTCTCCTCCAAACACGACAAGTTGATTTTTTTTTACCAAAAAGTTATATTTTGGTTTCCTCTGACCATATGACATTCTCCCAATCCTCTCCCAATCCTCTTCTGGATCATCCAAATGCTCTCTTGCAAACTTCAGACGGGCCTGGACATGTTCTGGCTTAAGCAGAGGGACACGTCTGGCACTGCAGTATTTGAGTCCCTGGTGGCGCAGTGTGTTATTGATGGTAGCCTTTGTTACTTTGGTCTCAGCTCTCTGCAGGTCATTCACTAGGTCCCCCCCCCGTGTGGTTCTGGGATCATTTTGCTCACAGTTTTCTTGGATCATTTTGACCCACGGGGTGAGATCTTGCGTGGAGCTCCAGATCGAGGTAGATTATCAGTGGTCTTGTATGTCTTTTATTTTCTAATAATTGCTCCCACAGTTTATTTCTTCACACCAAGCTGCTTACCTATTGCAAATTCTGTCTTCCCAGCCTGGTGCAGGTCTACACTTTTTGTTTCTGGTGTCCTTTGACAGCTCTTTGGTCTTGGCCCTGGTGGAGTTTGGAGTGTGACTGTTTGGGGTTGTGGACAGATGTCTTTTATACTCATAACGAGTTCAAACAGATGCCATTAAAACAGGTAACCAGTGGAGGACAGAGGAACCTCTTAAAGAAGAAGTTACAGGTCTATGAGAGCCAGAAATCTTGCTTGTTTGAAGGTGACCAAATACTTATTTTACCGAATAATTTACCAATTAATTCTTTAAAAATAATGTGATTTTCTGGATTTTTTTTCCCAATTTTGTCTCTCATAGTTGAGGTATACCTATGATTAAAATTACAGGCCTCTCTCATCTTTTTAAGTGGGAGAACTTGACAATTGGTGGCTGACTAAATACTTTTTTGCCACTTTACTCATTATTTAGTTGTTTGTTTTTTGTATTATTGAGTTATTTTGTAATGACGTTTATTTATGCTTCTTCAACCATCTAAATAAATAATAGTGGAAAATATGTAAACATGCATTTTTACCTATTGCAGTTTTTTTTTTTTTGAACTACTCATACATTTATTTATTTATGATAAATATGAATACAATTATTTATGCATATTTAACCAACAAAAATAAATCATTTGTGAATATGTAACATTTTTATTAGTTTTGTAGCGTCTGGACCACTCAAACACACAATATATATTTTGTTAGCTAGATTTACCAAATACTCTGTAACACCCCAGGAAGCCGAGCAGGCCCCTGGTTCCATGGCAACCCTGACACCAGATACATTTATGGACTCCTGGAATTTAGGTGAAGAAAATCGCTTCCTTGCCCCTAAGGAAAATCCACAAGGGAAGGACTTTTCTTTGCTATTTAATTAATAGGAAAACCTTTCTTTGAATGAACACACATGATCCTTCAGGTCATTGGGTATATTATTGTCATCGTGTATTTTGTCTTTGAAATTGTATACTGTTATGCAGGCTTATAATCGAAACACACTCCTGTCAGCTTACATATATATAACCCTACCATGTGTAGTATCTATGAATTCACCTTCTTATGATCAAAACAAGTGTGTATATTATATGCTGATACCTATGCAACATATTAGTGTTCTAAGAGTCTTTAGTAATTTTTATTCCAAGTTTCATATGCAAATTACCATTCTTTCAAACAAAGGGCCATAAAAATGTCCCAGTATCTCAGAACTCCACTTGAGATTCCGGACTTCCTCATTGGACAAGCCCATCTTGAGAGGCGTGAATCTTTGCAGGCTTTAAAGGCCACACTTCATGTGACCCGCCCAGTCGGTGGTTTGTTGAAATTCTGAGAGGATGTGAGAAAAACGCTCCCGGAAACCCTAAGCTCGTGCCAGGCTTCGGCCTCGACCTTTCAATTTCACAGATCTGACCAAACTGGTTCTTTTCCCCTCACCACTCCAGCAAAGATCTTGGGCTTAAGATTGCATCAGGACTCTCTATTCAGACAGACAGACTTGCAAGTATCCACCTTATCTTATTTCATTGATACATTAAGTGATCAGTTTTCACCTTTTGTACAAAGGTGTTTTTTGAACTAAGAATCTGCTTTCCCTCAGGTGTAGATCTCTGAATATGCAATGTTTCCTAACTTCATGTTCTTCTTTTCGCTTCTCTTTAAGGGTGTAGCCTTTAACCCCTTTCCTATACAAACGTGTGTGTGTGTGTGTGTGTGGGTGGATGTGTATGTTAGACCAGTTTATGTGTTATGTAGGATGTTAGAACAATTTTATGTGTATGGTATGTTAGACTAAGTTTAAGTGTTTATGTAGTTAATCAAGCCTTACTTGTATCACACTTGACGTTGTTCATTTTTTGCTCATAACTGGAGTCACTTAATCCTGCAGATTTATGCTACAAGCTTTTGTAGAATTGTACAGTACGGAAGTTATTTCCCTTAACCAGGAAATTAATGTTCTTAGAATTGACAAGACGGTTGATCCTGAGTGGTCAGCTAAATATCTACATTGGATCTAAAATATGAATAGTTAATTTTAACTAGTTATGGTTAATTATTCATAGTTCCTCATGAGCTGATTCGTTACACTCTATTGCAGTTATTATTTTTGAAATAATGCAATACAGTTTATTTATTAAATTATGAATAAATAATTAATTGTTTATGCATATTTAACCAATCAAACAAAATAAATTACTAAATAAACAAATTGTTCAACATTTAAACAAATCATGTTCTTTATTATTGCAGTACACTATTTTTAAAAATATGCACTCAATTTATTAAATAATGCAGTAAATGTATACATTTATTCATGCATGATGACTTCAATTATGAATGCATATTTATTTAGGCATATTTAACCAAGTGGGTGTGTTGTTTAAATCGTAATTAGTCTGTCCATTCCAAACCATTTTGGACTGTTTATGAACATAATAGTTCAGTCATATATTATTAGGCATTATCAATCATACATACTTGGTTGTCTTGTGTTGACGTAGTAGGGAGGATGGGTCATTTAGAGCTGATGCTGATATATAAGAATGATGATAAGAAGCAATATAAATGAACCTGACCAGCAAGCAATGTGGTGTTTCTATCACTTCTGCCTATTTGCTAATTACAAGTGCTCAGTGGTTTCCTTTAGTTTCCTGCATTCAGATTTCTTGTTTGAGGTGGTTTTGGTTTAATGCATACAGCCTCTTTTGTCTCCTAAAACATTTCATCTGTGCGGTACTAAAACCATTCATTGAGTCTTAATAGTATACAATTAACTGATTGGACATGGTTAGATGAGGGTGTCATCTCCAGTGTGGCGTCCCTTGATTTTTCCACTATTTTCCACTGATTTTCTATAAAGTCATGTATCTTTATTTATTTTTAATTAAAGTCAATCACTTAGATTTTTAAAATTTATTTCCAGGTTTAAATGCAAATAATCCCTTAGTATTGACAAATGCTTTTGGATCCTACTGTAATGCACATACTATGAAACCATGATGGCAGGTCTTTGCATAAACATGTATGCATTTTTTCTTGCAGAGGTTCAGTAGAAGGGCCAGGTGACATCTGGTCTTGAAGTCAAACAGATTTCTGTGCTCTCAGGACACACACATATGCACACAGACACACATGTACTCACACACGCTGATCTCTGTCGCAGGATGAATAGTAGGCGGAGAGGGCAGGTGGATTCGCACAAAGTAATGAAATGAAATGACGGTTCTCCAGGAAGAGTAGGCAAAAAAAAAAAAAGCCTCAAAAAAAGAGGGCAGATTTGGACTGGCCAGGAAATTGAAGCCATTGCAAGCAAATTGAGTTCAGGTCCTTTTGAAGGGAGAGAGCACACCAATCAATTTGGCCCCTGCCAGGCATGTGTAGACTGTTGCGGAGGGAGGAGGGGGTGTGGGAGCATCCGTTTACTGGGGGTGTGTGGAGGGGTCTGGGGACGGTAAACAGCAGATGCCAGGCAGAGGAGACGCTAGCAATCTTCACAAAACACGCACGTACATATAAACACAGCCAGAAGAAGACTCCGCTAGCATTTCCAGCATTGGAATTCACCGCAGCGTCCGCGTAGGTGGCTAGAAACATGAGCGCTTCCCTTTAAAAAGATTCACGGAAAGTGCTAAGTCATCGTTTGAGCGAGATGCAAACATCTGCTAAGATCAAAGCTTTCCTTTTTTTTCTGCATGGAATGAGGAGGTGTTCTCCGAACGATCATTCCTGCTTATCCAGTAATGATATGCTCTCAGTTGAGAAAAATTCAGAATTGCAAAACTGTTTCCCTTCCAATTTGTAAGAGAATTTATAACAATTCAAATCATAAATAATAATAATTACGTTAAAAATGCAACCATTTAGATATTTTTACTAGTTTAATACAAATAAAGACAATACTACTACTACTAACAAGAATATAGTTTTTTATTAATATAAAATAGTAAATACTTGCAGCATTTACATTAATTGTCCACCCATAAAAATAAATAAAAATTATAAAATTCAAAAGACATTTTGTATCTATGGGAGCTGTAAAAAAAAAAAAAAAAAAAAAAAAAAAATAATATATATATATATATTATATATTATTTATTTTAATAAATCCTTATATTTATATAAAATTTATTTATGTATTTAATTAATTTCCTGTTGTATACAAGCTTCCATAGGATCCTTCAAATTCAAAGTAATTTCAGAATATAAAATGTGTTTTAAATTCGAAATGACTTCCCAAATTGGAATGGCACTCAACCCTACTCAGAACGCGACATGCTTCCCCTTCTCTCAGCCTCCTTCTCCTCATCTTTCCGCAGCCAAGATCTCTCCTCCTCCTGCTAATTCTTGGACACTGGCACAACATCTCTGCTAATTGTGGCGGTTGCTCAGCAGGGCTGTTGAGACTGAAGCAAGGGTTGACGTAGGAAGGAATCATAACCCCTAAGGCCTAATTAACTCTGTTGGTTCCCCAATTAATCCATTAAGTTGTTTTGGCTCGGCTGCAAGGCCTCAGGCAGAATTTTATATACCAATACGCCGCTGCATTAGACGCTAAGATGTTGGCAAAGGGAGCAAGATGAACCGCATGACATAGCATGTGATTTTTAGATCATTTCTGTGATTTCTTATCATGATGTTGTAATTGTTTTATGTTCATGTTCTATGGTTACCTCAGTCGCCATTTAATAAGGTCTCTAAAATTTGAAGCCATTATGATCTTGATTTTAATGATTTTAATTAGGGGCAATTATCAGACAGAGGCATGCTGCATGCAATTCTAATTTATAAATTATATATAAAATGTTTTATTATGAGCATTTAGATGAGATCATGAAATGGGAAACACTATGGAATCAGAGAACGAATGAATCCAACATGCCTCTATATTAAAACCGTTTCATTGCACAGATTTCGGATTGCTTGTTATTGCAGATTCATTTGATTTGGCAGAATCAAAATGTTATTGTTATGCTACCTGATGTTTTGGCAGGATCCACCGCATCCAGTGCAATCAGTACGAAGCCAAACTGAGATAAAGGAGGAATCAGATTGTCTTTGATGTTTTTAAATAAAAATCTGTATGAAAAAAATGCTGTTTTCCAAATAACCAACCGAGAGTAAGCGGCAAAGACAGCTTGATCTCATGTATATTATGTGTTTTCAGAGATCAGAAACCTTAAACATTATCATTTTTTGCTTTGTGGATCTGTCACTTTGTCCAGGCTTTTGCACATTATTTTCATTATTATTTTTGAATAATGGAGGAACAGCAACCTGGATCATACTGCAGAGTTCAGAAAAGTTTGTTGCTCGTTTTACATGCAAAGGCAATTTACATTGGGATTTTAAAGACACGCTGAAAACCCACCCCTTGGATTCAAATGGCGAGACGAACAGCAATGGAAAAATAATTATGGGTTTTTGGCCCAAAAGCAAACAAACAAAACTTTTCTAACATTATAATGGACTCCAGGGAGACAAAAAATTATATATATATTATATATATATATATATAGTATGTGACCCCTTTAAACAACTCTTGCCTCTGGTTCAGAACTTTAAATGATCCTTAGTTTTTTGTATTATTTTTTAAAGTATCTCCACCGACCTACAATCCTAAACGGACTCAAATAGAGAAAGTGACAATGATTACCGTATAATGAAAGGCTGATACATCTGTATCTATATACATGTTTTTGTGTAATGAAAAAAATGCATAGGCTGTTTTTATTTTTTTTTACTCTTTTGTTATTATTTTATATATATAGTGTATTTTTCCCTGCAATGGTTTTAGTGGCTTGCAGAGGACATATTGGACCAAGCACTAATGAAAAATATTTTAATGCAAAATGTCAAATACACATAATCAAAAGAAATACAGTTTATATATGCATTGCAAATATATTTTGAAGATTTAAAAAATAGTGCCCAGCATACGTTTTCTGACCTCTAAACACTTTTTAAAATAGAAAACCTAGCAGCTGAAGTAAATGACTTCAGTCGAGTCCATTTGTGATCTGCAATCCAGCACGTAAATGTCCATTCCTCTTCGAGTATTTTTTATTATTATTATTGGTTTTTTTTTTAGCATTTGCTTGCAAAGTCACTGATGCAAAAAAATGGTGGCCATTAAATTGTTGACACCTCTAATTTTGGGAAGGATTCCATTAGAGGTATTTGTGTGTTGATGCTGGAATCAAATGTAGAGTGAATGCTGCATGTGCCCTTCTGCCTACAGTTTATTGCATTTTGACAGCAACATGCAATATACTGTATGAACAGCTTTTTGAGGTCCTATGGAACATGCATCTGTGCTTAAACTACTATTACAATTGGTTTAAGATTTTTTAAATGCTTTTAAAAGAAGTCTCTTATGTTCACCAAGTCTGTTTATTTGACAAGTAAATACAGTCAAATTAATACAATTTCGACATATTATTGTAACCTAAAATAACTTTTCTATTTTAAAATAGAATTTATTACTGTTATGTGAATTTTCAGCATCATTACTCCAGTCTTCAGTGTCGAATGATCCTTCAGAAATCATTCTAATATGATGAGTTGCTCAATGTTGAAAACAGTTGGAAACCGTGATACATCAGCAGGAAAAGAACAAAAAGAAAATGCCATAGTCAACACAATGACATAGTGTACAACAGTTAATTTGAAATAAACCATTCAACCCAAGTAGCAAATCAAACTGAACATAAAAACATCAGTCTGAATCCTGTGCTGAATCATTGAGAGCTCACGGAATCAATTTGGATTTGACTCACTGAACCACAGAGTCATAACTGGTCCTAAAATGTTCCTGCCAACAGTTTATTGCATTTTGACAGCAACATGCAATATACTGTATGAACAGCTTTTTGAGGTCCCATGGAACATGCATCTGTGCTTAAACTAAACATCAGTCTGAATCCTGGACTGAATCATTGAGAGCTCACTGAATCAATTTGGATTTGACTCACTGAACCACAGAGTCAAAACTGGTCCTAAAATTGTCCTGCCAACAGTTTACTGCATTTTGACAGCAACATGCAATATATTGTATGAACAGCTTTTTGAGGTCCTATGGAACATGCATCTGTGCTTAAAATAAACATCAGTCTGAATCCTGGACTGAATCATTGAGAGCTCACTGAATCAATTTGGATTTGGCTCACTGAACCACAGAGTCAAAACTGGTCCTAAAATTTCACATTTTTATTGAAATAGTGAAACTTAAATAGTCTAATTACAGGTTAATTACGTTTTTTAGTAGTGACTTGTAGTAAACATCATAATATGTTGGAAAAAAGTAGTATGGCGTAGGAAGCGCTGACTGAGAATTCTCTATTAATTCATATGGAACAAGTGTTTGTGTGCTTCGGAGACAACAGAATGATGCTGTTCCTACATCAGCTATTTCCTGTTTGTTTCCTTGCCCTCCAGTGCTTGAAAATGAGTATAATTGCAATGCATAGAGCAATATGCTGAGTCTCTCCATCGCAGCACAGACACATGGCAACACGCAGGCGGTGGGATCGTGTCACACACTGCGGCTTTGAGGGGAATTTGCCGGCTGCTTGGCAACCAAACAAATGGAGAAAACGGTCTGGGCAATTTTTATTTTCCAGATGATTAGGTCCAACAGAAATTACGGTTGCTAAGATCATTGACCATAAAATTAATCATTAAGGCGGGAATCAATTGTATTTCTTAGCCGCAAAACGGATCCATTTTTGAACGTTTGTTTGTGATTACCTGATGCTAGAGGTGAGGAGCCGTTGATGACCTGTAATCGGTCTGTTATTTATTGGACGTTCAGGAGCTCATCCGTGTCAAGGAGGACATAATCTGTCACCGCGGGAAGTCTGCTTACTTCCCCAGCAATCAGCGGATGGCCGGTCAGACCATGTCGTTTGGCTCATGTCGGGGTAATAACACTCATGAGCCATTTCAGAGATAATAGTAAAGTGTGTGGGTATTTACCTTGTCCTTGAAGATAGACACTGGTTGTCCTTGGAGATGGCGGCGGTACGTTAGTAATGACGTCTGCTGAGTCATCAGCCGCATTTACACCGTCAACCGCTTCACGTGTTTTTACAGACACAGATTGAATCTTGCTGCATATGTGTAAGCGAAGAAAGCTCTGAGATTTGGGCTGCTTTCAAATGTGGGTCTAAATGCAAAGAGTATTTACTATTTATTATATAAAATCGAGTTACTTGTATGTCCTCTCATTGTTAGGTGGGACTCAGGTTGTTATTGAATGCATGGGAATTCCTACGTTTGAATTGCATATGGAGTTAACCATGCTCTTGTATTGCACGATTGTTCTTCTAAATCAGCGTCGAAAGGTGGGGAAGGATCATAGGTTTGAGCTACAGTAGAAGTGAATTTAAACCGACACCAAGAGATAAATGACTATGAATCCTTTGCTGATATATGTGTAGAAACCACACACAAGTGGGATTTCAATTTCATAAAAAATACTAAATGAATCAAATAAATAAACACATAAAAATAAACAGTAGTTTATTGATATGCAAATATATTTTTAAATTCATATAATTAATTGCTAAATTGGAATATTTAATGTATACTAATATGTATATTAGTTTTATTAGTTAAATGTATTATTTTTATTAAATATTAAATAAACTGATTATAGATGATTCATGGGAAGTAAACAATACACATTATTGCTAAATATTCACATTTATAATTCTGTACTTCAACTACATTCAATTCTTGATGACATTTGATTAAATACGAGCACCATATGAGGAGTTCAGATGCAAATGCCAAAAATTAGAAATTTTTCTTCTAAAATGAGAATTTTTTATCAGGTTCCTACGTGTTGTGTGAATAGGTTCTTTTCATTGCCATTTATGAAATAACTGAACATAAACATATGAGTCCGATAAAATGGCACTTTTTCACTCTTCATATATCCATTTCACTAAATATTGTTGATTTTCCTTCAAAATCAGTATTACAAAACTGTAGGGGGAAAAATCCACAGATGGGCAAGAAGTGAATTTATACACAAACAGACTGTAAATAATATCTGTTAAAGTAGCCATAATAACATTGATAAGGTCTGACACACCATCATCGCTGCATCTTACAGTGTTGGCAGAATAAACTACACTGCATATATTGCACATGTTCTTATAGTGTTTCCCAGTTATCAGCCCACATAATAATCACCCGAGCATGAAGTCCTCTGCTTCTCCTGACTTCCAAAGCGAAGTGCAGTTCCTCTCGCCGCATCTCAGGGGATTGGCTTGTTTTGCGTGAATGCATCGTTGCTGTAGGGCCGCGCATACATATTCATGTATCGTCTCCTGCACATGGGGTCTCTTCACGGCACGCGGGTGCTTGGGCAGCCCTGTGACGAATTTCCACTTCATCATCGCGGCTCCCAGAGACGGCCGTCTGTGCATGAACTCCACTGCCTGCATAAGTCAAGTGATGTTATTTTTTCCACCTGCTCCTGTAAAGGACCCGTCGCCCATATGATGGGAGGAGATGCTGTTGTGACGGAATATTTGAATTCTGAATAATTCATTCAGTTCTGAATAAGAATAATTGATGGCACTCCATTCAGAGATCAGCTCTTAAATGCAATTTGGGAGTTTAGACTGGGAAGGTTCACAGGTGCAAATTAGTTTTTACAGAATGCATGCAGTCACATGAATTTTGCTATACAGTTTTTTTTTATTAATAGCAAATACATATATATCTGTGCATAAGTGGGACTTTTAATCCACTTGCGTTCTGTAGGGGTGTGAATCGGCACTGGCTTCACGATTCAAATCGATTGCGATTATAATTTTAATGATTCAATTCAATTCAATATCACGATGCATCACGATTATATCAAATTTATTTTGTGCATTTTTATTAAATTATATAACCAGGCTACCTTTTAAAATAATGATGCTAATAAACTTATTTAATTATATGAATAGATAATATTTTAGTAATCATTTTGCGTGAGTCAAAATGTTGAATATTGTGATCTGTGAGTTGGGGTGTTTTGGCTCTGGGTTCAATTTGGACTTTTGAACTGGCAAAGTAAGGATTAATATAATATTATATTAACACATGAGTAATATTATAAGTTATTTTAAAAAACAACAGAATGATGATGATGATGATGACGACGACGACGACCAACAAAATAAGAACAAATTGCATTATGTTTTATTAGGTGTCTTTAGCACAAAGCTGATGTAATAAGTAGTATTAATATGTGTTTATTATATTTTAATAATATATATATATATATATATATATCTATATATATATATATATATATATAAAGGATTATACAGTTGTGATGAGTGTAAAATTATTCGCACTGAAAGATCTCGGTCGTGCCGCCCACCTGTAAGACCAGATAAATATAGGGAAAAGGGATGTGAGCGAGTAACTAACGTTTGCTGTGACTGTTTATCCAAATGGGATTATGTTCAATCCCTGTGATTATAGCTCTGGAAAGGTGTGCTTGCCTGCGGAAAGATAGTGGGATGCAGATTACACTTATTATATATGCGCAGAGATGCCCGCAGGCACGCTAACATGTTCACATGTGCCGATTTGCAGGGAGCTGCTCGAACACGATCCATCCATACTAATGACTCGTTCCGTTTTACCTCCCTAATAGGCTGGCAGATGTGCGAACGGCCCCCTTCCCACTCTATCTGATGCTGGAAGCGAGGAGGAAACTGGGTAGATGGCCAGGAAAAGCAGTAGTTTGTCAATGCTAATCCTATACAACGCTCCATGTGACGGGTTGCAAATGTTGGACTGCCAATAGCGATATAATTGTGCTTTCTTTCAATCTCTGGCTCGTCAGGTTGCCATGGCTGCTCGGGTTCCCCGCGTTGCCATCGGCCCTGTGCGCGAGCCACCGAATTAGGGTGGGAGACACAATCCTGCTTTTCTGTAAGCAAATAGGTTTAGCACCTGGCAACACTCACTGAACACTACATTATCCCCTCATCGCTAGGGGAGACGGGCGCCTCTCTCTGTCCTCACCTTCTCTTGTGCGACACGTGTTTTTGTCGCTCTCTCTTTTTTTAGCTCTCGTAATCTCGGGCCGTCTGGGTCTGATGTGCGGTCCTGATTCGGGACGCTGGCCGGAGCGAGTGCAGTGACATTTGGTGGAAGAGTCGTCCCCGGTGTCAGGATCCATTTTCCTCATGTTGCCTCTCTTTCCTGTGCATCTCGCTCTCGCTCTCTCAACCTCTTCACAAATTCAGTCGGTTTCCATTAGACAGCCATCTGCCTGGCCTTTTCAGGTGCTGCTGTTTTGGAGGGGTGGAGTTGGCCAGGTCAGGGCATGTTCTCATGACGGGCCTAACTGAGGGCCTGATCCACAGTTAAACGTGGGCTGCGTCACTGTTTAGCCCGTACAGTGCAACACTTGCATCCGGAAATAAATACTGACATTTTTCAATACTGACATTGATTTAGCTATAATATTTATTAAAATAACTAAAAAGATAAATAAAAAGAACATTTCAGGACATACTACCCAGTTTCTAAGAGACTCGATAGGATTTATGCTTGTGTAGCAGAGAACCACACCCGAGTGGATTAAATTTTAAAGAAATCCTTCACGAAAATAGTTAGGCTACAATTCCAATTATTTTTATTGTATTTCAGTTTTTTTATACTTTGTGTGTAACTTACCTTAACTATGTGCATTTGAAGTATAGTACTAGTATATAGGCTGTTATTAGTACTTATAATGCACACATAAGGGCCTTTCGCACCGATTTAGTTCCAGAACTAAATGTACGGTACTAAATTACTGGGACGATTTTGCGCAAACTATTTCCCAGTACCATTTAAAGGGTTGCATTCGCACCGACAGTGTGTACCAAGAAGTGAGGTAAGCCGGTCGACAGTGACGTCATTTGTGCGCGGCGTTCAACAACTGAAACAAAGAAGAACAACATTAACAAAAGGAGGATGAGGACGCTGTGATCGGAGCTGTTTTTTTTTTGTGTCTCGTGGGTTTCACAATAATGGACATGAAATACGTATAGGCTACATAAAGCGATTGAAAGAACGGAAAGGAACACTAAGAAACTCCAACGACAACTGCCAGTGCTACATTTGCTACAAGTGCCTGCACTTCAGCGCCCGTCCATCTATCGCTGTTCTCCATACTTGTGAAATAAGTTGACACAATGTTTACACGGCGTTTTCACACACGTTTGGCCAATCAATGTCTACTTGCGTCACGATTAGTACCAGTTGTGCTGGTTTGACCCTGCTCCGAGTAGGAGCTAATTTGGTTCTCGAAAAAAAGGCAGTCCGATACTAAAATTGCACCCAGTTCCGGCGGAGCGAAAACGCCAAAAAGTGGGTAGTTACACAATTAGTTCTGGTACTATGAAAAGGTTCCAGCGGTACGAAAGGCCCGGTAATGCACTTATCTGCAGGACAGAGGTAAATCCATTAACCGACCCAATACTAAACAGTTAAACTTGATTTTTTAAAATTAACTTATTCTACTTTGTAGATTATCATATAATAATATATATATTATATATATATATATCATATATATATATAATTATTTTATTTTAATCAAAAATGGCTGGATCAATGGAGCGGTGGGTTTGGCTTCTGGATTTCAATTTTTGAACTTTGCAAACCAGTAGGCAATAAATTAAAATATTTTTAGTAGTGTTATGTATTATTTGTTGGTATTGTATTCTATTATAAGGTTTATTTCTATTCTGTGTAACTGCTAAAAGTTAACAGAACCTTTGAGTGGATTAAACTGATGGGAGTGCATGAAACACACACACACGTGACATTTGTTACCCACTTATTGACAAGAATGTTGAATCATAATAAAATATAAACGATTAAAAAATTCACCCAAGCATAAAAAAGTGGGAGATAGCAGTTAGTAAAGCGTGAGTAAAGCTTTTTTTTCCCCCTTTGCTGCAGTTATGTAGTTTGAGAAATGCAGAATTATTTTTATATGATAAATTCACACAAAATAATTACACAAAGACTATTTACACTAGTCTTCTTTCCTTAAAAAATAAAAGTGAATTAATAGAATTAATTTAAATTAAATTAACTGATTAAATCAATTCAATTAGTTAACAACTCTACTTAAAAGAGTTTATTTATTTGTCTGTTTTATTTTATTTTATTTTAATGTGAATAGAGAAAATGAATAAGAAAATGCCTCCAGATCTCAGGTATCTGTAGAGCTCTGCAGGCCCACAGCATTCTCGCTCTGCTGTTCTTCTGAAATTAACCTCCTCTGCATTCAAGACAAGTCTGGAGAGTCGAAGTCCTTGCAGTTCAGAATGTTATGTGGTCGTCTGGAGCAGAGACAGAACCCTGAAGCCCCTCGGCTCAGACTCTGAGGGCATCCTGTATGAAAGTTCAGGACACGTCAAAGCGGATCTCGATCATTCTGATGCGTTCGTTCTCTGACCACCTCTCTTTGTAGGGCGGTTAAGAGTAAAGCAGCGTGGGGTGCTTCACCTCGTGTCACGGCTGCTTTCAGATGATGGCATGTCATTCAAGGAACTCCTGACACATCCGATCTGCATCTCTTATGCAGCGGATACTGCACTTCAGTCTCCTCAGAGCGTGAGAGAGAGAGGGAACCTCGGTGGGTCGAGTGGTATTTGTGTAACACGAGAGCGCCCATTGTATAGCGTTTAACCTCAGTAAAGAGGCCTTTGCAATATTTCAGGCCGTTATGAAATTGCCTCATGCCCCGGGTCTCTACTCGGAGAAAAAAAAATAAGAGGAAATAGACAGAAGCACAGACCTTTTTCGAAGACTCTGGCCTTTTCATGGCTGTGGTGTGGAATAGGATGGATGTTTGTTGTTGTCCTTTGATGGGGTTATTTTTCTATGATAGGTTGATTTCTCAGCACACCTGCACCCACAGTTTGTTTACTTTTAATAAGTCAGAGGCTGGGGAAAGTTGTTTGTGAGGGTATTGTCCCGCTGTTTTTGTCCATACAGTCGTCCAGTTTCTACTGTAAGGAGCAAAATCATATCTTGTACAGTGTTTGTTTAATTAACTTTTTAATGGTTTAAAAAAAAAAGTTTTAAATTAAGAAAGGGATACATTAAATTGATCAAAAGTGGAAAAAAAAAACATTTAAAATTTCAGATTAAACTTTTTCACCCCTTGTGTCTAAAATAAAATAATTCTGCAAATTAAAATAATTCGGAGCTTTTTTTCATCCACGCTTTTTGACAGATAATAAATGTATATATATATACTATATATAATATTTAGTATATGTATATGTTAGGGCTGTCAAACGATTCAAAATTATGTGATGTTAACGCTTGTCAGAGTTAACTCGTGATAATCGCAAAACCGTAATCGCACCTTTTTATCTGTTATAAAATGTACCTAAAGTAATAATTTTCAGGTTTTGAATACTCTAATCAACAAGGGCATGGACAAATATGGATGCTTTATGCAAATGTATGTCTATTATTAGTGAAACCATAGTCAACTTAGAGTATAAAGACTACACATGTTTCATATGTCATAGATGTTTTTTTGCCACGGGTCAAACAGAAAATGTGCGCTTCGCTAATCGCCCGTTAATTATAATTTGCGTTAACGTGTTATTAACGCGTTAATTTTAACAGCCCTAATATATATATAAGTAATTTTATTTTAGACATGCAAAAAAAAAAAAAAAAAAAAAAAGCATTGCCTGCAATCTCGAAACAGAAAGTGTGGCACATCGCTTGCAGCTTCATTGACTATAATGGAAACAATGTGATTTTTTGCGTCGTGATGTGCCACTGTTGACACCGTGTTATGCTAATGTGCCTCGTGTTGCAGATTGGAGGGTGCAGAAAAATTACATTTTCCTCTTCCAGATCTCTAAACCTTTTCACTCTCTCCGAGGGAAACAAGACAGATGGTGGTGCTAAAGCAGAAGGAGGGAATGCAGAAGTAAGAGGACGCTTAAGAGGAACAAATCAGTCCGTCAGCAGTACAGAGCGCCGCGGCCATCTTCAGCCTAGCTACAGTCCTACGCTTGATATATTTCAACAGAGTGCACGCAGAAGCATTATGAGTAAATTCACAGGTGATAATAGCTTAAGGTAAAGAGGCACTTACAGGAACCATAGCGGGGAATGAGAGAGAAGGAGAGATAAAACAAAAGAGCCGAGCCATTGTGCGGCCTGTCGGCTTGCTGAGAGAAATGAGTCAAGTGGCACTGCATCGATTTACATCTCATCTCTAAAACACGTTCTCATTGAGCAAATAAGCGTTATTTCAGCGGGGCTAGAGTTTTACCTCTCGAATGGCACTGCATGGACTTATCGCTGTATGAAGTGTGCTCACAATCAATAAGGGCTGTCTTTATCCGCCGTGAGAATCTCACGTTAACATGGTGCACACAGCGGTTTGCTGTGAAAACCTTTTGAAGAATATGAAAAGACATGATGTGGTGTTTACACGTGGCTGTTCTCAACATTGATCTATACTGCATATAGAGCCACTAGCCTGCTGAAAACAGCATGTTACGCCAGACTAATGTGGTTAGGTCACTCGACCTTTGGGCAAGGAGGATCTTGTTTTGATGGTTTTATTGAAGTTTTAGGTTTTGGAGTCAGTAAGGGTGTTTTTTTTTAACAGAAATTAACACTTTTATTCTGCAAGAATGCATTGCAAATAGATTAAAAGGGTAAGTAAACATTATTATATGTTCCAAAAAATATTTTTTTCTTCAAATAAATGTTTTTGTTTTGAACTTCCTTTTCATCAGAATTCAGAACTGTTGTCAATTCTCAAAATGATAATAAATGTTTCTAGAGCACCAAATCAGCATATTATTTTAAAATGAGTAAAATAAAAAGGATGAATTAAAAATAATATATATCTTATCTCTCTATCTCTTCTCTCTCCTCCTCTCTCCGCTCCTCTCTCTCTCTATATAGATCATAATAATATACACACACTGTATATCTTATAACAATAAGGTTAAAATCTGCATGTAAATGGGAATCTCTTATGAAATGCTCCTTTGTGGCGCATTATAAGGATTATCTCATTTTTTCATGACCTAGAGATTGAATCAAAATGTCTTAATTGATATTCTAGTGAAAGGAAAGGTTCTGTCTGGCGACATATGCAGAATTTTACAATCATTTTAGCTATGCAGTCCTCGTAAACCGGCGCTTCTTACTGTATCAACAGCACTGCTCGCAATTCAAATTCACCTCCATCAATTCACCAACCAAGGTTTGAATCAAGTCCGCTTCCTTTGTTTTTTTTTTTTTTTTTAAAGAAAAATACTCCATTTACTTCTATTTATGCTAACCTGGGCAGTGTCATCTACGTAGTCAACAGGAATTGCTAATACCTGGTTAGAGGCTTTTAAAAAGCTGGAACAGTGAGTAACCATCAGACCAGCTTTTATTTTGGTTTTTGAATGAGCTCTAGCACTTAAAACTCTGGGTCGTGGCTAGAGAAGAATGGGTTGCTATCAGTCACTCCATACTGAGAGACACCACACACACACCCACACACACACACACACACACACACACACCACACTCTCTCTCAGTCAGGAAGCACACAGTCTCTCTGCCTGGTTGAGGAGCTGTTAGCGTGTAGCTAATGCTTTGAGGCAGATCAGAAGAGGGTTTCAGAGCAGCCCTTTACACCGCAGTCTGGAGGACTCGCTGACTCTCAGCACCGGACACTCACAGCTGGGCTCACCGCCAGAGAGGAGAAAGAGTAGAGCCAGAACAAAGATAAAGAGTGCTTGCTGCAAAGAAAAGTAGAGAAATTCAGGTTCAAGAATTTGGCAAAGTACAATTAGCCCAGAGGGAACAACGCTAATCACTTCCCTGTGTATCATGGTAACCATAGTTTCCGCCAAAATATCACACTCGCTACAACTATTAGTGATGCTTGCCTGACTAGTACTGTTACTATCACTCTTACTATTCTTAGGGTTTAGTGGTGTGTAACACGTCTTGCACTGTTTGAGCTACTTACGTGAATGAGCCCTCAAATCTTGTGCATTTTTTGTTGATAAAATGGGCAAAATATCCCATGTATACTACCGTTCCAAGTTTGGGGTCATTTATACGTTTTTAGAAGTCTCTAATGTTCACCAAGGGTGCATATGTTTTGCTATTTAAAATACCCATTTTTGATTAGAATACATTTTAAAATGTCATTTATTCCTGATGCAAAGCTGGATTTTCAGCATCATTACTCCAGTCTTCCCAGCAGGCACAGGACGTCAATATAACGTCAGGTTGATGTTGGACATGACGCCGGACAGATGTTTCATTTTGGTTGAGAATGAAAACCGGGTTGATGTCAGTATTTGACGCCAATTTGACGTTGACTTAATGTTGGATTTTGGTTACACAACCTAAAAACAACAAATATCAACGTCAGCTGATGTCGGTTTTGGACATCAAATTAACATTGACAATAGATGTTGAATCGACATTGAATCTGGGTTCAGTGGCACATGAAAGGTTGTGCTGCCATATATTTTTGTGGAATTCTCTGAGCAACTACAGAATTTATTTGAAAGAGAAATCTTTTGTAACATTTAAATGTCTTTGTCACTTTTGGTAAATTTAATGCATCCGTGCTGAAGAACTACTACTACTAAAATTAAATTAACAAACAAACAAATACATTTCTTACTGAAACTTTTTGAGTTAAACTGAACATTGAAAGATTGGTCTCCAAATCCAGAGACCAAAATGTAAATAAATTAGTAGTAGTAAATATAGTAGTAAAAATGGCATAGGTAGCATTAGAGGTACATTTAAGAATCTTTTAATATTTTTTTGTTTGATTTTATTATTATTTATTTCTAGATAATGGTGGCTAATAGCAAGTTTCTTTATTTTAAAATGCAATGATGTATGGTATTATGGCAGAATCTATGGCTACTTTGGCACGTTTCTGTAAGGATCATTCACTTGCGTGAGCTCATATATTTAGATTGTGTTGGGAAGTACCTCTAATTAACTTGTCTACATTTAAATCTACTTAAATCTGCTGCACTAAGCGACCGGAAGGCTTCAGAAATGCTTAAAAACGATCGCGCACAGCCCTGACCCAGCACAAAACACACCAAAGCACATCCACCAGGAGATTTCTACTATTTCCATCAGGATGAGTCTACACATCCATTCACGCTAGCATTCGAAGTATCCAGAGGCGCTCCAAGCAGCACGCTCAGGATTTAACAATGCAAGCACAGTGCATGTTTTATTCACCTTTTTTTGGCATGTTAGAGCAGTTTCGGGGCTTGGAGGGCATGTTCTTGGGACACTGGGAGAAGAACCCCTCTTTAAAGCTGGCGTTTCATCCCTCCCAAGTCATGAATACCTGTCCAGTCTATGTGTTTGTGTAATGAAAGCAGTTTCCAGCTTGTTCTGCCCCGTACAAAAGGACGTTACGTGAGCTGCAAGGGTTGTATCGGTCCCCCTCATCCGTGTACGAAAATACTAAAGATGTTTTCTGTGACCACGGACGACTACAGATTGGCCCGGGCCGGCGTTTGAGCCACCGAGGCCAATGAAAGGGCCCGTACGATGGGAGGGAGGTCACCGTGTTCTGCCTGTAATGAAGAGCGAGGGGATCATTACCAGAGAACACATGCGCTGAGAGCCACACTACAGAGAGCCGAGCCGAACGAGGCCTTCGGCGCTGCACAGAAACCTTCTCCTCTGATGTGCGACGGAAACGAGTTGGAGAGAGAGGCAGAGAGCACCATAATGGAGAAGGGGTAGGGAAAATGAGCCGATTTAAGTAGATAAAAAAGAAGGGACGGTGAAAAGAAAGAGGGCTACAAAAGGTAAAGCGTGCAAGGTCCGTCCTCATCTGCTGCAGTGGTGCGTTCAGACCAACAGAGGGCAGGCAGCCTTTTATTATGACTCAGGACGGACTGTACATCTCCTGAATCGGTGCTCTGTTTCACTCCATAAAAACACCTCCATAAAGCAGGATATATATCTCTCACGCACTAGAGCTTCAGCAACAATGATGCTTTCAAAAAAGTGTGTGTGTGCGTGTTTACTGTATATATCTATATATCTAGTATTTCACACTGTTGGCAGTTCTCCCAAGTTATTCTAGCAGTGAGTTTTAAGGGACTATTTTTCCACAGAAAACCCACTAACAAGTGTGTGGAAAGAGATAAACAACTATAAATGACAGATCTCATCTGAGGCATTGTGGAAAAAAAGATTCCTTTGCCTTTTGGTGGTTCACGTATATAGCAGTGAACATGATCTTGTGCTGTCCATGGATGCATCTATCTGATTCAATAGAGCTATCTATTCTACTATTATTATCTCTCATCTATCTATCTATCAAACTTAATGTTTCCATTGATTATTCCTTTAGTATTTTTGAGAACCACTTGTCCAATAATTGTTTTGAACTAGGTACAAAAGTATTTATTTTATTTTATTTTATTACTTATAACAAGTAGCCAATAATCATATGGATTTAGGGACAACACAGGAAAGTTATATTATACATTCTATGTTTATTGGCTATTGGTTTATTTTACAGAGCCCAGTTTTTCCTCTCTCATCAACTCAGTCTGCAAGCTCAATATTGTCTTCATTCAATTTGGGAGATAATCTGTGTAATGGATCGTCAAATGCGATAAATATAGCTGATACTGGACATTTACTTGTAGCTGAAAGCATAAACAAATGCAGCACACATATTTAATGAATAAACAAAAACACGGGATGGAGATGACTGTGGATGCCAGATTTTCCAATTCCATTTCCAACTTTTACAAATCATCAGTAACCAAACTCCTTCTGTGTTGCTTTGGCAGAAGAATGCAGAACCATAGACAAAACTAAATGTCTTGAAGTCATTTGGTTCTGTGTAAGAACCATTCTAGATTCCTCATCAGTTGTGAGGTGTAGGGACATATTGTGTGCTGCTGTTTTGAATGCTCGTGTGTTTTCTCGTGTTGTTGTGATTCTGAAAAGCTGCAACACAAGAGCCGCGTTCGGTGCTTGTTTCAGCAGGTGGTGAGGCGTTGCTGGATTGGATTATTTTCTCGAGTGTGCGAGGTTGGAAGCAGCAGTGAGGTGGTAGACGTTCTCTCTCCTTCCTTGAGCAATCTGAGCAATCGCCTGCAAACGAAAAGCACACCAGGGCTGCTATGGAAATATCCACGCTGAGACCAGAACCTCAATTTCCTGTCACAAGTGTGCCCTTTTATTTTGCGTGTATGCATCTACCTACACGTGTGAGTCATTGTGCGGATATATTAATCACCGTTTGAGTGATCTGCTGATTGCGCTATTACGGCTTTCTTTTCTTTTTTTGAGTCTGTGTTGGTTTGCATGCACACTCCACCATGACACCTAGCTAAAAAGAGCAGTGACATACTTGATGTAAAAAAAAGTGACAAGCAATAAAAGCTTGTCCTCTCTAATAAAGGCCTTTTTCAGCTCAACAAAAGCTTTTTCCTGTGGGTCATGGTTTGATTGCTTAACTCAGGTTAGTGGGGTTACCGCTATAGGTACACTACCATTCAAACGTTTGGAGTCAGTAAGAAGAAATGAATACCTGTATTCCGCAAGGACGTGGTAAATTAATCAAAAGAGACAGTAAAGTAATTTAAAATGCTACACAATTTGTCTATTTCAAATAAATGGTGTTCTTTGTAATTTTCTATTTATTAAATAATTCTAGAAAATATCACACCTTCCACAAATAATGTGGAGCATCAGATGTCCATACTGATAATGTTCTAAGACCAATCAGGCATTAGTTGAGCTATGAAGAAAAAACTTCAATGGCAGTGTACCGTATTGACCCTAATATAAGACGATGTTTTTTTCTTGGAAATACATCTGAAAAAACGTGGTCGTCTTATATTCAGGGTCTTGACTTTGACATGTCAATAATACACCCAACAACAATAGGTGGTGCCAAATAAGCATAAAACAAGTGTGCCATGAAATACGTAATGTAATGGGTGTTGTAAAGATACCTTATAGCTGTATGAGTCGTGACTGTCACGTTAGCCTGATGGGACTAAACTCCTTTTGTGATTTTAAAATGTAAGACAGTACCTAGATTTGAAGACTACAGTAAGATTTAACTTCTACTGTTCATAAGATTTTGGTAGGCTACTATTCGATGGATAGCCTAAATGTCCTAATAGATGGGGATACCTGTTTGGTTAATGGGATATCAAAAAGTGTATATTTTTTAAAAATGTGATTGTTGGTACATTTTACCAATTTTTACCATACTTCCAAAACAAAAATTAAAATAGGTAAAATATGCAATATGAAAATAATTGAACAAGATTTGTTTTTTAAAAAGCCTTTTTCTAAAAGGTACATCTGGAAAAAGGGGGTCCTCTTATAATCAGGGTCGTCTTATATTTGGGCCAATACTGGTATTACTGTGTCTAACAATTCAGAAGGCAAAAATGCTTTGTTTTCCAGTTATGATTACTCAGAAGCCGCGGGCATTCTAACTAATTAAATTAAGATATGTATTCAATTCAGGGCAGTCAGATATTCATACCGTTCCTTTTCAATGGCAGAGGGTGTGATCAGTTCCGTTCGTCCAGGTACTGAAACGGACTATTTGCAGCTCTCATAGGCACCACAACAACTCTCTTTGTTATACTAATGCACATCCAGCTTCTCAGTTATTATTATGCATTCTAGTTAACTTTTTGGCAGAAGTTTTAAGATAATAAAAATAATAAAAGTTGTTCATTGCCACTTATGGTTCCATGGATAACCTTTAAATCAGGGAACATTTCCATTTAAAAAAAAAAAAAAAGGTATTTTAGAATCTTCGAATTCTTATTAAATATTTCATATGTAATGTCCACTGAGGGGTTAATTTTGTGCTAATGATAGGTAAATTGTATATTATACATGAGAAAATTCTAATTAGCTGGTTTTTTGCACGTTTTCAGCGTGGACGGGCAAATTCATTCAATTCAAGTTTATTTGTATAGCCCTTTTAACGATACAAATCGTTGCAAAGCAACTTTACAGAAAATTAAGTTTCTACAATATTTAGTAGTAGCTTATCAGTGGTTACTGTCAGTTACATATGGCAGAAATGCACAGAAAAAATCAATTAAAGACACAGACGATGAACACCAATTATTATATGATGCAATCAAACTTATAGCAAAATTTGGTAGTTCTGTATGTTCTGTACAAATTACGCCTGGAAATTTTGCGCCTGGTTAGGACCTGCAGCAAGGCTGGTTCAGGTGCGAAAGAGAGCGCTGTTTTCCGACAGCATGCTTGCTCGTGGTGGAAATGGAGGGGGTTGTTAGCATCTCCACCCCTTGGGAGAAACACTGAGAGATGGAGGAAGCGAGAGGTGCGCTTGCCAATGAGTCGTCCCATGAGATCCAGACAGAAACAGCAGTCTATTATTTCTCAGACATGTGGCATCTGGCTGCAAAAGTCTCCCTGTTCATACGGAGGAAAGATAATGCTGACCCTAGATGTGAAATGTTCTTGATGCAGACTTAAAATCATCACGTTAAGAACAGATACGGCAGCGAATGAACTCTAGCCAGATTTGTTGTGCCTTCTAGAGAATTACGGAAGATGTTCTGAGGTTTTGTGACATTCGCTGGAAAGTTCCAGCAAACTCTGGTGCTAATCTCTACACAGAGACCTGATCTGCCGCTAAACCGCGATAACAGTTCTCAGACGGCGATGACTTTTGCCGAGCAGGAGGCTAGGTTAAACCCAGACTTAACGCAAATCCATTAAGCGCTACTCTGTTGGATGTGAAGCACTCATAAGCAAGCCCTGAAATTCCTCCTTAGAAAAACTGACATAAGCCTGAAACGTAGGAAATGTAATTCATTAAAGATCTGCATGTTCGCAGATTTGTTTATGCATGTCGTAATATTTACTCGCAGCCAAAGATGTCTCCATTTTCTGAAAAGTGCTTTAGCAACATCCACTTTCTTTTCTTTCTTCGCTCCTGAGCCCCGAGTGAGGGAATCGGGTGGCGAGATCGACTCGTGCGTCTTTGAGCAGAAAACTTCTGTGACACTGATTCTGTGTACTCTGACGAGGGCAAACATCTTAGCTGAAAGCGGCTATGTTTGCTTAGCACCAGTGCCGTCGCCAGCGCATTTGGCCCGTTGCAATATAAAAACACGCAGCTAATATGGGCTGACAAGCATGATTGCGTGTAAATTGGCAGTGGCGAAGGTTTAAGCTGGTCTTATGCTAATACAGCAGTGAGTGACTGCTGGGCAAACACACAAACACACACATTCATGCCCACATTGACTTTCGCATGGTGTGAGGCGCAGGTACACGGGATCCTGTATTAACTTTTGGAGAATTGGGAAAATGTAGCATACATATTTCTCACTGGCCATAAAGCTTTATTTTGCATCATTTGTATTAAAAATATATTTTTGGACCATTGAAAATAGGATTATTTAGCTATTTTTTCTTTGCATATTTGTGATAAACAGCACAGGTCAATGTGTCCCTCGAGATGAGCCAGAGTCTGTCCAATTGCCACAAAAACAAAATTTGATTTTTATTCCTCATATGTATGATTTGGTGGCTTAATACGAGAAATATGTACATAGATAAATCCCTTTTTATCCTTTTTTTTCCTCTTCAGTAAAAAAAAATATTCATAAAATAAGATCAATTTATGTAAGAAACAGAATTTCATAAACCACACAGTATTCATTCATTCATTCTTTTTAAGATTTATAATTTATTTAAACAATATGCCAATTAGATGAAATATATCAAGAACATGTCTTGCATAACATTTATTAAGTCATAATGTTTTTTGCTATTTATAATCTGTATTTTATTTGTTTCACAATTTAAGTTATCAGCTAATTAAAAAGTATTTCGGTTCCATTTCCCCATTGATTTTTATTGGCATTTGTCACTAAATTTTGGATGCAGCATGCACATTTACATTAACACACATGCATTCATGCATCATTAGATATTTAAAACATTGTGAGCACATAAGCAGCCATGATACGTTATCCCTGCATATAATGTGTGTGTATCAAGTCTTGCTTTACTACCGTTTATAATTGAAGTGTGATCACATACCTGTGCATTCATTTCATGGTGGTTTGCGTATCACGCTGGGACATTAGAGGTGTAGTATTTCACTCTGCAAGCTGATCTACACACAATATTGCTCTGATGATATTGTATTGTGATATGAGAGATTAATGTGTGTGAGTTGATAGTGTGGTTTTTGGCAAAACCCAAGGATATCATATGAATACAAATACTACACAGGACTTGTGGTTTATAGAGCACGTGATATCCTTCATATCTATTACTAAAATTATGTGTGTGAAGTTGTAGTTGGATCAGTCAGAACTGGTATGATATACAGTAGTTTATCATATGACTGAACTTACACTCACTCAATATGTACAGTATGTACGTGCACGCTCAGACAGTTTAAAAGACACGTCTCTGTGATAAGTGCAATTTAACACTTCAAACAGGCTGTGCCACCAACTCCCATTTTATTTGTTGATGATTGCGTTCATTTCACACTTTTATATTTGTTTTATTACTTTTCACAGCATATGTTGCTACTTCAACAACTTAAATCACAAGTAAATAATGCCAAGTAAACTGACTGTCTGAAACAAACTTATTCTGAAATTTTCCCCCATAATTACTTTAAACAATAATCATCATACTTTCTTGCATGATCACTTTGTGATGTAAGTGGTCAGAAGGTGAAAAGGTCACTGAGATTGTTCTGAGCCCAGAGATCTGAGAAGGTTTGTGGTTTGTCCAGCTTAAGTGGTTCGTAGCTCAGGCTGTCATGCTGAAGTTACTGTTCGCCTCGTTTTTTTTTTTTTTTTTTACCTCTAATTGAATGTCACTTGCTTTCTGAAATGCTCCAAATTATATAATGAGGTCATTTGCATAGCGCTGAGATTGGCTGACCTTTGCTTTTGCCAATAATTACAGCAGAGTTGTCTAAGACAGTCGACAGAGATGGTGCAAAAAAAGACAACGTCCCGCTCAGAAAGGTTAGCGGAGAGCTCGGTGCTGGACTTTGCGAAATGTCATTAGAATTTCTTGGAGTATGCTCAAAATTAGCAAGTGACCGAGATCAGCAATGCAGAAATATTTTCTGTGCTTGGTTAAAACTAAGTGTGCAATTATTTCCCAGATTGTGTGTAAATTATTGTGTATGCAAGCAACGGAAAGCTCACAGATGCAGGATGGTACAGGCACGCTGCATCATCAAGACGTTTCGATGGTGATGCCGGAACCTTCACACGGTTTTGAGCCTCTGTGCCCAGTGTGAGCACATGGCATGTGAACTGGGATGCTCTGGCCAGGCCGTGCCAACCCAGCAGTGATATTCCGCCAACGCCTACCAGCGCTGTGGGCAGAGCCTGTGCTGACCGGTCGTCTTCGAGAGCAATGAACATAGGACATACCACCTCTATCACAACAACTCATTATACTGTTACAAAGTTTGGGGGCAGTAAGATTTAATTTATTTATTTATTTTTTTTATACACTTGAATCAAAAGTGACAGTAAGACTGTTCTGATGTAAAAAAAAATAAAAAAAACTAAATAGTTAGATATAATATATATATCTATATATCACACAATATATATATCATATATATATATATGATATATACTGTCGTTTCAAGCTATTGTTTATCAATTTTCATAACATGATGATGATAATAAGAAATGTTTAGTGTAGCAGCCAAATCAAGCATATTTTAGAACGACTCATGTGACACTGAAGCTAGAGTAAAGATGCTGAAAAGTCAGCTTGCATCACTTTTAATTATTAATTCGTTTTTAAATGTGTTTCAAATAGGAAAACACTATTTAACTATACATTTAAAATAAAGGGGGATCCAGAAATTAAATTGAATTTTCACAATGTATTAAATAATAATAATAAACAATATTTATTTTAAATGGGTCTTTGATGCAAATTTTCTTATGCTGTTGTCTAATTGCTAGTGGATCACAGCAATAAATACATTTTAAAATATATTTAAAATGAGGCAACTTATTTTAAATAGTACATTTTATTGTAAACTTTAATGCCATTTTTAAATGCTCTTGCAACACAGGAAAAGAAAAATACAATGCAGGCTTGTTGAGCATAAAGAGACTTGTTTCAAAACATTGAAGAAAGCCTTATCAACCCTAAACTTTTGATTTGTAATGCTTTTATCTATCTATCTATCTATCTATCTATCTATCTATCTATCTATCTATCTATCTATCTATCTGTCGTGAGGTCACCTTCATCATCTCAGCTCAATACGGCATGTCATAACACCGTCATTTTGAGCGATTATTAACACATCATATCATTAGCGCATTACGCTGTATCCACTGTGCACATGATGTCACATGTTCTTTAGTGCTGAGAGCTTCGTAAAGTGAAACGTGACTTGTGCTTGCTGTGCCGAGGGGCAATTTTGACCAAATAAAATCCAAAACATGCTATTTGTTCAGTAAATTAATTTCTATAAAAGTCAATAAATCCCTCAGCTGTCAAATTTGTAATTCAGTCTCAATCCACAATATTGACTGAAAGTGGGCGGTTGATTGGATAAGAAGGAGACAGGCATTAATGTGTGGCTCTGTCTCTCTGCTCTCTGGTTTTATAGTCGCAGCGGCGCGTCACGTTTCACCTGCCGGACGGGTCTCAGGAAAGCTGCAGTGACAGTGGGCTGGGGGACCATGAGCCTGTGGGCAGTGGGCCGCTCATCTCACACCCTCTCCCTCTGGTGCAGGCACAGGACGAGTTCTACGAGCAGGCCTCTCCGGACAAGAGGACCGAAGCGGACGGCAACTCGGACCCCAACTCCGGTGAGTCTGCTCATGTTTGCGGTGCAGCTCTAGTTACTCTCCTTCTCTCTTTGTCCCTGCTCTTCTCTGAACTTAACAGAGGAGGAGGAGCTGAGCCACAGAGCAAGATGAATATCACAGATGATAGTTTTCATTATACGCCTTCCCACTCAATGTGTACAACAATTTAATGTTCTGCAATAACAGTTTAGAAATGTAAATATAGAGGGCTCTCACGATACACAGAATGAAGTTTGCACAAGTGAACGTAGTTGTAACAAATAAGAGATGGGTAGAGGCAAAATTGCACAATTATGCGTATCTGTGCAGAAATGCAGTAGATGTGCATTAAGAGATCTAGAAGATGTGTGTAATGCTGAAAATAAGCCCTCTCAGCAATGTTTCTTTGACTGTGTTTTCGCTTTACACCTCATATTAACCAGTCGCAGCATGGCGTTTCCAGCATTTTTTTCTGTTCACGCTGAACTCTTGATGCTGTGCATAATGACAGAAGGCCTGGTAATCAGAATATATATGTCGTTTAATGTACATTTGTGACAGTCGGTGGGATTCGCTTTAGGTAGAGCAAATAAAAAGCAAGCAGCAAAATGTCTTGCCATTGTTTGTGTCTGGTTAGGACTGTATAGATGGCAAAATGAGCCTGTTATATCAAAAGTAGCAATTGCTTAGATGGTACACTGGAATATTTGGTGTAAAATAAATGTTTAAATAAAAATGTAAATGTTCAATAGCTAGTAAATTCCAAAAACAATTACAAAGAAAAAGCAAGTAACACAAGTAAACAAGTACTGGTTTTTTTGTGTTTTTTTTATGCGTTCTTCAAACTGCCAAAATCTGTTTACTTAGTGTTACTTGCTTTTATCAATCTTATATATATATAATATTATAAATATAATATATATTATCACTATTTTACGATAAGGAAAATAATTTTTCATTTTGAAATTTGGACCATTTTGAATTATTAGTATTATTTGTGCCAGTTAAATACAATTATCACATTCTAATTCAAGAAAATAATGATCGAATACTCTAATAAAATAGTTTAAAATAAATAAATCGACAATAAATTAAAAACAAAGTACAACAAATATACAAAAAAGTGAAGAATATAACTTCTTAAGAATATAATATAAGCTTTACTATTTAAATATCTTTAACTGTGCAATCTTTTTTAATCATTCAAATAATGAGAATCATATAATTTGTTGAATTGTGGTAAGCAGGATTTATTATTTATTTATTGATTTGTTTCTGGGAAAAGTGCTAAATTATCATAAAAATAATAACAGCGAAAAATCTAAAATGGTCTTAACCTTCATTGCTCAGCAAAATATATTTTCTTGTTTCCTTCCCTTGATTTATTTTGAGGTGAAATATGGCCTGGATCTGTTATTGACAGCTTTGTGAGGTTCATCCAAATGCCCCCCAAAATCTTTAAATCAGCTGAATGAAAAACAAATATCAATTACAAAAAATAAAACAGAAGTTTGTGCAATTGTAATAAAAAAATGCTTTGAAAGGAAAATTATCTTTGCAGTTTTGCTCATCTAAGCAGTGTGAACCAGCAGAACCTTCATTCTCACCTTGAGTAAAATTAGGAAAGGTCGGTCAAAAGAAGACATTTGATTTATATGTCATTGTCCTTAATATGTCACCATAGGTTTTGAGGTCCCTTCCTGCGTGAAAAGAGCCGTGATGGAAGTATGTGTATTTATACGCTAATGGTCAGTCGCGTCTCTCTGGGCTGAGAAAGTGAAGCTCTATTGGGCTCAGCACGTACTTGATTTATTTAGCAATGATTTCCCTGTTGGGGTCTCATGCGGCAAAGATGTTCAGTTTTTATATTTCCAGCCATAGCACTCCATGACCTACTTTTCCAATCACAGAGAGCCATAGATCTGCTCCAGCACCTGTATCGCCCAAGGTCAGAGATATTTAACGTGCGCACATTTGCACCTCACGATTCATTTGAGTGGTTTAACTAGTTTTTGGACAGTTTTTCACACCAGGATATTCTCAGATTTTTCACACACCCTTTATTGGTCTCTAAAGATTCATTATAGACGTCATGCATGTATCCGTGAGACTCCGCGTCTTTTCTTGCTATTAATGTGATATTGAAAGTGTGATCTAGTGCAGAGCGGCACAACTCAAGTGTCTCCTTTTAATTTGATGAGAGAGGGGGGAGCTCAGAAACAATCATTTGCATAAGGTAGGTGATAATTGCTCTTTTTAATGGAATTGATGGTGGTGTACACACCAATTATCTACAAGCTCTTAAGCCTGGTAATTAATTAGCACACAAATGGCCGTGGTGCCATGGAGACCGGTGCATAATCAAATATTGGACACACACAGGGGCTATATTGGGAGCATCACCAAGCTCAGATGGCAACATCAATTAGAGGTCAGTAAGAGATGAGATGAGCAAATCAAATTGAGCTTCTTTTACATCACCGAGGTCTCAGTAGCACAGGGAGCGTCAAACTCCACATTTTGTAACTCAAGCTTTGGCAACTTTCGAAATAAGTGTAAAGATGTGCATTAGTGTAGAATCTGGTGTGGACCTTTGGGACATGTTCCTACCAAAGCCAAAATATAACGATTAGTGATTTCAAAGAAACTGAGTGAAAGATAGATAACTAATTGGTGGTTTCTGGATCACAGATGAACCCTGCTTGTATCTGTCTTAAATTAAATTGGACTGTAATCTTAAGCCTGGTCCATTGGCTTCGGTATGGATCGGTGTGCATTGATAAAGTCTGAGGAGATGTTCATACACTCCAGTTACATTAATTAAGCATATCAAAAGGTCCATCTAAACTCCTGCTGCACAGACTGTTGAAGTACTGCAGTGCAGTAAAAAAGTTAATTTCACTCAACTTATGAGCTGAACACTCTTTTAAGTGTGTTTGATTGTGTGTGTATTACAGATGGGGCACAAGTATATATACACATTAATGTATACATATAAAGTTACGGCTTACACACTTACCGTTCAAAAAGTTGGGGTGGGTCAGTTTAGCATTTTTGTTTGAAATGAAGACAAAAAAAAACTATTTACTAAGAGAAATTAAGTTTTGATTATATTTAAATTAAGACATTTAACGAAAAACGTCATGGAAATAGGTCGTGTACTTTATATCCTATTGATTTTTGGCATAAAATAAAAATCATTAATTTTGACCCATACAGTGTATTGTTGGCTATTGCTAAAAATATACCCCAGCGACTTAACACTGCTTTTGTGCTACAGGGTCACATTAGAAAAAAGATAGTGTGCGGAGTGACATGTGGCCAAGTATGGTTACCCCTACTAGGAATTAGTGCTCTGCATTTAAACCATCCAAAGTGCACACACACACAGCAGTGAACACAAACCCGGAGAAGTTGCGCAGTGGGCAGCCATTTATGCTGCGGCGGCCGTGGAGCAGTTGGGGGTTCGGTGCCTACTCGGTGCTCAAGGGCACCTCAGTCGTTGTATTGAAGGTGGGAGAGAGCGCTGTACATTTACTCCCCCCACCCACAATCCCTGCCGATAAGAGACTTGAACCCGCAACCTTTGTGTTACGAGTCCAACTCTCTAACCAATAGGCCACGAATATACCCAAAGCGCGTAGATAGACGGTCCTGGATTCTGATGGAGAGCCATTGGTCGAAGCTGTTTGTAAACTTACTTACAAAAATCACTGTGTTACATTTGTGTGTTGCTCGGCACCCACAACTGTTCTGCGAACTACATTGTTTGTGTGAAAATATGTTTTTATTAATATCTTACACTTTATGTGCTGGATTTTATTTGTGAAACCTACTAAGTATTAAAATAACCGTTTCTAAATCATTAAGCCCCAGAAGCAGTGGTTTACGAAGTAATTTATAAGCAGGTAAGGGGTTACGCTTCGCGGACGTTGCATAAACGACCACCCCTTAGCTGTTATGTAAAATTCACTGTTAAACCACGCATATTGGGGCTTATTGCTTTATTTTAAAATACATTGGAACAGAAAAGTTATTTCAAATTGAAAAAAATGTTTCACAATTTTACTGTATTTTTGCACAAATAAATGCACTTGATGGCTTCTTCCATAAACATTTCAAAATCTTACAGACCACAAACTTTATAATGCTAGTGTACGTTAGAAATCAGAGTCATTCTAGAAAAAAAAATATGCAACCATGGAATGCTGCGATGAACCAATTATTCCTTTAATAACATAAGGCCATATTCAAGGTCACAGATTCTGTGAAAACTCAAGCTTTACATCTACCTGAACCAAGAATGTCACACAATGTTCTTTCTGAATTGCAGTTAACAAAAGCGGTGAAAACATATGCCTCTGTGGGTCTCCTGCGCTCCGATGCCACGGAACGCTGGTCTCTAGTATGTGGAGCCATTGTGTGCCACGTACAAATCTCTCTATGCCTGCATGCTCAGCGAGTTCAGGAAGCAGTCTTCTGTAAAAACTGGCTGTGAGGATTAATTTGTCAACTTCTGATGATCTGTACCAACCACAGGGGAACCGAGGGTTCGAGGTTGTTGTGCAGATTGAATTAATCTCCGAAGTTGTGAGCGTTTATCTCTTATATTTTCTTTCCTCGGTGTTTACCCTTGCTCCGGTGTTAAACTTGTTTGTTACCTTATGCAAAAGAACCACAAGCTCCACTTTTTGAATGCTACCGACAGGACTGTCAACGTCAATTCCTGGCAACAACTTAAGAACACAGGGAAACATGTATCTGAGTGGGCTCCATTTGGACTCGGCGGGAGATCCCGACATCCCGCTCCACGTGTGTAGGCTTCAGAAAGCTGATTTCCTTCGCCACAAAAAAACATTTGAACAAAAACAACCCTCTGAGATGATAATTACGGGATACTTTTAAGCTCTACAATTCAAGGATTTGAAGAAAAATAGATATTTTTAAGCATTTGTAAGAAAGCGACTGGGAGCTAATATACGAGTCGCAGCAGTTGTGTTTGCAAGCCTTATACTTCTTTTGGCATTCAGAGGCAAATTTATTCTACCTTTATTCCGTGCAGCTGTTGTTAATTGCGAGTACATATGCATTAGTATCTAATTAGCAATTATGCAGATTGACTAATTATTTTTATGCTTTCAATCAAAAGGTATTAAGCTAGCGGGTGCTAATTGTAGGTCAGCGTTGCATGCGCCGCTACTTTATTCTGACATTTAAAAAAAATAATGTGTTTATCAAGAAGCGAGTGTGCACAGAAGATTTTTTGACACGACTTTATATGTGTAATTCAAAAGCTAGAAAGGCTAATTTGAATCTTGCGGGCATCTTAAATTATTTGCAAAAGTGTTTTAAATGCTTTGCGATTTCAACGTCCTCTGGAATAATTACCCACATTCATTCTCAGGTTGCTGTGCTGCAAATGTGCGCTTTAATTTGTAATCTAATAACTGGTGGTTGGTGATTGTTTAAATTCGCCAGGCGCACATACAATAACCCATAGCTGTTTATTTATTGATGCATGATTCAATGCCTTGGGTTTGTAGTTCAGTTCAGATCATTAAAGATGCAATCGCCTGACGCGGTATTCTATGTGAGGGGGATCCTGGGTAAGTGATTGGTGTTTTTAGTGAAGCACGTATAGCAGACAACCTTGAGAAACCTATTAATTAAACCTTACAGTATCTTTAAATGTTAAACCACGAATCATTTTTCTGTTTTATTTGTCCTTGATTTGAGGCATGCATTATGCTGTTAAAAATACATCCAAAGCAAACTTTTCTTCTAGCGAGTCAGTTTGAAAGAATAAATGGATTGCGAGACGTACCACTTCATTCTTTGCTTTTAGTTTTGCTCCTGTTCTGGCGAGTTTGGTTTTATAAAGTGCCTTTAAATAAAACATGTACGGTTTGTGTGCAACAAGACCCCATGAGAGCCAAATTCCACTCCTATTATTCAGGAACACAACTTCCGTTCACGGTGAACTTAATGGTGGAGTCGAACGGAAAGATGTGCAATGTTTTGTAAGCGGGTTTTTGAAGACTGCATGATGGAGTAGAATGCCGGAGTCTGTTCGTGATCCTCAGACGTCACAGCAGAAGGCCATATAAACGTGAGCTTCGGTGGAAACCCTGAGCTGAAACGAGGGGATAAAATACAACGCTAGTTAAAGAATACAGCAATAAAAGTAGAACAAAGTGATCTGATGTCACAGTCACAGATGGACAGAATAATGTGAGTGAATATGTTCTCCTGTTATAGACTTTAGCATAACAGCTAGTGTCTTTTTTTTTTCTCTGCATTTCTCTTCTTCTCTAGCTTGCTTCTTAATCTAGCGATCAAATAAATTCCTTGATTCCTGATTGAAGTTGCTTTTTTCCCCTCCTTTTGGAAGCGGTTTTATTTTTAATATAATGCAATTAACCATATAATTGTGCATAGTTTAGATGGTAAAAATAAATAGGCTTATCAACTTAGAATAAAAGGTTGTCAAATATTATTTGTCCAGTCATAATATATTTTGGCAGATCTGGTGGTTCATCTGTCTAGTATTTTTATTTTATTTTTTAATTTTTTTATTTGCCAGCACTATTAAATAAACTGCAAATCAAAAAAAAAAAAAAAAATAATTTCTTTTTTATTTATTGTTTTGTTTGTTAATTAGCTAGTTAATTTTATTTAGTTGATATGTTATGCTGATTCATCTGATCAGTCAAGTAGCATATCATGGCATTTATTTTATTCTATTTTTTATTTATTTAATTTGTTACCCAATTAGCAGCGCTTATTATTACTTTTCATGCTTGAATTTAACATTTTGATATTTTTGTATAATAGACAGTATCAGCGCAGTGTTGGGTTAAGAGCCACTGTGATACAGCACATGAATTCTTGAGTCTCCATTTTCCCCATTGAGTTTCTAAACCGAATCAATAACAATACCTAAATAATTCAATAAGAACTGAAGCACTGAGTCATGGATGCTAAGCATGTTGACGCTGCTTCTGTGTGAGAACATCCACACAGTGACAGGCCACACGGTTCTCAAAGAGGAGTGCAGAAAAGATGAAGAGTGCAGGAAAATCAAGCAGGACAGGAAGTGGGGAGGTGCCAGGAAGAGAAGGCTCGTCCGTGGAGTAATGAGGATTCAAGGCAAACACGACTCTGTCAATCATTTGCCTTTGTGGAAATACTGAAATTAATTACCCCACGTTGGCAGGATGCCATGTTTGCCGTGCATGACTGCTAGTGCTGACAGCAGACCAGGAGTGAGATGAATGAGTGATCGCAGGAAGGAGAGAGATTATGACTGTGTGACAGATGAATTTCCGTTTAATGTGGCAAAAAGAGAACGGTGGGTGGGGCAGAGTATTGCAGTGTAGTGAAGTATTGTTCATGCTAAATAACAGTCTGCTTGTCTGAGGTCACAGTGGGCGATGGAGACAAATACATAACATACAACAAACATCACAACTCCTTTTTAGATATTAACGTCAACCGAGAGCTCACAAATCATCTTCTATCATCTTTCTTCTCACATAATACAATTTCAACTCAAATTATACAACCACTCATTTATTTGGTAAGAAGTCAGGTTATGATTGGAATGATAATGTACAACTAACTGGTTATTATCACAAAATAAACCCCTTCAGGATCAAACAAGATCATGTATCACCCTGAAAGGATTTATTTTGTGATTAATGACCAGCTAGCTGTGCATTATCACCACACTTATAACCTGAATATTTGTTTATAATAAATATATATGGTATTTTTAACAGAAATATCAGTGAGTCACTTCCATAGTCTTTGTAATGTCAGTTTGTTGTCGTCTAATGGACCGCCTGCATGGCTGTAGTTGTGTTTGTTTACATACGAATGTATTTACCGACACATTTATTTTTCTCATGCATTTCCGTTTTTTTAATTCCCCCCCCCACCAGGATCCCTGGCAGTGCTAAACTTTAATTTTACACGGTACCATGGCAAGGGGAAGGACCCTTTATACAGTTAACTAATTAATCTAATTACTAAGTTCATAATTAATTGTGTAATTAAACATATTTTATCGAGATCCCACCTACAGCGTGGAAGCGCCGCTGCAGCACAAACTATCAGGAATTGCAGCCAGAGCTTCTGTTCACGTCGTGTCAACAGGGTCTGATTACACGAGGCGAATAAGATTCAATCAGCTGCATTTGCCTTGATGATATAATTATTTCAGTTTGATTTGTTAATGATGCTTTGAGAAAATGATGCTTAAAAGCAGCTTTTGTAAATCTACTACAGATTTACAAGGTATTATGTACAGTCGTTAAGGTTAAGACAGCTCTGAGTGGGACTTGTGTTTTTTGTCCTGGCACATGTTCGCTCTCGCAGAATGTCCACTTGTTTCCGACTTGTAATGATTTTCTTCCACATCATGTTGTTTACTGAGATTTCAACGCTGGCCGTGCTCAAAAATGGAGCTACAAATGCTGTGTTCTTTCATAAAGAGAGTAGAAACAGTAAACACTCTAGTCTAATGACATTGAGAATCACATTTTTAACCATTGAAACAAACAGTTTGAAAGAACTGATTTGGGTTTTAGAAGGGACAGACTGTTACAACTTCATCTTAATGAATGTACCATTTATAAAAATGAATATACATTTTATAGTCACCACCTAAAGAACGGAGAACTTAAAACCTATAATATACAGTATAACTAAATGTTAAAAAATACATGGGGATTATAGTTAACTTTTTAATAAACAAAAAAATAAAATGTCAAAAAAAAAAAAACGAAAGACACATTTTAATAAAATGACCGGGCTGCCAAGGGTGGAACAATTTCATAAATTTTAAGATTGATGCACTAAAAACTGGTGAATTAACAAAAAAAAGAAAACACTAAAATTGGCAAAATATGACAAAATAACTAAACTGCATTTAAAATTAAAACAAAATATAAAAATCAAATTCATAATTTCTTACTTCTATAAAAATAAGTAATTATTGTTTACAAATAAGTAATTATTAATCATTTAATTTACAAACCTATTAGTTTTTTTTGTAATTCATTAATATACAATTTGCATAAAGAAAATGATCAACTAAATCTTATGTAACAAACTATAAATAGAAACAAAGCATCTTCTAAGTCACACTACAAAGTATTATCGATAGTTTGACCTGTGGTGAATATTGGTAATTAGTGATGAGAAAGGTGTATGTTTTACAAGTGTACTGTATTAAACTAGTCTATGTTAGTTGATGTTTATCAGGTGGGTTTTATTTGACTTGACTTTATGATCTTGATCTGATCTGTATGATGCTATTATCATCCCTCCCTCGTTTTTGGCTTCTAGCGTGCACTGTAAAAAAAAATGAAAATCTGTGACATTCACGGTTAAATACCGGCAGCTGTGGTTGCCAGAACATCACCGTAAAAAATACGGTAGCAACATTATAGGTTTTACAGAACTGTTTAAATTTACAGTTAAAAACCGCATTTCATTAACTGATACAATGTTAATATACCAACCTATTGAAGTACTAATATCTGTTTTGAAACATTGTAATGCACTGATAAACACCAAAAACTAGTGGTAATGAGATAGTCACATGATGAACCAAAGCTATCCCAAACTATCATAGAAGGTGACTAGTGTCATTCACACAAAACAACTAAACCCATCACGGTGACCACGATACTGAAAAGACTAAATCAAAAACTTTTATAAAAAAATGTAACGACATTAGAATCTGTAAGATTAAAACACTACAGGCCAACAAGCAGTGGTAGAGAAAAATAAGAAAAAAACGCTTAAGGAGACAGTCATTTCAGACAAAAAAAACAAAATACTTTCAAATGAGGAGTGTCATGCAGGGAATTCTGGGAGTGTAAATTTACGGTTTGTCACTGTAAATTATACAATGACTTTTTCACTTCCAAAAAACATTTTTTTAACAGTATTTTACTGTAAAATTACATTAAATATAATTAAATTTATTCACCGAATATAGTATGGAAACATACAGTTAACCATTTAACAGGTTTTTACTGAAACATGTTTACAGTCTTTTACCGTTAAATTCACAATAATTTTTTACTCGTGTGTTCATGCTGCAGGACAATAGCAGACCGAATGTGAGAGTAGGCGGGGAAGTAAAGCAGAGGGAACACGTTACTCTCTAGGTCAGAACTCACTCTCAATGAGAGGTGAGAGTGAAACAAAGAGCAGGTGGAGCACTATTAGTTTCACTATTCATTTACTGATTTATACACTAATGGAGACACTTGTTGTTGCTATTAAACCGAGGAAGGTGCATGGGGAAAACGTCTGTCTGCATCAATCTAAACTTACAAATCAAACAGACTCTGGGTCGTACTCTATCCACAAACTATACTAACGCGTGCTTGTTCGGTCCCACATGTGCTAACCACATCAAATCGGCGGTCCAGATGTGAAGCGTCTCAGCCTTGATACCATTCGTAAAACGAGACGCAAACAAGCTCTTCTGCTTTGTCAACATTTCATACGAGCTCACAAAGAAAACAAACAGAGGCAGAAGTGTGATTGCGTGCATGTGGGAGAGTGCGAGATGATTTAAGCTCTTACGGGAATCATGCCGGTGCGGTGTCATCTCGAGAACAGAGTAACAGCCTCTCCGCTAAGTGAAAGTCGCGGTTCAGAGTGTGCTTTTCTCTGATACCCACCAAAGCAAGGTGTTAGGCGTCTGCTGTGGCTTTGAAAGTCTGTGCATTCATTTATATTTAAATCTTCCATCTCTGCGGTGAATAAAGTGGCGGCGAGCTGTTTTCAACCCTTTTAACGCTTGATTCAAAACATTTAGTGGGAGCAGTAAAGAGTAACAAGGAAATATGTTAGTGTGCGACGGAGCAGAAGGGCAGGTGATGAAAGCTAGGCTGTCTGGACGTGAACTAGTGGGTTTGTGCCTGTGCACGTGTGTGTCTCTGTGTGAGTGTGTGTTTATGCCATGGCCAGTGGTTCTTTGTGATGGCAGGATGGCGGACCGTGTGCTCCGGGGGCCAAGGGTGTTGATGCTAAATGCGGAGAAGAGAGATTGTTATGTTTTCTAGCATGAAAACGGAAGCACTTTTACCATCCATCATTGATGAGTTTGAGAAGATGGGTAATTCCCTCGCCATGCTTCGGAGCCTGGTATGGCTCGCTGGATTGACACACACACACATACCAACAAAACATTCATCTGAATGAGCAGTGCGTCAGTGACTCAAGACTGTAAAATGCTCTGTAGACTCTTTTAACTTATGCGAGCTGTTCTTCAGTTCATGATCGCACCAACAACTCTTCAGGATATATACTGTATATGGCAGCCTTTTAAGTGGTTATATCTACATAAAAGTGTTCAAAAGACAGGTTTTTGATAAAAATACAGTAAAAACACGTGTGCTTCAAAATATTAAGATTTAAAATAACTGTTTTATTAGGGGCCAAGCCCCAAAGGGGCTATAGCCCCTATTGTATCTGTTGGTTTTCTTATATTATATTATTTGAAATATATTATATTGGTAAGTAAGTTATTAATGTGATGTCAAAGCTGTATTTTCAGCTTCATTACTCCAGTCTTCAGTATCACAGGATCCTTCAGAAATCATTCTAATATGCTGATTTGCTGCTTGAGAAACATTTCTGATTATGGACAATTACAGGTTAATAATTTGAAGTAATTTTAAGTTTTTGGAATTGGTCTTTAGAACATTTATTCTTGATTTTGCACACACACGAGAACATAACATACAAAGTGATGGTGTTGTGGTATTAGGGCTGTCAATCGAATAAATTTTTTTAACTAACATTATTTTTCTGTGATTTATCACGATTATCGCACACTTCCTGAATTAAGCATAGGCCATTTTATCTTGTTTCAAAATGTTCATTTTTCATTATTTGCTATATCCAGCAAAGTAAACCTAAAGATTGAAGGGTGATTCTCAAAAATTTTTATTTTCTGCAAGCTTTTTTCAAGAGAAATGTAGATGTCTTTCCAAAAAAAGGGACACTTAGAAACCCCAAAAGGACACCAAAGAACCAAATGAAATAAGAAGCCCATATAAGCACATATGAAAGAAAAAAAAAAAAAATCAGAATTTTATAGTATGTTTACAGTGCAACAGCAAAGAGCTTTTTAACATTTTAGAGAAGCCAAGTTGCAATACCGAACAGGACCAATGGAGATGCAAAAAAAAATTCATTCAGTCTGTACTTCACACAGCGCGACGTGTGAGGGCTCGCTGTCTTCAGAGACAATCACTGAATATGACAGAGCTTGTGTTTTAAAGCCAAACACACTGGAATTAATAATTCACTAAAAAACGCAACACAAGTCTCTGTTCTCTCTGCAATCTATGATGTAATCAGCCTGGTTTCCTTTAAATTAGCGCTGTTTTGGACGGATTGTTTAAATGCATTCGCTTACTGGATCATTGGAAAACTTTCCCGGAGTTTAGCGGCTTAAAAAATTATCTAATCGCAAGCAGAGAATAAAAATTGAGTTAAAGGGTTAGAATAGAAATTGTGCTCCAGTAATTTTGCATTAATTGCGTTAAATTATTTTAACACGTTAAGGATTGTAAAATACTTCGCATGCGTTAACGCGTTAAACCATGGACAGCACTTAATATATATATGAATATATAATGTGTCTTGTATGTATGTGTATGGTGTGTAGTATACACTCTAGTATATTATTCTGTTTCAGCAGATAGATGAACAATCAGAGCAAGCCACAAATTTCAGAAGATTGACAGCCGATGGGATGGGCTGCTTCGCAGGTTATGTTCGTGCTGAATGGCCACTGACGCACTGGAGCTCACATAGTATTCAGTATTTTTACTTTTTAGATTAAAAAAATTATTTAAAATATCAGATTTATATAATATATTCTTCAAATGTTTGATTGTATCTGTCCCAATTCTGTACATGCTAGACTCATCTGTTTTATTTTGGCAGTAAATGCACTCTGTTCTTAAAGGAAACTACTTACTCAGACACTACTGATTGGCAAAGGCCTCGCCAGGTCTTAAAGCGTCCAGACTTTGAGGTGTGTAACTATTGTGAGAGGGACATTAAAATATCCCTTTTTTTTTCCCTGAACGTCTCTACACACATCTGGCTGTAGTGGACAGGGATACTAAAATAAAAATGACCCTGAAACATTAAATTGTATGTCCTTCCAGTAACAGAATGAAGCACTTGGCCCTCCTGCACAAGGGCTCCTGTAGGATGTTGGCCCCTTCCCACCGTTTGACTGGCCCCTCAGGCTCAGTGCCTGCCGCTGCTGCCCACTCTACAGGACAGGTTCTGCCATCATATTCTGCCCATCTGCCACCAGTCACAACCAACACAAAAGCATCGTTTAAAGACATTATGTTGACAATCCGTCTCAACAATAAGCCATTGTTTATTGAGTTAGTGGAGGGATGTCCTGCCAGAGGTATTCAGATCCATTTAGTAATATGAACTGCAGACTTGGGATATACTTCTAACGGCCATTTACTGGTGGTGAATGGATGCCATTGGGCTTCTACATCAATAGCGCTGTAAAAACTATTCAGGAAATATTAATTGTGCATGCAATAGGCGTAACGTTTGACACATGGGCGACTTGCACATCCACATGAGGTTTGAGCCTCTAACCAACTGCTGCATTTCATAAATACTGTATAGAGAACACATGGTGCACGACCAGGGCGCATATGTGAAGTCGCATGGAAGCTCGTACAGATGGTGTACATGATTTTAAATGTATGTCTGGTGTAATGTTGGTTAATATGGCAGCCGTGCTTTCTCTCAGGTTATTTAGCATTTCGGAGCTCTGGGACATAAAGGCCTTTAATAGATTTTGGTCTCCAGAGAGCAACGAGATGAGCTGAGAAGTCACAAAATGTGTGTGTGTGTGTGTGTGCATGCGTGTTGGAGAGGGAATGAGTTGTGAAGATATAAGTGCGACTAGATGTCAGCTAAATTGCTAATGGATGCCTTAAAGAATCTAAATTACCTTGTTATTACCTGCAAACGAAGCGGTATGGTGTGATGCTTGGAGGTGTTGTGTGTGTGTGTGTGTGTGCAGATGCAGTGTTTTTCAGTCAGGGGCTGTGGATGCCTTAATGTCCAGAATCATTTTATGGTTAATATTGCAGTGTAAAACATTTTGGGTCAGTAGGAATATTGGAAATGAAGAAAACAAATGGGATCAGCAGAATACCCTGATAAACTGATAAAAAAGTGACAGTAAAGACATGTATAATGTTAACAGATATTTATATTTCAACTAATGCTGGTCTTTGAGTTCTATCATCAACAAATACTAAAAACATGTTCGGGTTCCACAAATATATGAAAACAACCACAGTGTTCCTTCAAACCCCCACACACTGACCAATGATGAAGAGACTGCCTTTCTTGGCAGGCATCCGCATATTGACTGATTCTGAAGGATCATGTGACACTGAAGACTGGCGTGATGACGCTGAAAATACAGCTTTGATCACAGGACGGAAATTATATTTAAAAATGTATTCAAATACAGAATAGGTATAAATTGTAATAATTCTGTATTTCACCCCATATTACTGATTTTGATAAAAGAATGCAGACTTTAAAAGGTCTTTTAGTCTATCAAAAATATGACTGGGCTGAGCGTGCGGTTCTAGATGGGAAGCTTGGTGTTGTGGACATTACAGTAGAGCTGGGCGACTAGCTAAAAAATTTATCAAACAATATAATGTTTAAATCGTTTGTATCGAGAATTTTTACTTTTTTATAAACCTTTTTAAAACACGATGCAATTGAAAGAATTGTTCTTTACATTACCCACTGTGTTTTTAATTTACCATATTTATTGAGACAAAAATTTTTTTTGTTTGTTTGTAACTGTCAAAAACACAACATCAAATTCAAACAAAATATCTTCTTCTATGTGTTTATATGCAGGATTAAATAAGTCTTATCGAAACTTTGGCTCGTCTCCAGCAGGGACACAGCGAATGGGCACACGGAGCAAAACAATGCAGCGTATTAAATTGCCAATGCAATGAAATAACTGTATAAAAAAAAGTGCATACCGTCTAAACTAATATTTATAAATCAAATAAAATTTTGTAAATTGCATAAACAATTGAAAACATAGACAGAGTGTAAAGGAATAAACCACCTCCACAAATTCGCGACGTATTTTCTAAACGTTTAAACTGTTTTAACATTGCATGGCTTTCTATACATCTCTCGTGTGAGACGTGAGTGCAGCAGTCATATTTGTCAGTCTAAAAAAATGCACTGAATATTCGTTCTGTGTGAATGGCTTGGTTTGGGTTTTAAACTAATCAAGATATCTAAAGCATTAGCTACTATATTCTCTAAGACTGAGGATGCCATAAGCCTCAGCAGCGGCGCGTTAGTGGGCTTGACTAACAAAACATAAAATGCAACAACGCACTTAAGCATGCATCAATAACACATCCGCGCGCCCACTGACTTTTGGACAGGATCACCGCACCAACACTAGCATTCGACTGTACCAATTTTATTCAAATGGATTTTTTTTTTACTTACTTCGAACTAATTAATTTTTTTTTTTAAATATCCTCTGTAACCGGCTAGGCACAGCACTCATGGCTTTGTGTTTGTGTTTGTGTGTTCTGTCTGCGTCACTCATAGCATGTGCATATATCGTGCGCTATATCGAAAACATTTTCTACCGTTATCACTGAAGGAGTACCGTCGATAAATATCGATACCATTTTATCATCGATACCATTTTATCGCCCAGGCCTACTTACGAGGGTGTATTTGTTGCTACAAATGGGTCGGTTTAGGTTAAACCCGAACATTTCACATGAACACAAAGCACACAACCAGAGAAAATTATCTTATATAGTTGACATTTCTAATCAAAATGTCGTTGTTTAAAGTGTCACTATATGACTGAAAATAAGTTGTGAATTTACCTGTGGAAACAAATTTATTGAAGAAACATATGTAGAAATCTTAAAGGTAAAGCTAAAATCTAAGGGTCAGAGAGAGGCTGAAAATGGTAATGCGGAACTCAGTTATGAATACGTAGAAGAATCCGTAACTAACATTGTTAGCAGACTTCAATTGGAATTGTATACTGTAATTGTATATTAGTGTAGAATACGTACTGTTTAATAGTCAGTACCCTCTTAAAGAGCTTACAGTTATACTATATGCTTATGTGTGTGTATTGAAGTCTTTTACTGCAGGACAAGTGATCATATAATGATAATCTTACAGATATATGACAACATATTACTGTTTAACCACATACATTAGTGTGCTCTTTATTGCAGCACAGAATAGACGCCTCATTGGTTTATACTGGCTGATCACAATGATGAGCATCATGAATTTATATCTAACTCCGGTCAGGAGGAGCATCTACTAAAACAAACCAGAGTTATCTCTTGCTTTAACTCATCTCTTACTCTCTGCTTGTTGCTTCCGCATTAAACGAAGAAGAGGTGCATAAACTCCGTCGTAAAGCCTTATTTTAGCGAGCAGCTGCTGTCGTTGAGGTTTACTTTATTTGGGTGAGCCATTTTAAATATAGTCTAAAAAGGGCTCATTGCTATGCAGTATGAAAGAGGCCTGTAGATTTCCTCCCCCCTGTTGGTAAGCACATGGTGCAGTGTTGAGAGGTGTGATAAGGAAGAAGCTGGCAGGGGGCAGAGTGGCAGATGTTAGCCCAGGTTTCTCTGGAAAGAGCACTAATCCGCTCTCACCGCGGCTAACCGAGACCAACTTACCGAGTGCAGCCAAGTGCTCTGTCTGAATTTGATATTAAAATGAAATTGTTAGCACATGCATTATGCTTTGAGCGAGCGACTTGAATGCACAACTGGAAATTTACGTGATATTGCTGGTGTTATTCCAGGATTTATTATGGTTTATTCGGGAGGATGAAAGAGCATTAGACAATGCTCGCAAAATAGACTCGTAGTGCCAGTGTATTGGATTTTAGTCTAATTGTTTTTCTTCAAGTGCTGATCTAAAATGACTGATGTGAAGGATTTGTTTTTGAGTTTGTAAGTAATCTTGAAGATGTTTTATCAAAAGTGACTTTAAGACTTAGACTTAAAAATTGTCCAGGGCTCCTACAATTACATATTATCTGGTATTCCCAGGTTTTGTTTAACCTGTTTGTCCAGTTGATGGTTTGGAAATATAATGTAATATACTATAATCAGAGCTTGACATTAACACCCCAACCCGCCAATGCGGAAGTGATTTCAGCGTGGCAGGTATAACACAGGCACTAGCCACTTGGGCAGTGGAATTTTCTATACAGTAACAAGCGGCTCGACATTAATGCTTGTCTGGACAGTGGATTTTTTTGAAGGGGCAAGTAAAAGAGAATTTTTTACTTGCCTGACCGGACAACTAATCTGATTAAAACATCGAATTGCACTGAAATTTCGTCGATAATGATTCTGATTTTATTACATTCGGTGTAAGCGGCAATTGATAATGAATAATCAGTAACAACAAGGTCGCGCCAGTTGAGGCTCATGCAGCCTGTCTGTGAGAGAATCTTGTGGAGAAATCAAAACAAATGAATGCAACTGTATACAGAAGAAACATAAAAATGTAACTTAGTTTTTATAACATACAGCCTAGTTAAGCAACATGACACGACCAAAATAGTGCAGTTTACCCTGAAAACCACGACGATTTTGCACATTTGATATTTATACAAGCAGTTAAAAGAGTAGTTAATCTCATTTTAGTTCAATATTGGAATTATGGAAAGGATAAGGTTCAACATTGACAGTTTTTTTTTTCTCCATGTTGGTTAATGAAACTCGTTCCAAACACAGATCACAGCAGAACAGAAGAACAGTCGCAAATGTATGAGCAACACACAGCGGTGTTTTGTTAATGAATGGTTCACGGTTTTTAATTTTGACTATTTGAGGCGTGAAGGATCAGTGGTCCATCATAAGGACAGGCAACTGCTTCATTTTGAATGGAATAGCTGTTGAACCAATCGCTTGACGGCATGCTTTCAAGACTCATTAAATAAGCTGCACCTACTGGTGGTTTACTTTCATAGTAGCTTATCTTTGCATTTTTTCCAACATTTCATACATTTCAAAATAAAAATAACTGATTTAAAACACCAAGCTCATAACATTATTTATGCTGTTATAATTTTGCATGCGGTGTAAATGCATTTGTGCTATATTTCAGCTATACTGTTGAACTGTGTAAATGCATCTCAATGCCGCTCCAATCACTTCTGTTTCTTTTGCAGTGGAAAGATGGATTTTGTAGATACGGATTTAATATGATAGGTAACAGCCCTATAGTATCTTATTATATTAAGTTAAATATTAATACCATGTAGAATTTTATATGAAAGATGATGCATGCATTTAATACGTTTAGGGAAAAATGCCCTTTAAATAGGCCAAAAATGACCTGGAATTCAATTTAAATATATATTAGTATGCAGTATTAAGTCTTATAAAACGTAATTTCCCAACAACAAATATGTGGCCAGTGAAAATGCTGAGGGGCTAGTAAATTTGGAAAACCACTAGCCACAGTGGCCGGTGAGCAAAAAAGTTAATGTCAAGCCTTGTGAATAGCATAAATATAATTTTCACTAAGAAATTGCTAGTAAATTTCCCAATTAATTGCAAAGAAACTGTAAGTAACATTGAATTTAACATGAAATTTTCAAGTGGAACGATTGATTGATTGATTGATTGATTGACTTTTAACATTGCATTAACAAAACCAGATTGACAACAAGTAAAATCATTAAATCAGAAATGTACAATGATCTGTTTTTGACAAACTGGCCAGTAACTTAACGATGGCTACCGGCAACAATTCGGGTACCACAACAAGTAAAACAAAAACTCATATAGGTTTGGAGGTGAGTAAATGATGACTACATTTTCATTTGTGTGAACTATCCCTTTAACATGCACAAAAATTATATTTTGAATCTGAATATGCTTTAGAAATTGATCATCCTGTTGCCTTGTATCGCTTACCTTGGACTGCATCCTTTGCATTAGCATCCTAAACCACTCAAATACAATCAGCTGTTTATTTGAGTTTATGGACGTCATTAGGCACTCGTCCATTATTTTGGAATTAAATTATTATAACAACAGCTCTCAACCATCAAAGCCTCTTGATTGCAAATAATCTGGACGGAAGCTCAGGTAGACCTCTCCATTAAACTCATTAAAACTGTCTGTGAAACCCTGTTCCATGTTCAATCAATGCTTAAAAAAAGAAGAGCATCTCATGTTGTGTCTCATTTCAAGTATATTAGCGGCAGTCCCTTTGAAATTACAAAGACAAATAGTCCACGATTTAAATTAGCACATTAATTTTGATGCATTAGTAGGTATAATGATTTCTCAATGTAACAAGGTCAAGGTTGAAGTTAATTAGATACGCACATTAACCGAATCTTAATTTTATACAGATTTAGACACGTTTAAGGTAATGCGCGAGTTTGCACTTTTAAACATTAGGCATCGCTTTGGCTTTCACACTTAGCAAACTGTCACAACAACACAAATGATCAGGTGATGAATCAACTAAAGAGAACATCGTACAAATAAATATTCTCGCTGGTTTTATTGTATGCATGTACATATTTAAGAAAAATGTTATATTTATATATTAATGTATACAGTAAATAATATTGTATATATATATATATGTGTGTGTTTTTATATATATATATATACAGTACACACACATATATTGTGTAAACAAACTTTTATTTTGAATCGATTAATCACGACTAATTGTTTGATAGCACTAGTTTAGATATTTAAAATTTGCATAATATTTTTTATTTAAATTGGGTTATACAAATGTATAAAATAGTTTTAATGTGGCCTTCATATATACATAAAATTGAATATAAATATTTATCATTATTCTATAATATAAATCAGTTTAATGAAATTCAGGCCCTGGGACGTAAAAAAAAAGTTGAAGAAACAAAAATCAGAAAGTCACCACAAGAAATGAATCACTAAGCATAATTATCTAATCAGATAACTAAGCATAATCTAATCAGAGCTTGTTTTACTGTGACTGGGAAACATGAGGCTCTGGCTTCTTGTTAAGGTTGTTGCTCTTGCGCCAAACTACTTTGAAGAGTGCAAATTCTGTCGCAGATAGAGCATTTTGAAAATGAGATACAGAGGAATGGAGGTGGAAAATACACACTCCATCAAGCGCAGAGAAAGAAGGCTGCCGACAGAAACAGTGCATGGAGGGAGGGTTTCATATCTCTCTACCACTATCTTTGGACGCTCTTCCAGGCGATTTCTCTCCAACGCTTCTGCTCTTCCTCACAGATAACACAGTCAGACTGGTGTATTCCTTTCCTTAGCCAAAAGCGTTCTCTTTTTTTATTTTATTTATTTATTTTCAGAATCAGAATTGAGTTTATTCACCAAGTTTGCACTTTTGATGGTTGGTGAGTGGCTACCATGGTAACAGTGAACATTCATAATACACAGAGAGTGAAGAAGTGGAAGAATAGACGTACAGAGTATTCAGTTGATTGCGCTGTTGTGGTGTTCCCTTTTAGGGCATATTATTCAAGACAGAAGTAATAAAATACAGTATGAATAAGCATCGCTGAAAATGTTTAACAAGCTATTGGATTTAGCCTTTTAATAAAATGCATTCAGTGCACAGTAAAAAAAGAAAATGTTTCAACATATAAAAGCAAGGGTTGTGTTTAAATCGTATGTTTAGTTGACATGTGACATTGTATTTGTAGTTGGATATTTGAGTTATTGCAACAACTTAAATCCAGGACATTTATTTTAATACTGGTAATTGCATAAATATTTTTTTTATTTTATTCTATTTTTAATTTTATTTAATTTCATATTTAATTTAATTTATGATTTAAACTTTTATTTTATTTTATTTTAATGTGTGAATCTCGAGAAAACTGTCTAGAAATGTCTGGGTCATGTTTCACCCCAAAATCAAAACAAAAACATAACTTAACAAAAACTGTAGCTGTATCTTAATCAAAACAGGAAAAAAAAAGTTATTTATCATGAAATACATTTATGAAACATTTGGATTGCCATGAGGGTAAATAAAAGTGTCAGGATTTTTTTGGGCTAGACTTTATGAAACTTCTCAAATGTTTTCAGGCTGTTATCAAAAAGCAAACAACAACAAACAAAACTTTTAGGTTTAATTGGAGGCCTTATTTTAAACGTGAGGTGGTGGGTTGAAGGTGTTGAACACAGCAGTAAGGTTGTATTGTCCCACCGAGTGCAATAGAGAGCGTTTAACAGTAGAATTGTTCAGTTTTGAAGAAAACCATTGCTAGAGGGGAGAAACCGTTCTTGTGCTCTGTAGATGCAGGAAGGTATGAACATCACAACATACTACACACCTGCCTCAGAGAAAACCGCTTTACTTCCCATAAAATGTCTTTTCTTGCAGTTCCCGGGTGATTTTAACTGGAACGTTCGGCTGTTTGTGGTTTCTATTCCACCACTGGCGCTCATTTCCAAAATATTATCAACCCCAATAAATAGATGACAAAATTATGACAGGTGGATTGAGCAGAGGCCAAGCTAGTTGTGCAACCGCCAAAGAAATGCTGAAAGCGGCTCTGGAACAGTACGACAGCCACCGCTGTGTCTTTACATAATGTGATGTTAAAGCTGTGGTCTCCTGGGCTTCGTCTGACTCACCCAACTCAACGTTTTCTCTCTTTCTTCTACTTCTGTGGTGGTTTCTCACTCATGTTGGCAACTTACAGTAAAGCTGTTATCTTAGCATTAGCACTCTGTTTGGAGGACACTGAGAGAGTGTGTGGCTGGTTGAGCCTTCTCTTCAAAAGAGGCTCACCTTAACCCCAGTAATCTGATCTGGGCTTCACAGGTCTGCGATGGAGCTTAATCCACATGAACACAACTCACAGAGAGACACATACGTATAAATCACACATTTAGAGAAATTACTAGAAAATTCTGATTAATATCGGTATATGATCATATTCTGATTAGCTATGGGTCCTCTAACAACTGTACCTGATTGCCATTATTACATTACACCGATACTCTGGTTTCCAGACATCTGAATGAGATAGTTGGCAAATGTGTTTATTAAACTGATTATTTTATGTTTTTTTTTTTTTGGTCCATGTAAATGGCTTATTCAGATTATACACTTAAGATACATGGATGGGAGAAAGCAACTGTATTTCTTAACAACAGCAAACAAGTTTGGCAAGTAAACTATCAGTAAAAAATCAGTAAAAGACAATTACTGTGAGCTGAAACAATTAATGTATATAATTACTAAAACTTAAAAATAAATGGCAAGAGCAAGTATTTACAGTTTTCCTGTTAAATGTGGGAAATTGTCGCATAACAGTAGTAACAATATTATTAGCAATGGTACATGGTACTTTAAAACCTTTTTTTTTTTAAATGACAAGAAACTAACTCTTACTGACCCTAAACTTTTGAATAGTAATGCAAATACAATGCACTACAATCAGTAAGGTTTTTTTTTTTTTTTTTTTTTTTTTTCATGGGCATTACAAATTTGGGGCAATTTTGGCAACATCTTTTCGATTGATATTTAACTAAATATGTCAAGTTGCTGTTTAGTTTGATATGTTGTTATCTGATGCATTGACATTCAGACATTTTGAAGTATGGCTGACGTTTTTAAGTACTTGTGCAGCTGTATTTAGATTCGAGTCTGTTTGTAAGTGTGTATATGTGTGCGCTACCATATGGTTTGTGGTTCACTTTTCTACCACGGCTCACAGCTCTTGCCACCCTAATAATTGCATCCTCTTGTGTGCTTGGAGCTTGTCCAGCGCCTGCATGTGCGTGCGTGTGTGTGTGTGTGTGTGTGGTGGTGGTGTGAGAGAGAGAGTGTGAAGGTTAATCTTTAGAAGCTCGGTCTGTAGACAGTGGATTTTCTCATCATATGTTCCCTGTCTCACATCTTTCACCGCGGTAATGTCTTATTAGTCCTGTGTCCTGCTTAATGTGCTTTTTGTTGCGATGTAGTCAGGAAATAATATTTCATGGCAGAATATAACCGGAAATGTGAGACACTTTGATGACAAAGAGGCACATACATTTGGGATGTGGCTTTAGAAAGATAGATGTACAGCTAAAAATGTCCAGGTATCACTTTATAAGGGTAATCCATCATAGCACTTGAGGAACAGAGTAAAAATAATCATGAAGTCTGGTGGTGGAGATGGGTCCGTCCACAGGCGTCACGGTGGTGAGCTGCACCTGGAAGAGCCCATTAATTGGAGGTGAGGAGGGGTGCGGTGAGAACAGAGGGACAGGGACAGATGGAGGGATGACAGGTGGAGACAGAGGGAGAGCAAGAGGTGAGAAGTAATCAAACTGAGCCCACAACTCACAGCAGAGAGGAGCAGGAATAAACATGAGAAAAAGACACAGAATACCATCATGGTGCTCTATAATACACAGTGTTGTTGTGCTGCCGGAGAACTATTCAAATAAACTATTATACATACAATTAAAAAAAGCGATGTATCAGATGATAATACCATGATATATATTGTCACGGGACGAGCACACGACAGACACAAGGGGGTGTGGCGTCAGGCCTCGGAGAGGCTTTTATTGACAAATAATACAGTGTCCAGGGAAAAAGGGGCTTCTAGTGTCCAAAATAAACAGGGAATCTGGTGTCCTCGTCGTGCTGCGGGCTTCGTGCAGGGAAGGGCAGTGATCAGGAAGGAGGGGTCCAGGTAAGGGGCAGAGTCCGGCGGCCGCACGCACTCCCCTCTCCCGTCCGCGACGCGAGGGGCGGCGGCTTTGTCCAGCGGCTGCATCCTTCTCGCCTTGGCCCCGGCATGGGGAGGGGCTAGACGGCCCGGCATCCTGGCCCGACGGCCGTGTAACAGGTGCGGCCCTCGTCCGGACCGCGGGTCCGGTAGCTCGCATCGTTGGCAGCCCGGAGATCCCTCTATACACCCCTCCTGGACCCACAAGGACACCAGCGTGCATGCACGGGGAAGAGACCGGTCTCCCGAGGAGAGGCGCGCCTGGCATTTAAACAGCGGCGGTGATGAGGCTCCATTTGGTTCAGGTGTGCCCCATCACACGCGGCCAGCCCTGGCGTTTTCACCGCCCTCCTCTCTCACACACCCACTCCTGTCGGGAGCCTGGCGAAGGGCGGCGATTAAGGGACGGGGTGATGATGATAATTAGGGGGAGGCAGCCGACTCGTCACAATAAATATAACCATACCTAAGCACATGATGCAGTCATGGTATCAGATGCTAATACTATGGTACTTTGATGTATACCATAGGTCTGTATGATTTAATAGATATAAAATTACATTGACATATGACTATAAAAATAATGGTAAATAGCTATTTTAATGAATAATTTTGGATATATACATTAGTGTTCTAAAGTTTGGGGGCAAGTGAAATATTATATATAAATAAACACACACACACACAGTAGGTGGACAACCATTATTTATGTATGTACTTATTTATTTACAGCATATTATGATTTCTGAAGGAGCATGTGGCACAGAACACTGAAGAAATGATGCTGAAAATTCAACTTTGCATATCAGGAATAAATTACGTTTTAAAATATATTGAAATAGAAAACAGTTACTTTAAATTGTAAAAATATTTCACAATAATATCAGTTTTTACTGTATTGTATCAAATAAATGCAACCTTGGTGAGCATAAGCGACTTCTTTATATTATATCATATCAATGCATAAATGGAACAAGAAAAAAAAAAAAAAACAGTTTGCCAGTAGTGTGGGAAAATACTTTTGGCTCACGCAATTTGCTGCTCAAGTTAATGTACTGTATCTGAGGTGTTTTAAGGGTGTTTAGAGATGATATTTTTACTAAAAAAACAATAGAAGAATACCAGTTGTGGAATTTTTACAGTGTGTCTGTGAAAAAAAGAGAGAAGGAGAGAATGAAAGAGTAAGTGTGAGCGCTGTGAGTCAGGATGACAGAACTCAGGAGTGAACAGCGGGTGGAGAAACAACGCGTGGCAGCGGAGCTCTTACCAACAATAACTAGAACAAACCACACTTTTACAGCAATAATCAGAAACTTCAGCGATCAGGTCTCAGATGAATCTCAGCAATCTCTCACATGTACGAGACACACGAGCAATGCAGTTCGAGAACGGTTTGAGCTCAGACGCCCTCGTTCCCTCCCGCCCGGCCGGCCGGTGTGTTACGTGTGTGACTGACGGTAGCTGCGGTATCTGTCAAACCCGCTGGAAGGCCGAGAGCCACGACAGCCTGCACTGTCTCCAGGAAATTTAATTCAGCAGCCACTGCTTTAAATGTCATTTGCAGTTTATCAAATCTAGTGTACAGATGGTTTATATTCAGAAATGCAGGTATTCTCGTAATGACTGTAAGGCTGGGTTCTCCGCTCTCTAATGCAGAGGCCATAGTTCAGGAAATTATCCAGACTAAATAATAGTTTGTGTAACTGATTTGCCATTGAAGCAGCACACAAGTCAGGTCAGCTACTATCTCTCCCACACACACACACACACACACACACACACACACACACACACACACAAAACACACACACACACACTTTAGGTAAATGGGGAAATTCCAAAACTTCTACTTGTTTTTATACAGCAGTATAAATACTACAACCTAACATGAACCCCAACTGAAAGCTGTCTGCATTATATGGCCACACTTTATTTTAAGGTCCAATTCTCACTATTAAATATGATTATTGCCTCAATTTATTCCCAATTTGCTGCTTATGAATAGCTAGGTATGGGGTAGGATGAAGGGATCTAAAATATGTTCATGGAGATTAAGGCATTAATATGTGCTTTATAAGTACTAATAAACAGCCAATATGCATGCTAGATAATAGTGAGAATTAGTTCTTAAAATAAAGTGTTGCCCTCTATATATATATATACAGTAAATTTATTTGTGTGTATATAGTTTTTTTTTATTTTTTAGATTTATTAGATTTAACACTTTTAATCTAAGACAAATGCAAGTATGTGACCTTGATTTTGAGCATTAATAAAACAAAATGCTATTGCTATTTCTGTTTTAGGGTGCTGTTGCAGATTATATTGTAAACTTGATATTGTAAAATGTTCATCTTTTCTCTCTCTCTCTCTCTTTTCTGTAAGGGCAACTAATGCAAGTTAGGCCTGATGATCATGTTTATAACTAGCTACCGGAGTAATTGCACATCCAAATTAATGGCAGTATTTTAAAAGTCAATTGCACACAACCTGAAATGATGTTCCCAAACGAATTTAGCGATGGGAAAATGCAATTACAAATGCTTTTTGGTGAAATAAACCTTTACTATCTTAATAAATGGACATCAGGGGAAAAAATATTTCAAATATATAGAATATATGTTATGTACAGTAGGTGTTAATGTGCACATCTGTGATTACTGAAGATAAGTTGGGCTGAGGTGAGACAACCCACCACTTCTGTCCTGAGGACATCGCCGGAGAGCAGAAGCGTCTGTTCAGAAACCTTTGAGTCACATCTTTACCGGCTTTAGTCTGCTAACAAACCCGCAAGATGCTTTGCGCAGCTACTTCTAGCAGCTTGAGATGAAAATTCTATTTAATCTGCCCACCTAACCAATCACGATTCTGCACGGCAATAACATTTAAAGCTGGCGTGTGTGCTTAAACGCAGCATAAATGAAATTTCAGTTGACAAACTGTAGAGAGGCTTTTAAAAAGATGTGTTAAACTCCTTCTCCATGGCTGTGTAAGCTCTCTACGGAGACGTTTTCTTGCTACTTGACAGATTTTGCTCCATCGCAGATCTAATAAATAATTTCTGTTTAAAGGACTAGTGCTATAGTTTCCCTAATACAGAAGTTTTGTGTCATTATATGGTGTGATCTTGTTGGCGCACATGGTTCACTTTGTATTACACTTCTCACGCTAACATTTGCAGCTCGCACACAAGCCTCAAGTGTGAAGCCCAGTAGATTGTCGACTTGTCAGACGCACTTGATGACAAAAGGAAATAATTTCTCCTTTAGTGCAGCGCCCGGAGGAATTGAATTATTGGACGGCATTTCACAAGTTGGAATTAACTCACAAGGTTTTATCAAGGCCCTTTTGCAATCGACGGCTCTTGTTTTCCCTGAACAGATACAAGTGTGTGTATGTGTGTGTGTTTTGGTATATCTGCATGTATTTCTGCATTATGCTGATGTGTTTGTCTGCTGAGAAGAGTGTGTGTGTGTGTGGGTGTCTAGTGTAGGAGTTTATCAGCTTGTGTGTGTGTGTGTGTGTGTGTGTGTGTGTGTGTACACATGCAATTCTCTTTTTAAAATGAAGAATACCGAACAAAAGTTGCATGGCCTTGAGCTGTTGTATTTTTACTATAACACAGTTAAAACCTCGCAATGGGAGTTTTGAGATTCCTGAATTTGAGAATGATAAATACAGTGCGTTTGACTCAATTCAGCTGAGGAGGGAAAATTTATCATTGCAGTATTTAACTATTAACGTAGCCGAGAGTTTTGCGAGGCCATCGGGTATTGTGTGAAAGCGCTGTCAATATTATTTAGTGAATCAGCTGCAGGCATATTGTATTGGATTTCGTGAGTTGTCTGAATATGAAACTGTCGCTAGTTGACGTTTCATCAATCAATAATCAGCCAAGACTGCTGAATGAAAGATGTGCTTATGTTCTTGTTAAGTGTAGAATCAGAAGATATGACAGTTGTTAATGGACATGGTCAAGCGAGTCTTGAAAACGCCAGCATTTTAAGAGCAGCAGTGATCATTTTTAATGTGTTGAGGCTGGGTTTGAAGTTTGTGTGACTTTAGTCTTACATAAACTCGTTTGGCTTTCTTTGAGAAACTTTGGGTTTGTTTGAAGTTAACTTTAAGCTTAATAGGAACTGATTTTACTTCTGTAATGTGACTTTTTTTTTTTTATGAGTGAAACACGTTTATATGACTTGAAGGGGAATGGTTGAGAAATAAGTGACATCAGTCAAAAAGAAAGCCGTTTTTCGAAGCATAGCAAGTTTTACATTTTGATAAAGCCTCTAAATATACCGGTGCATCTCAATAAATTAGAATGTTGTGGAAAAGTTCATTTATTTCAGTAATTCAACTCAAATTGTGAAACTCGTGTATTAAATAAATTCAATGCACAACGACTTGAAGTAGTTTAAGTCTTTGGTGCTTTTAATTGTGATGATTTTGGCTCACATTTAACAAAAACCCACCAATTCACTATCTCAACTAATTAGAATATGGTGACATGCCAATCAGCTAATCAACTCAAAACACCAGCAAAGGTTTCCTGAGCCTTCAAAATGGTCTCTCAGTTTGGTTCACTAGGCTACACAATCATGGGGAAGACTGCTGATCTGACAGTTGTCCAGAATACAATCATTGACACCCTTCACAAGGAGGGTAAGCCACAAACATTCATTGCCAACGAAGCTGGCTGTTCACAGAGTGCTGTATCCAAGCATGTTAACAGAAAGTTGAGTGGAAGGAAAAAATGTGGAAGAAAAATATGCACAACCAACAGAGAGAACCGCAGACTTATGAGGATTGTCAAGCAAAACCGATTCAAGAATTTGAGTGAACTTCACAGGGAATGAACTGAGGCTGGGGTCAAGGCATCAAAAAGCCACCACACACAGACGTGTCAAGGAAATTGGCTACAGTTGTTGTATTCCTCTTGTTAAGCCACTCCTGAACCACAGGCAACATCAGAGGCGTCTTACCTGGGCAAAGGAGAAGAAGAACTGGACTGTTGCCCAGTGGTCCAAAGTCCTCTTTTCAGATGAGAGCAAGTTCATAGCCCAAGTTACTTGAAGTCCAGTGTTAAGTTTCCAGTCTGTGATGATTTGGGGTGCAATGTCATCTGTGGTGTTGATCCATTGTGTTGTTTGAAAACCAACGTCACTGCAACCGTTTAACAAGAAATTTTGGAGCACTTCATTCTTCCTTCTGCTGACCAGCTTTTTGAAGATGCTGATTTAATGTTCCAGCAGGATTTGGCACCTGCCCAAAAGCACCAAAAGTTGGTTAAATGACCATGGTGTGGTGTGCTTGACTGGCCAGCAAACTCACCAGACCTGAACCCATAGAGAATCTATGGAGTATTGTCAAGAGGAAAATGAGAAAACAAGAGACCAAAAAATGCAGATGAGCGGAAGGCCACTGTCAAAGAAACCTGGCCATCCATACCACCTCAGCAGTGCCACAAAAAAATTACCTCCATGCCACGCCGAATTGATGCAATAATTCATGCAAAAGGAGCCCCTACCAAGTATTGAGTACATGACCAGTAAAGGAACATACTTTCCGAAGGCATAAAAACAGTTCACTCAAAATCGTTTTTATTTATTGGCTCGGAAGTATTCTATTTGTGAGATAGTGAATGGTGGGTTTTGTGGACATGTGCGCCAAATCATCACAATTAAAGAACCAAGAATTAAACTACTTCAGTCTGTGTGCACTTCATTTATTTAATACACGAGTTTCACAATTTGAGTTGAATTACTGAAATAAGATCGTTTCATGAAATTTATAATATTGCGATGCACTGTATTTCTGCAACAACGTTAATAAGTACCTTACAGCATGTGTCGAAGTGAAACGTCCAGTGAGTGGCGCTAAAACGTGGGTTCAATACGTGATGTAAAACCTGTGTTTTTTTATGTTGCTTCAGGTATGTATTGTGGTGGTCATCTGGATCCTCAATTAATCAATCAGTCAATCAATCAATACATTTAATGATCACATGGTTATTTAAATAAATAAACCATTTTTATTTAATCAAGAAAAATAAAACAATTAAAGGACTTTATTTTATTATATAGAATATTGTGATAAGTGTAATAAAATTGCAGGTTCTGCCATTCCATAAATACAACTACCCTTAATTGACCTCATGAGTGTCATCAGATCCAGGTCTCATTCTCTCACCTAACAAACGGTGAGCTGTTAGACATTAGTCAGCCATCTAAAACCACAGAACGACCCCATTACACGAGGACAAGAGAGACAGCATTCAACAAAGCAATTATTGATAGGCTTTTAAGGCACCATGTCATGCATTTGATTTTTTTTTTGCATCGTAAAGGCTTTCTTCTGATGCACATCAGTCATGTGTCACCTCTGGTGTTTTCTGTGACCTGTGTGTGGAGCTGGGCCGCACCACATGGCGAGCAAAGGCTATTTATTTCAGACAAATTAAAGAAAACCGGCTCGCTAGCGAAAGCAATCAGCCTCCTCGCGGGGAGGAACGCAGCTTGTTTAATTTGACGTGTTCATGTAAGAATAAATCACGTACAAGGCAGCGTCTGTCACTTCGAACAGAGGAGTGTGATTCATGGGGGAGACTTCGTTCGTTTAACAAGATACCAGGATCAACTCTGTCAAAACTTGAAAGCGGTAAAGTGCCTCTGGTGGGAAATGTTAGCGCAGGTACATACGGCACTCTGCTAGCCTGAAAGAATTAGTGTGTTCACAGCTTAAACACACAAGCCTCCGGTGATGACAGAACACTGACGCATCAGTCACAGATTTTCCATTATGTGAGTAGATCTGACCGCCAACTTCAGGCTGTGAATACAGCACTCGCTGCTGGTGTTGTGCGTTTGCTAACATGGCAAGCAAGGTTATCAGCTCTTGTGCATCACAAATGTTAATATTAACAACGTCACTACATAAATGAGTGAATTTTACAAAGACAGGTCACATTTCATATCAAAGTCAAAAGAAAGGGAAAATGCATAAATCAATTGTTGGCCCTGAAGCCGTTTAGGGCAACAACAACAACGATAATAAAATAATAATTATTATTGTTTACATATTATTTATTCTTTTTTATTATAAGCATATTACCCACAAATGATCCTGGCGGTATACAAATAATCCATTGTATTTATGTCACATGCAATCAGAGCACGGAACGAGGAAATTGGGAGTACTTGCTAAACACAGTCTTAATACATCCATATGCAAAACAGAGAACAAGGAGGACAGTAACAAGAGAACCGACCAAAAGAACTGAAAGACTAGGGCTTTTAAAGGCCGCAGGGGTAATTGGGGAGGAACGAGCACACCTGGAATCAAATTAAACCGGTCAACATGCGGAAGCGAACATGGGAACAGGGGCAAAAACACACATCAGAATAGTCATAATCCGACAATTTATTTATTAACTCTTTCTACAAGTTTCTCAATTTAGATTTAAAAATGGAACGTATTTACTACTGCATTTGTAGTTTTGCTAAAATAAAAAAAAAAAAAAAAACAGTTTTGCGGTAATGTGATTAAAAAACATTGAAGGCACATGGAGAAGTCTCAGGTTACTTATGTAACCATGGTTGAGTAGGGAACGAGACACTGCGTCCTATAGGGGTCGCTATGGGGAACGCCTCGTCGTGACCCGTGTCTGAAGCATAAATTGAAAAAACACCAACAACACGTTGGCCGGCGACAGCCATGACGTCACTACCGGTGCGACTACAGTATAAATCGGCGCCGGGAGCTACACATCATTCACTTATTCGTCTGAAGCTTGCGTCCGCAGCATAGCAAGAACCATAGAGGACGCAGTGTCTCGTTCCCTAATCAGGGAACCATGGTTACATAAGTAACCTGAGACGTTCCCTTTCATGGGAACTTCGAACTGCGTCCTCTAGGGGTCGCTATGGGGCACGGTATACCCACGCCACCATGCTGAGGGGAGTGCAAACCAGAACCATGGCGAGCACTAAGTACCAACTACCATATTGCTATGGGAGTTGCCCCTGGGACGTTAGACGGCTGTCAGTGACAATATTCCCTACGGCCAAAGGCCTAGGCAACATACCCAAACTTACCTGTTAGGGCCAGACTCCTGGGCACGGGGTAGAGCTCAAGGCTTGGAATCAGAAACAGATTCCTTTAAGGGAATACGACCAAGAGCCTAGAAAAGTCTTGGCCTGTCACACAGGGGCTACCGCACGATTGTCTTTGCGTTGGGAAGAACTGTCTCAACAGATCCTTAGTAGCAACACCCTGTTAAGTAGGTATCTAGAGGATACTTAGGAGGAGTGGTGCCCAAGGCAGAAACGGGGTTTTAAACCACTCAGAAAGAGCACAAAGCTGTTGCGCGTAGCTCTTACCATACAGGATTTTAGAAAAGTGGGAAAAGCATAACGTGCACACACTTGAACACTTAAGTGGAGTTAGAAAGTGGGCAAAGCATTACGTGCGCACTTACCAGCTATGTGGATTTTTAGAAAGTGGGCAAAGCATAACGTGCAAACACTTGAATAACGTTCTAGGGGTTCTCGTGGCACCCTGAAAAGGCAGCCTATAGATAAAAATAGCGGATCCCCAGACGCTATATCTACGGCTATAAGGCTGGAGTGGCTAGCAGTAAATCTGTCGCTGGGGGAGCAACATCCAGCTCTCAATGGAGAGGGGGCTCAACCTACAGCATGTTCCCATGGGGGAACAGCTAGCAGTTATTCAACTGAAGGAGCAACACACTCAGTTCTCAAACCAAGACGGGGCTCGACCTGCAGCATGTTACAAAGCTGGAACAGCTAGCAATAATTAACTTAGCTGTGGGAGCAACACACCCAGATCTCAGTCGAGAGGGGGGCACGACCTACAGCATGTTCCAATGCTGGAAAAGCTATCAGTTACTTAGCTGAGGGAGCAACACACCCAGCTCTCAAACGAGAGGGGGGCTCGACCTGCAGCATGATTGAAAAATCAGAGGGGTAAGCATACTGCAGTCTAGCCAAACTCTCATTCCAGGTAAACCCTTTGATAAAAGGGGAGCATTGATCAAACTACCACGAGGACAGCCCATGAAGCGAGGAATCCAACTCCTCAGAGAGGATTAACGCTCGAAAGAAAATACCATACTCACAATAACCCTCAATGGAGAGGGGGGTGATGCCTCAAGGGGATAACCTGGTGATCGGGAAAAACCCCTCAGGGCGACCCGGATACGGTAGAACAGTCAGGGTAGCATGAAAGCGTAAACTCCAGCCCGGACGTCCAGGAAATTTTTTGCAGAGATGCGCCGGGGGCTTGATGATCACAAAGGCTCCCGCAGAAGCATGTGTTTTGGCCGCATGATCCAGGAAGTATGAAAACGAAACCTTACTTACCTTCTGGACAGATCTCGACGAGTGAAATAAACACTGCAAGTCGAGCACCCGGTTCTGAAAAACCAGCCGGGAAACAACGCAAAGAAAAATAGCAGAAGGGTACACACACCACAGTTCATGCACCATACATATATGTATATAACATATTTAGACAGGATCGTAACTAAACCTACACGGTCCCGCGTTGGAGTCTGTCCGGAAAAGCTCTAGACCGGACCTTCAGTGTAAGGTGGTTACCTCCACCCTCGACCTTACCACATGCCCAACCAACCCCAAAACATCATAGTTCCAGAAGGAGACTGTTATGCAGGAGATATGGTGGTTACAGGGGAATTAGGAAGGGGAAGAAAAGGGTAGATGTTACACCACCTGAGAGAAAGAGTGGATACCTAAGTATTACTCTGATCCGGACGAAAGCGATGACGCCTTGTCTGGATCACATCCCTCAGGTCCTGCCTACCTCCCTTCGACCAACGATACTTCCTACCCCTACCCGCAGAAAGAGGAGGAGCGCGAGTCGCGACACTAACCTTCTGTGCTCGTCTCTGATCCTCAAACCAAGACGGACCAGGACCCCTATGCTGTTCGGGCTCAGACCTGGACCTTCGAGGAATGAAAGTTTTGAAGGCCGCTGAGCGCGCCTTCGCCTCCCTGAACTTTTCGAAGACCGTCTCAATGGATGTACCAAAAAGTTCAGAGGGCGAAAACGGGGCATCGAGAAGAAAGCCCCTTTATTTCCTCCCGATGTCTGCCAGGTTCAACCACAGATGCCTCTCCATCACTACCATCGCCGCCATAGATCTGCCCATGGCAGAGGCAGCCTGATTAGTAGCACGAAGAGCAAGATCCGTGGTGCGGCGTAAATCAGCCATCTCATCAGAAGAAAGGCCCCCGCCTTTATCCAGGTCTTTCAGCAGAACAGCCTGGTATGCTTGGAGCACCGCCATCGTGTGCAGCGAAGCAACAGCTTGACCTGCTGCTGCGTATGCCTTGCCATTCCTTTTAGATGTAGCTTGAAGAGGCATGGATGGCAAGGAGGGGGTTTTGGAGATGATGTCTCTCCCAAAGAGAGATAGCTAGCTAGCGTCTCTTCTACCGGGGGCATTCTCTCATAGCCGTTTTCGCGCACCGCCACGATATTGGCATAACTTGTATGCTGGAATCGATGGATGCGTGAGGAAAAAACGGCTTCTTCCATTCCTTCTCGATCTCAGTATGGAGATTAGGAAGGAAAGGAAGACTCACCTGAGCTGGAGGGTAATGGCCAGAAAAATAACGTACCGAAGGGTACGTAACTCGCGACGCCACTTCCTTACGTCCGCTTCCATGGCAAGTCAAGTCTTGCCGTGGTGCGATCCATAACCTCTAAGAGCTCATTATACGCAGGGCAGGAGGATTGAGAAGGCTTAGCCTCAGCTTCTTCGCTCTCTTCATCAATTTCCTGCTCTTCCTGGGCTGGACCTAGCAGAGCACTGGCCCCTGGATCAGAGGATGTTAAAGAGATAACATCATCCTCCAGCGGCTGTCTCTCGCCCGCCGCCGATGAGCGCAAGAGGGAAAGCCCCTCTTTAAACTCATCGGCCAGGTCCACCTGCGATCCCCATGAGCTCATTCTTCTCCGTGCCTCAGCAGCGGAGGGTCCCGAACCGCGGGAAGCAGATGGCTGCCCCCTTTACTCGAAAAGAGAGACAAACGAGAACGGAGTTTTTTCATTGGAAAAAAAACTCGCAGTGCACGCAGATTGACCCCTCGAGGACATCACGTGCGTGCTCCTCGCCCAAACAAAAAAACGCAGAAATCGTGTGTGTCATCAGGTGTCAAATAGCGCTGACACGGATGCCCACACCTTCTAAATGCTCTACTAGTGCTCGCCATAATAAATAGAGATAGCTCGTACTTTTTCCTTGAAAATGCACGCTTCAAACAGAACAGTCCATGAAGCCGAAGAAGAGAATGATGTGTAGCTCCAGGCGCCGATTTATACTGGAGTCGCACCGGTAGTGGACGTCATGGCTGTCGCCGGCCAACGATTTGGTGTTTTTTTAATGTATGCTTCAGGCACGGGTCACGACGAGGCGTTCCCCATAGGGACCCCTAGAGAGCACGCAGTTCGAAGTTCCCATGAAAGGAACGAAAGACTGCCTGCGAATGAGAATAAGATAATATATATACTGTAGTAGAAGTTTAAGACAAAGATCCCAATTTCTATAAGCAAACAGTTATTATTAGTCTTATTATACGTTTTTATTAACAGTATATTTCTTGTTGAATGATTTGATCATTTCTATTTTTGATTATCCAGGGCATGCCATATTTTAAAATGCACTAATTATTTTAAAAATGAAATGAAATGAAATTAGAAAGAACTAAAATAAACTGAACTATAAGATATCCAAAAACAAAAGTATTATTATTGTTATTATTAGTATTATTATTAAGTCTAGTAAAAATAGTTAAGAATTAGTCAATATCTGACTATTAAAAACCTGTTATTTAGTTATGAGAAATTGTAGCACTCGTGAGGTGAAAAGCACGTGTAGTTTTACTAAGCATCACTGCCCTGAAACAAAATACAGTTGAACAGTTTATCCAATAACCATCTGATTCAGCACCTTTGGAGGTTTCGAGTTTTTCCCTGCCTCAGTCTCGTGCTGTTAGCAGTCAAAATGTTCAAAAAAAGCACCTGCTTTTAATGAGAATCCAATGAGGTCATGGACGTCGGGTGGGCAGCGTTAGTGCTTTTCCACCTGTACAGTATTCAGGTTTTGTTTCTTTCTTTCTGTTCTGAGCACAGTAGGCCTGAAGACAGCATTTGACACTAATGCATGAGAGCAGCTGAAAATCTAAAGTTAGAGAAAAAAAGAATACAATGAGAAATAAAAAAAAGAAAGAAAGCAGAAACTCAAGCATTCAGTCATTCAGCAGCTACAGTAGCTTTCCACCACATACCGAAGCACAAGTATCTATCATGTTTAACTCATTTTTCATATCACTTTCCCACTTTTTTGTTTTGGGCAACAACCGGAGAACACAGCAAAACACTTATGCAGCCCACCTACCGCTCTCGCGAAGTTGTTCGATCAGATGTGGAGTTCACGGTTTTGATTCAGAAAAGAAAAAAAAAAAACAAAAACAAAAAAACAAAAACAAAAAAACAACAAAAAAAAAAAAAAAACAAAAAATCATGGATGTCGGAGAAGACGGCTGCTGGGCTGATTCTCGGAAAGTTTAATAATTTCATAGTGTCATATTACATTTGCAGCCTACAATCAGTGGTGTAACGTAACGAAGTAATAATACTTTGCTACAGTACTTAAGTATTTTTTGGGAGTATCTGTACTTTTTTTATATTTCAGCCAACTTTTACTTTACTCCACTACATTTCCTAATTAAAAATTTTACTCCGATACATTTCCCCGAAGTATATTCATTACTTACTACAAAATAGTCAGAAGTCAGAAGAACACGGACTGCAGAAAAGCAGGTTTGACGAATCAGTGGTCTGGTGTTTGCAAGTTAGACTCTTAAAAACACCTTTTGCTCATATGAAAAACAAGTGTGCGCACAACCGCAGATAATTCATTTTCCACTCAAGTCAAGTCTAGGGTGTGGGCGCTGGGTATAAAGTATATCTTCTGCGACGAATATTGGAAGTGTGTGAATGATGTGCGTCTGCGTTATCAAGTAGGCTTAACAACCAAATCACACACAGAAGGCCCTGCCACGTTGAGTAGTAGTCTATTAAATCTCAAAACATGCCAGGGATGCTAAAATTGTAGACGGCAAAATGCTTCTTTGCTTTTTATATTTTCTAATTAATACAGTTATCTTAATTTATATACACAAAGATAACTTGTGTCGCAGACCTATCAGAAGGAAACATAATTTAATAAATCATTGTTACAGGTCAGTCAGCATTGATAATTTTTAGATGCAATATTGTCTGTTTTGATCAATTTTGCAAACGAAAATAGTTCCAAACAAAGATCACAGCACTGTTTTGCATCTGAGCAATGGACGGTGTTTGATTATTGAATGAATAGGCTTTTTGAACGAATCGGTTGAATAAACGATTCAGTGATTCACTCATTAACACAAACGGTCAAATGCTTTGTTTCTGAATGAATAAGTCGTTTGAATGAATTGGTTGAATATCAATGACTCACTCATTAACAGTCAATTGCTGCCACCTACTGGCGGTTTTAAATTTCACATTCGACTATTTTTTTAATGTTTTAAATTATTTCAAATATCAGTATTCAAACTTTTGTTAAAAACAAAAAATTAGGCCTATTTATGCATCTGTAACAGCAGGTTAAATGCATCCATGTCCCCTATGAGATACATTAAACTGTGTAAATACATTCTAAATGCTATTTCAGATGCAGATTACAGAAATGTTTTCTTATGTTGGAATGAAAGACACCAAGTACCGGATGAAGTGCTTCTTAATCTTACCCAAAAATACAAAATGGAAGAAAAAGTTAAAACTGAACACAATCTTGCTAATCAAGCCGGTATGACACATTTATTAGATATAATTTTATTTGTTCTTTTCCATTTTGACATTACTGTTGTATTGTACTTTCAAAACACTTAAGTACAATAAACAATTAATACTTATTAAGTACAATAAATATCACATACTTTAAGACTTACTCGAGTAATATTCTAAACGTTGACTTCAACTTCTACCAGTCATTTTTTTGGTAAAATATCTGTACTTTTACTTGAGTATGGCTTTCAGGTACTTTATACACCACTACCTACAATAAATGAGTAGATATATTCTTGGCTTACATATGCACAAGTAATTTCTGAGAAAGCCTCATACAGTTGAAGCCTAGGCCTGTTTCACACCATATTTATTTTAGTGCTCATATTAACAGGTTTGAGTATTCACATGATTTAAGCAGAACGATGCTGAGTCTCAGAAAATATTCAGCACTCTATTTCCGCTTTTGCAAACTACATTTCACAACAAAAGTTTGTAATAGTTTTCTAGGACTTACTACCAATAACTATTTATAATTTATGGCAGTACAAAAACTGCTTAATGTATTAAAGGCCTTAAAACTCTAAAAAGCTCCATTGCCTAAGGGTTAGCTTAATCAGGTTTAAATACAACATGAAATCAAATTTGACCCTAATGACTTGTTGAATGTATGTTATAACAAAGTAAATTTGTCTTTGGAACCTTTCATCAAATGTAATATCTTACTCAATGCATGTGATTAGTTGCAAAGTTTAACCATCATAGAGTGATAGTTTATCAGTTGCATGTGTTTCTAAGTCTTGCTGATTTAATCATTCAATGATTTTAAACCATTTAATCACAAGAAGAGGCAAAATAACTCAATTCTGCACTCATGCACTATTTTCTGTGCACATACTAAGAGTTTTCGCTCAATAAACTGCTGACTTGCTGCTTATTAATAGTTAGTAAGGTAGTTGTTAAGTTTAGAAATTGGGTCGGGTTAAGCGATCTAGAATATGGTCATGCAGAATAAGGCATTAATGTATCGTTGAAATTTTAGAAAATAATGCACACCCGAGGTGGTGATGCGACCATGACGCAAAGCGGAGTTGAATTTCTAAGAAATCAACGGGCTGAAGTCAATTATTCCGCTTCTACTACGGTTACCACACCACAAGACATCGATCAGATGATATATTTCAAGACATTTGTCCGGTTTTTCTACTTAGAACGCTATTCCGCTTTGCATTGTGGCCGCATCACCACCTCGGGTGTGCATTATTTTCTAAGAATTCAACGGCCCGCCATCAATTATTCCTTACATATAAATTGAACTGTGACTTTCTGTGACTTTTTACCATTCAGTCAATTCCCAATGGAAAAAAATCCCCACAGGGGTACCTCCCTGACCTTTTTTTGTTTATTATTTATTTATTTATTTATTGTCAATGAACCATTAATTAGGAATGTAATCACTTGTGGGAGCAATGTTTATGTGAAAAAGCCATGCAAATCATATTCAGATGTTGAACTATATCTCTGTATACCATATCAGAGGGAATTGAGCTATGTTCTACAGTGGAACACAAAAAGAGAGGTTGAGTTTTATTTATTTATTTATGTATTATTTTTTTTTTTTTTTTGCAAATTGTCACAGGTGCTCTTTTCATTAGAGTGAAAGTGAATGGGGACAGACACACCATAAAAAGTACCATAAGGTAGTGCATATCAGTTATATGCTATATTATTCTGAAGCAATATGGTAAACAGTTGAAATGTAAAGCGCATAGTTCACCAAAAAAGGCTAATTTCAACCTTATGTTCCATTACCCTGTCTGACTATCTTCGGGCGTCCATCTATCTATCTATCTATTTACACCACTTAATCCTGTTATTTGGTCATCTTGCGCATAGACCGTCTGTTTGAATCACTGGTGCATCAGGTCAGTTACAGACCTCGGAGGGAAAGAGTTGAAAAGAATTCTTCTCCGTGGCAGTTGGGTCACGCAGCTGGACTGACTGTGACTGTCTGTGAGTAACAGACACGGAGGAGTACGAGAGATGTGTGCTGACAGACGCTGGGACGAAACAGCGATATAATGAACGGTTCACACAAACAATCGCTTAACTTCCGCCCTGCATGATGTGCCAGCACCATCACATAGCTAGATAACGGTTATTACCCATTACTTTAGAGGAGATCCGCAGGGATTGATGCAGATTACAGACAGAAGAGAGATGGTTTATCTGACGATAAGTCTACAACGAGGACTCATTCCCTCCAAGACGCTGATCTAATTCAGGTAGTGTGGATAGCTTCGGCTGAAATGAGAGCGCAAAAAAGGAATTTTGATTTACAGGAGTGTCAGTGTTGTCTTAGAGGACTGAGCCATTGATCCAGAGTGGAGCCAGTAAACACACCAGATACCTGTTATATTGGGGTGGGATGGGGAAAGGCAACATGAGGTGATGTTTATCTGCATGTACTGCATAATGATTATTAAAAAAAAAAAAAAAGTGAGGTTGGACATTCTGTTGTAGTGCAATTTTACACTAAAATATTGCAACACTTGGCACCTTGAAAATTACGTAAAATCAAATTTAGGCCCTGTGCTGATTTGAATTTGAGGTTTACAAAACAGATTCAGATCATATTTCCAGTGTGAAGTAGAATTTAAATTAATAAAGTAACTATAAATAGAGATAAGTTTGGAAAGACAAACTATCCGTATAATATATATATATCGAGATATTATATCTATATCATATAGATAATATATATATTAGTCGGGGGTGGAAGGTTCAACTTCTCGCGTCCAGTTTGTATCCGGTTTTAGAGTCACGGTTTCGGTTTTATGGTTCGGTATGTGCTATCTTTGGCAAAAATATTTCTGTCTATCTAACTACAAGAACAGCACAACATAAATACAATAGATTACATATACAAATAATAATAAAACTGTTGATTTGCAGTTTTTTTTTAGGTATGTCTAAAAACATTGTTTTTAGGTACAGAAGGTGAATAAGTAAGGAAATGTAAAAAAACAGGCAACTGCAAATTTGGCTATAATAAGGATAATCTTACGAAAGACACAAGCTAGTCTATCAAGATCAGTGAGTGGTTTCGTGTGTTATTTAGCAAACCATATTAAGAGGCGTTGTTTCAGATTTAAGTTGAACAGTTGTGATGTGAAGAAACAGTGTGTGGAGAACCGTACGGTTACGATTTTGTACGCGAACAGTTTCACCCTAATATCTTAGATATATATATATAATATAGATGTACTTGTACAAAGTTTGAAACTTGATAGGCCGAATGGATGGATGGATTCTGTTTGCCTTTGAATAAGAACCTCCAGAAAAAAATCTCCATATCCTTTTAGAATTAAAATAATTAAAATAACTGAAATACAAATACATTCATAAAAAAAGTTATTTTTAACTAGAAAATCTAAATTTGTCAAGACAAACTAGTTTGAAATATTATTTTATATTTTATTTTTGACATCCTTTGATGGATGGATGGATGGAAGGATAAATGGATGGGTTGGTGTTTAGGTAGGTCGGTAGGTAGGTAGGTACATAGATAGATAGATAGATAGATCGATAGATAGATAGAATCTTAAAACTAAAGGTGCTAGTAACAATGCCATAGAAGAACCTTGTTTGTCTAAATGGTTCCATAAAGAACCTTTAACATCAGAAGAACCTTTGTGTTTCACAAAAGGTTCTTTGGGGCGAAAAAAGGTTCTTTGATTCATGAATGGTTCTTCTATGCATCGCTTGAAAACTTTTTGAAGAACCTTTATTTTTAAGAGTGTAGAACGATAGATAGATAGATAGATAGATAGATAGATAGTAGATAGAATGGACTTTATAAAAAAAGGTGCTTCACAATGCCATATGTAGCGGATCAATTGTGGGGAAATATGAATAATTAACCATAACTAGTTATAATTAACTATTCATATTTTAGATCCACTGTAGATATTTAGCTGACCACTCAGGGTCAACCGTCTTGTCAATTCTAAGAAAGTTAATTTCCTGGTTAAAGGAAATAACTTTCTTACTGTACCATTCTATAAGCTTGTAACGTAAATCTGCATGATTATTGACTACGGTTATGAGTAAACAATGAACACGTAAAGTGTGATACAAGTAAGGTTTTATTAAATACATAAACACTTAAAATAGTCTACATTACTACATAAAAACACATTAAGACGGTATAACATTACACATACACCACACACACACATTACAGTTGGTATAGGAAAGGGTTAAAGTTTAGCACTAAAGAAAGAGACTTAAGGAATGACATTTATGGAACCATTTTGCATTTTCAGCAGATCTAAAACCTGAGGGAAACGTCAGATTCTTAGTACAAACACACCTTCGTAAAAAGGTGTAACTGATACTTAATGCATCAATTAAATCGGCTAAGTTTGATACTTGCGTATGTCTGAAAGAGATTCCTGATGCAAATCTTAAGGCCCAATATCTTGCTGAAGTTGGTTGATGAGAACGAGCTAGTTTGAGTCAGAGTCACTTGATGAATGAAAAGGACTAGGCCGGAGCATGGCACGAGCTTTGGTATCCTGGAGAGTTTCTCACATCTTCATCTTAGCATCCCCTGAACCACCAACAGGGGCGGGTCCACATGGAGTGTGGCCTTTTAAAGCCTGCTGAGATTCACGCCTCTCAAGATGGGTTAGTCCAATGAGGAAGGCTGAAATCCCAAACGGGAGGTTGGAAATACTGGGGAGTTCTATGACTCTTTGTCTGTAAGCAGGTATTTTGCCATATGAATCGAGGGTGTGGAGGCAACAAATAGTACGATTATAGAAACTCAATATGTTGCCATAGGTATCACATATATATAACGGTTGTTTCGATCATAGAAGGCGCATCTAGATACTTAGACAGGTAGAGTACTATTTGAAATGATGTGGTTATCGTAAGCAGATAAAATCGTCATAATACAACAGATAAATACACACAGCAATAATATACACACTGGCTAAAGAAAAGGGTGTTCATTCAAAGGAAGGTTTTCCTATTAATTAATTAATTAGTAGAAAAGTCTATTTCTACGGTGCGTTTGTCCTGGGGACACAGAATGGGTTATCCTACTCACATTCCTGGGGGTCATAAAACCAGTGATATCATGATTAGTTGTCATGGGGACCAGAGGCCTGTTATGCCTTTCTGAGGTGTTAGGTGCACTTCAGGGGAAGGGTCCATAGACCCTCATAATTGGCCATTTGGTTAAGTGAGGGAGAGTTAGATATTATTTGTTAAATATAACAAAAAAATTGTTGTGTGTCTGATTGGTCCAAATGCTACACATAGAATAACCTTTTTTGTCGAAATGGTTCCATAAAGAACCTTTAACATCAGAAGAACCTTTGTGTTTCACAAAAGGTTCTTTGGGGCGAAATAAGGTTCTTTGACGTGAATGGTTGTCTAGGCAATCGCTGGAAGACTTTTGAAGCACCTTTATTTTTAAGAGTGTGATAGTAGATAGATAGATAGATAGATAGATAGATAGATAGATAGATAGATAGATAGACAGAGTCGGAAGATAGTGGTAGATAGATAGTAGATAGCGAGATATTGCATGTAGGCTTACCTATGAAAAACCAAACTGCAAGAAAGACATAAACTTCTTCACATCTCTTCCAATAAAACCGCATTTTACACAGCAAGGCCAAGAACATGTAAGTGATTTCATGTTGACTTGATCAACAGCCTCTAGATATATAGAGTAGATGTCTTAACACTAGCATAACATGGTGTTCTTCAGGCTCGCTTATAACTTCTCTCCGGCAGACCTTTCTACAGCCTCGCCAGTTTGCCGTTTGATCTTTCATTTGCATGTCATTAACCACATTATAGGTTCTGACCAGAGCTCTCCTTCCCTCTCTGTCTCTCGGTCTCTCACACGAGCGAGCTTCAGTGTTTTCCAGCACATCACTTTTGGTCCCTAGTGTGATAATTAATATTCATGTTTGTCCAGTGCCTCAAACGCTGCCTTCAGACATTTACGAAATGATGATGATTTGGACTGCGGAGCTTTCCATCGGCCCGCTTCTCTAGAGGAGAGGGAGGCGAATACGATCGTGTGGAAGACAAACGTTTGTGCATTCAGAGAGAGAGCGGTGGATATGCCTGCAAATAATATTCCGCACCGGTCCAGGAGATAGTGACAGGTACAGACTGAAAGAGCTCTTTATGGTTTGCGCTTGTTCCCGTGTTTACAGCGCCATCTACATCTGCAGTGGCATTCCCTCTTAATTCCTTTTATTTAAATGAAACTCTCACAATGCTTTTCTTACTGTGTTCCTGAGCACCTGAAGTGCGAACAGAAGCAGTTGTGGTAATTAGCGAGATGCATCACCACTCCCTCGCCTGTCTCTTTGGCCCTCCCTTTACCGATTTCCAGGCACCGTGAGCCTCCCCTGCCTGTCAAAGCTGTCAGATTCAACCTGCCGGTACGCGAGGAGCAGGAACACTCTGGAATGCCGAAAGTGGGGTTAATGCATTCCTGGAGCCTTGCACGCCCAGCTGACATCTTTTGCTGTCTTCGCTTAACTTAATTCCACAACACACTGTTAGTGCTAAACAAATGTTAACATAACACCTCAACTAGATTTGCATTTCCTGAAGGAGACAGCAGCGCTTCAAAGGCAGACAAAAAATAGTTTTAAAGTTTTATGTTAGTTTTGGGTTTAAGCTTTGGTTCTGTGTATGTGAAATGCCACATCAGTGATGCTGTGTCTTGCAAAACTCCCTCCCGCACACTGACTGTTGTTAAGTGATGCTGCTATAGGCTAATTAAGCATTGTTTGTAAGCATGCAACTAAGTATTACCTGATAATTGATGTGATTCTTCTTTGACACACTCGTGCTGCGGTTTCTTTTTTTGGTGTGGGGGGGCATTCCATAGGCATAATGTTTTTTATGCTGCACAAACTGTTTTGCTTACCACTATCCTTCGTAACAATATTCTGGCTATTTTTTTACTAATTTTTTTTTGGGCCATGATTTATAAGCTTGTTTTCTCATGGGGACAAAAAATGTCCCCACAAAGTCACAATTTATGGGTATTACTATTATGTTTGGGGGGGGGTATATTGATCCCATAACATAGGGAATACCAGGGCCCTGCATACACACACACACACACACACAACACACACACTCACTACACTTTTTTATTATTATAATACTTTTATCCAACAAGGATGCATTGAGTTGTTTGAAAGTGTCAGTAAATTCTGAATAAAAAATGTATGATGGTTTCCACAAACTATTTAAACAGCCATAACGATTTCAACATTGATGTAATAAGAAGAAATGTTTTTGAGAAGCAAATCAATATTGAATGATTTCTGAGATCCTGTGACAATGCAGAGATGAAAAAAAAATAGTTAGCAGGAATAAATAAGCTAGGAGGTAAATATATTTTAAAATATATTCCAATAGAAAACATTTATTTTAAATTGAAACAATATTTCACAATTTTATTTTTGGTCCCTACACTCTTAAAAATAAAGGTGCTTCAAAAGGTTCTTCAAGCGATGCCATAGAAGAACCATTTTTGGTTCCACAAAGAGCCGTTCAGTCAAAGGTTCTTTAAAGAACCATCTCTTTCTAACCTTTTTGTAATCTGAAGAACCTTATTTCGCTACAAAGAACCTTTTGTGAAACAGAAAGGCTCTTCAGATGTTAAAGGTTCTTTATGGAACCATTTAGACCAAAAAGTTCTTCTATGGCATCGTGAAGCACCTTTTTTTAAGATTGTTAGAGTGATTATTGATATTCATGTTTGTCCAATTTTACTGTTTTTACTATATCTGTGATAAAGGTGAGCATAAAATACTTTTGTCAATCAATCAAATCAATCAATCAATCAATAAAATAAACATAAAAATAAATCTTACCAACCCCAACGTTTTTGAGGAACTGTTTTGTGTAACTTTGTCTAACACATTCAACAGTTTATGCACAATTTTTAACGAGACAGTTTAAATCACTATATTATAAACAATTAAAATAGCACAAACCTAGTGTTTCACCTGTTGGATTTCAGTTAAACTAGATATATTTAGGCCCGGTTTCACAAAAGGAGCTTAGCTTAAGCCAGGACTAGGCCTTAGAGGAAAAAAATTGACACAGAACAATGACACTGACATATTTTTAAGATATGTCAGAGCAAGATATTTTCAGTTGAGACAGCTCAAACATGCATTTTAGTCTGGGACTAGCTTAAGCCTTGTCTGTGAAACCGGGGGTTACACCTAATTTTAATGACTAACAACACATTTTATAAATATGAATAAAGATTAATGTTTCATCGTTTTCATCTTTAATGGACAGGGCAGTAGAGGAGATACAATAAGCATTGGGATAGAGGAGAACGGGACTGTTCGTTTACAGCACCTATTGAAGTCTTAGCAGTTCAAAGATTGACCAATGAATGATCATTTTTATGACTTTTCCAGTATAATGTCACATATTTAAGCACAGTCTTATACAGAAAACTACACAACACACATTCTCAGGCTTCTGTTTGCAGTTTCTGGCCGATGCCAAGTCAGGAGATGTGCTGCGTGTATGCGCCACGATAAGCCAGCGCTGGAATATGTCTTATCTCTGTCTGTACTAACTTACGATAAAGAGAACATACTTGGCAGCACTGTACAATGTGTACACAGACACATACGCTGTAAAGAGACTCGAGAGAGCAACAGCTGGGGTTCGTTACAAAACCCACAATCCTTAGGAGCCTTCTGTGGCTGTGTAAATACAACGCAAAGACTACCATGACTCCTGACGCAGAAATAGCCCAGCTGTTTACGCCGAAAAGAATCTGTGTCAAGACCGTCGCCCACTGCACACGCAGCCATCTGGCATTGACACATACACCGTTTCTTGATGACTCCACTTAGTCGCTTTTGTTTTGTTCTTTGTTCCGTTGTTCTTAATCACTCTTGCCTTCCAGAGCTCCTCGTTTTGTCTTCGTCTTGCGCTTTTCAGCGGCTGGTTAGATCTTCGCTCAAGGTCTTTGTGACGCACTGGAGTATGTATGACTGATTCTAATCAGTCAAACTGTATAAAGGCTTCAATTCCCACAGCAGATTGCTCGTTTGGGCTCGTGTCCCAGTGTGTGGAAGGCTGCTCCGATGTCTCTGTAGAGTCTGTGATGAATAGTGCGAGATGTGGCTGCGCTAGTAAGTTTTGACCTCTGCCTTCAGCTGGACTGGTGTTTGGAGAATAAAACATCTGTAGCACTTTGGATTTGCCCTTGAGTGGAAGCTTCTATCGTCTGTTCATGAGGAAGAACTGAAAATGTGGCATGCGATGACATTGTCGCTAGTGTCAAAGAGCTAAAGGACACGCTTCTCGAGTCGCTGCACTAGTGCTAAAGGCTTGTCAGCAAATAATTCCGCATTTATTTGATATTTTCTGTCATATAGAGATGTTTGACTAATGGTTCACAGCACAAACCGAATGAAATCAACTGCAACTGTTTTACTGAATCCAGCCCAAGGTGGATAGCTGGTTTTAGCTGGTCTGGCTGGTTTGATTTGGTGGTTTTAGGGAACTTGTCAGGTTAGGAGACCGTCTGGTCGATCAGTTAAACCAGCAAAGCACCTCAACTGTTTTCTTGAAGTAAAACAAGCTTCTTTTGCATACTTTTTTTGTGCTAACAAGGTCACTGAGCTCTAGGGGATATGATACAAAAGTGAATGTTTGATAGATAAAAACAGAGCCAAAATGGGTCAGGGAATAAAAGTGGCACTTGAAGTTTTTTTTTTCCAGTCAAGTTAACAGACCGTTAGGATCCTATGAAATTATTTTTTCCCCCATGTATTACATTTTTTTTCTGGATTAAAAAATAAAATAAAATAAAAAAAAGAATTTTTTTTTAAGAAACGAATAAATAAATAAGCAAAACAATATATAAATAAATAAATACTTTTTCATAGAAGGTCCTATGTGAAATCTTTTTTTTCATGATTTGATACAAATAAATTAATAAATTATGTGTAATAAATTAACTATCAAAATGAATGCATGCAAATATAAAAACTTAATTACTCTTTTAAAATATAATCCAATGACATTTAAACAATTTCTCAATTTCTTTGGCAAACAAAATGCTGCACAACAGCATCTGAATTAAAACGTGATATTGTGTGATATTCCTTAAAAAAATAGTGTGTTAAACTCTATTATTACTGTCATTATTACTTTGACGAGTATTTTGTACTATTCAATAGTTATATATTTCTGTCATGATTTCTTTGTTAACCAAACGTTTATTTTGGCGGGTTGTAGTGAAGACGTCTCTTTTTTTTGTGGTTTAATATTAACAGACACTAGTGCACAACCCTAATGTTTATTTAATCATCCAAATTTTTCCAAATTCCATGACATTCCATATTTTACACTGAATTCCATGTTTTCAGTGTTTTCTGCATTGTGGAAAGCAAGAAAAGCCTTATAGTCCAAGTTGGAGAAATAGCTCGTAGTTTGAGACGTTCAGAGTTGTTTTGTGTGAAATCTCTAACGTCGAAACCTTGAAATCATATCGATTACTCCAAACCACCATCAGCTGTTATGGAGGTGTCATAATTAAATGAGTTCTCTTGTAAATAATCCCACACAGTGTGTGAGTGAGTGCACTACATTCTGTGCATTATTAAATAACTGCTTTACTCTTTACTCTTATTTACTGTACTGTTGATTATTACCTTCACATTCTGAGCTCAGCGAATGCAACGTTTACTAATTAATTACATAAGAAAGATTCAATATGCATTTGTTGCGAACAAGTTTAAAGATCAGCAAGGCAGGATTATGCGCGTCTGAACTTCTGTTCCAGTTTTGAGGCAGAATTGGGAAGTGATATTGATATTTGGCTCCATGGATGTGAATCTACATAAAACGACGCCCTCTGAGACTTATGTTCCTTTGTGGATAAAGATACGGATTAATCAGAGGCTATGAATTTTTATATTTATTTAATTTGTACGGGTGAGAGTGGCTTGGCGCTGATGAGGTGGGGGGGGGGGGGGGGTGGGGGGAAGGAGAGATGGGCAAAGAGCAGTGTTTTAAATAGAAGTCCATTTAGCAAAACTGTTCTGTCCTAATGTGCAAGTAATAGGAGACTCTTAATCTTCGTGAAAGATAAAAGAATGAATGAAGCCATTTGTGAGGGTGAGATATTCTCCAGGATGGATTACTTAAAGCCATGGGTGGCCTCTGTGCATGTGTACCATTTCTTTCACTTTCAAATGTGTGAAGTTTATGAATTTATCATGGAGATTAATATTCTACTTAGATGTCCTTAGGAGTGCAGTGCAATTACTTTTATATCTTTTAGGTTAAGGCCTATTTGTATTTCCCGATGGAAAAACAAAGCGAGTGAGCTGCCTAAATAGACACATCCCTTCTTAAGCATCATCCTGTCTGACATGAAACCTCATAAGTGAGTGATTTAAAAAAAACAAAAACATAGATATTTACAGTATACACATACTCTGCATAAATATGCACGGCAATTGTAATCAAATTGAGCTATTTGTTAATGATTTTTTTAGTACATTAATTTATCAATGTATTAATTATATAATTTTTATGTAAGCTAATTTTAAATCAAGCCATCTTTTACTGATAGTTTTCAGTGTTTATTTCTCTCACTATATCCATCTTGGATATAATTGATATTTTTATGCTCTAATATGCATGCACACATTTTGGGTGAATGGTCCATTTTAATTCGTTTAAGCTATTTTTGTATATACTTTATTTATATTAAAGGAACTATCAGTTTTTTTTTATTATTTATTTCTCTCACTATATCTGTTGCTAAGCATATCAGAATATATTATGGGATTGCCTTCTCTACGAAGCATAAAAATAAATGCATTTAAGGATCTAATCATGCATGCAATGCCAAATTATACTTATTGTTATTTTATTAATATTTACACACAGTTATCATATGTATTAACATTTTGAATTAGCTGTTATTTTTTTCGTTTAATTTTAGTTAAGGTGAGTAATCTTGTTATTTTATTATTCTGATTATTATATGATTATTATTATTATTTTAAGTTAAAAGTATTTTTATTTTTATTCTAGATTTAGTCATTTTAGTACTTAAACTTGTTTTGTTTCAATCATTTGGCAAGGCAACATTTCTAATTTGCGTTAATATTTTACATCTAATATTTAATTTAAGCTTTGTTTCAGTTAAACAATTTTAAATATTTTTAGTTTTAGCTAACAATAACAACACCGCTTAAAATTTGGCAAAAGAGCGTTTTTGGAGTTGGCTTTGACCCTATAACCATTGTGTTGTAATTATACGTTTTTTAGATGGCCGTTTCAATGGATTATTTTTGCACATAAATCATTCAGCCTGGATAATTCGATACTAAAGAAGCATACAGTTAAATGGCAAGATCTGACATATATTCTTTTACTGCCCGTGCCGTTAGGTCTGGCATTGAAAATTCACTGTCAGACAAAACTCTCAGTGTCTCCACACAACCTTTACGTCCTCCATTACGACTCGACTTAAATTTCAGGTCGTTTTTTTTGTTTTGATAATCACAGCCCGCTGTTTTATTGCACTTGGTTTCTGGCGTTTCTCCAAAACACCTGACTCTAGCAGACAGATAATTCATTCAACAGGATAATTCATTTTTACCCTCGTTTTGGAATAATATCCAGTGTACCCGAGTCTGAGGTCACGATGCACAGAACCAGCATGGTAATGTTTCAGTCTGCACCCAGGGTCTCGGATAATAAGCACTGGCTAGTTGCCTTGTCTTTTAGCGGGGAAGTTAATTGAAAATAACATTTATATTCAGGGATGGAATCGCTCTGGATTCCTAACTGAATTTAATGAAACCGCACTGCAAGACGGTTCATTGGCAAACGTGAACGATAAGAATAAAAAGGGGAAAATGATTTGGCTGGTTTGAAATCCAATTTAAGATGGATCCTTAATCTGCACTATTGTGAACTAAATGTACTTAATATAATTGTGGCATTTAACAATTAAATTAAATAAACATTTGTGCATTTAGTTTATACTTAACTCTCTGCATTAGATTACTAAAAAGTCTGAATAAAGCTTAAAGGAAAAGTTTATTTAAAAAGGCATGTTAGTCACCCTTACTTGATGTTTTCCACAAAATATAATAAAATAAAAAAAATTCCCCCCATTAATTTCCAGTGATTATTCACATCTGCAAAAAAATTTAATGTAGCACATGACTACTCTAATGGGTCATTTCTGGTTTATTTTTGGAGATTAGTACAATAAGAACCGCATTGTATAGAAAACAGCTACTGTATGTTTAGCATCATTTCTGCCATTCTTCTTGACTTTAAGGGATAGTTTTACCAAACAGGGCAAATTAGCGCGAGAGAGCAATTCCAAAACAGCGCCGATGGGCATGGAAATTTCTGCAGGTGATTTACAGACAATGCACAAATTAAAGAACACAGAAGCAGCCAGATCATTTACATATCAACCAACACAATATACCAAGCGCAGCGCAAATTAGCATAGTCGCAAATGAAGAATAAAGAAATAAAGAGGTCAAAAAATGAAGGGTTGCAAGAAGTTTTGATAGACCTGGTATTGCGTGACTCCTAGTTGAGGGTTCCAAGTCGTCTTTTATTTCCTGAAGCAAATTAAAAAATAAACTGGCTTGGCAAATGATATGTTCGTATAATGTGTTCTTCTGGCATTCCAAATAAATGGATACGTATGGAAAGAATCCTCTCCCTTCTACCACACGCTCTCTGTTCGCTGCGGTGCCTCTTCCTAGCAACAACAAAGCCATTTCAAGCGCAAAATAGTATAAGAAATGCTTTTTTTTTTTTTTTTTATAATGTCGCAAATACCAGTAATTTGACAAGTGCATACGTTAAATGTCTAAACCTTTTGTTTTTTTTGGCTCTAATTTGTTTCTGTGTTTCTCAAATAGATCCTGATGGTACTATTTTAACTCCAAAAGAGGGTTTGCGCTAGTAAAACTGTCCCAAAGTCTCCTGAATATTGTTCTTCTGCTTCATCTGGCTGTGATTACACTGAAGAAAGACGAGAGAGGAGAGGTAGTATGATGTTGTGCTAAGCTGTTGATGGTATCCGCACAAGCTCGGCCCCTCTGGTGTAAAATCTCTAAATCTTTTAGTCCGTTGTGTCACATGAGGCATGTTATCTACCACAGAGTTCCTCTGAGGAGACCCCAAATTGCCAGGCAGGCTTTATGTGTTTGGAAAGCACTTGGGTTTGGTAGATATCATGATATAAAGGGACAAATGGCAGTGTCGGGGCCACTACAAGACAGGTTTGGGATATAGTACACTATTAAAAATAAAAGTGCTTCAAAAGGTACTTCAAGCGATGCCATAGAAGAACCATTTTTGGTTCACAAAGAAGCATTCAGTCAAAGGTTATTTAAAGAACCATCTCTTTCTTATCTTTTTATAATCTGAAGAACCTTCTTTCGCCACAAAGAACCTTTTGTGAAACAAAAAGGTTCTTCAGATGTTAAAGGTTCTTTATGGAACCATTTAGACAAAATTGGTTCTTCTATAGCATCGTGAAGCACCTTTATTTTTAAGAGTGTATTTCATCTGAAGAAGACCAAAATTGATGTTTAGACTAGTAAAAGCATAACGGTTGAGTGAGTTTAGCCAATACTTGTATCCACAAATACAGAGACAAACCCCCGTTCAAGCATCCTGAGATTAAATGTCTTTTCTGGGAAAATTGCACTTGAGGAGTCTTTAATATCACAACTGTTCCTCCTCAACAGAAATGAGATTGGATGGAGAACAAAGAGAGACTTTTATTGAGGTTCCCTGCTCGTCAGACGTTTCTCCTTTGAAAACAGACCAAAAAAGCAGGTTCTAGTCTCAAAACTGGGCTCAGTCAAAAGTCATATGTCTCAGGATGCATTCCAACTTTTTTCATCAAATTGAAGTCCAAATATGGATTGCTCAAGGAGAAACCGCAATAACTCAGGCTTACAATCTTCCTGTTGCCAGTCCGTGATCTTTAACCCCTGCACCCACGCACAAAGTGCCAGAAGCACACCATGTAGGGTTAACCTGTGAAAGCGGACATGAAGAGGTGTCACGCTGCTTGCAGTTGGAGGTCGGCGTATTTAGTGGTGAGCTCTGGTGGTTGGGTTTCAGTTGAAACGGTAGTGTGCGCTGTGATCTCTCAGGTTTCTTCTGAGGATGTAAATGAGTCTGATCTTTATTAAACTCTTCCACCCCACGGCACCCGGCATGGTGCGCACACCAGCTCATTCTGATGACTATTTCACACAAACAGCCTAACCTCTCACATACGCACAGCGTGCAGAAACACAGGAAACTGCCGGCGAGGGAATGAAAATGAATCGGAGTCTTTGAAGCACACCTCAAACAAACGCCTGATGTCAGTCAGCCAGAGATTACAGAAGGTTTCAGTGTCACCCATGGACTTAGCTCTCATGTTTTTAGTGACTTTCTTTAAAAGAAGACTAACTTCTGTGGACCCTGACTTTGCATATTGCATATATTACAGACTCTTGAATAAGATCTGCTCAGTATTAACCAGTACTGACTAGTGTAAAACACTCATTGACCTTCAGTACTGACCAGAAATAATTTCAAAAATATTAGTGGACTATCTCTGGATAATATGCCTTCCTAGAGAATGAATGAATGAATGAATAAAAAAAAGAAAAAAAGAGCATTAAAGACTTTTCAGAAACATTAAAAACAAACAAATAAATAAATAAAAGAGCATTAAAGACTTTTCAAAAACATTTTAAAAACTCTGTCTGAGATTTATAAAAAAAATGTTATACATTTTTTATGCTTTTTTATAAAAAAATACCATAAAAGCAGTATTAACATGAAATATTATTGCAATTAAAAACAAAATGAATGTTTCTATATTGATATGTTTAAAATCAATATAATAATAATACATAATTGTAATTAATGTGAAAAATAATTGATTACTCTAATGCAAAATAATTATAATATGCTGGTTTGTTTCTCAAGATATACTGTACATAAGAACGTAATTTATTTTAAACATTTTTTTTGTAACAATATAAATGTCTTTACCAATTAAAAAATAAAACTAACTAACTAACTAACTCCAAACCTTTAAATGGTAGTTTATGTTTTCATGTTTTTTACACCCAAAAAGGTGTATTGCTGACATCCTGGAGGAGCGTATTCACATTCTATACAGTATTTGTATACTATTATGCACACTTTATTTTTAGTCTCTTGTCTTCACATACGTTGTGTCTGTACTGTCATGTTTTATGATCCGAGCCTCATTATAAGCATCTCAATGCCAGGGAATCCTGTGCACGCTGTGCAAATGATGAATAAACAACTTGACATGCGTTAGAAACATGTTTTTGAGATGTTTGACATTTGATTGCAGACTTTCATATTTTGTCAAATCTGAGTACAATTTGAGAAGAGCCTGGCATTACCAAAATCAAACTAAAATCTGAAAGTGCTCTCCATGTAATCCATGTTGTCTAGGAGAAACAGTTGAGAAAACAAAACGCCTCATTTGCCTTTCTTTCTCCAGTTTTCTCCAACATCATTTTTCTTTGTCTCAGATATTTCCCACAAACTTATTCTTTCCAGTATTGTGCAATAAAATGAATAGGAATACTGTCAGGCTATTTGATCCTGGAAGGTTTTAATATTTAAAAATTGTATTTTATTTAATTTTATTTCTATGCAATCCTAGCACTATGATGCAAATATGTATCATGCATGTTGCTTGTGCTTCTAGTTATGTTGTTCTCTAGTCATCTTGAAACTTGGCCTTGCTGCACTTTGAGTATCTTGGCTCTTAGATTTTTTGTGATGTTCCTTTTTTGTCACTAAATAACTTCCTGCCTGCTCATGTTATCATTCTATTATTGTTTCTTCTAAGACATTTTAGTAGAAACATCTAAGACAAAGTTGCTACCTCCTGCATGTTGCTCCCCTGAATCTCCAGAGCATTGGGAGGGCAAGCTTTGAGCAGCATAATTTTCCTTTGGCTAGCTTTATTTATTTTGGTTAAGTCTCTCATTCCTCCGTATTTAGTCTGCGGTAATGTCCTGTAATAACATCCTACCCTGCTAATCTGTTAGCGGCGGTCCTGCGAGGAGCATATGAGGTGTCTGTCATAACACTGAATGCAGATGTTGCCACATTTACCTGACACAAACAGACAAATTCATTTACGCCTTTCAGCTACGGATGGGCGCCGCACCTAATTATTGCGAGAGCCTAGCAGCAGGCTCCAGAAATATGTTTAGCACATGCTAATGCCAGGGGTTGAGGTGGTACCACACACAGTACAGGATATCTGAGAGGTGATGCCGAATCCGTCAGATGTAATACCTGCTCTTAATGTCACAGACAATGAAAAGTGACAGAAATAATATGCCAGTGCTCTCATCTGATTGAGGTTAAGAGGAACATGGTGTATGAAGTAAAATTATATCAAATTAATGCAATTTCCTTTTTGTGTTCTCTTACCTGTGCCGTATCTTGTGCGACTGCATCAACAGGTAAGAAGTTTTTTTTTTTTATTTACCAGTTATTCATTTTTATTCAGCAGCTTTACACAGCAAATATCAGTTGTCACACCCGTACTTGATAGGATTTTTATTTATTTTATCTATTTTATTTAATGTTTTATATTAAATTTTTCTATTTTATTTAATTTTTTATTTTTTATTTAATTTATAAATGTTTTAGATTTTATTTTATTTTTTATTATATATTTTTAGATATTTTTTTATTTTATTTTAGCCGATGCAATCCATAATCCAGACCACTAACTCCTATGATTGATTTATTCAGATTCAGCAATTGCTTTGACTAATTCGTAAATAAGAGGCACATGAATCGAGTGATTAGCTTGCACGTTATGTTGACCATGTTCAGCAGGTTGTTCGTTTCTCGAAAGCTCCTCCATATCAGTGCAAAAAGTGCTGTCGTCCCTCTTAACAGATGAGTTGTTTATATGTACGTTGGTGTTTTCTATGATGAAAGGTATCTGGCATCACCTGTCAGGGTGGAATTTGCGATTTCTGTTGTTTACATCCTGGGCTTTAGACGTGTCAGGTTTGATTGGCCATCCTCTACACGTCCTGTTTAACATTTCTCTCACTGAATTAAAAAGCTGCTTGATATTTTCCCCGGCGTCGCCTCCACAGGGTATTTAGCAACTCCATCGTAGAGAGTATAATCTGTCATCGCCAAAGAAAAGGTTTTCCGTGCCATTTTGTCTGCGGAAACGCTTGACACAGTGGATGGGAGAGGAGATCAATGAGCTGTCAGTTATCACGCACAAGGCTTGTCATTTTCCGTATGATGGGAAGGAAAGCAGGTGGGCAGATGGAAGCTGCTTGGTTTCTCGACGATCTACTCAAGGTGGTTTAATCTCCAGGCTCTTGTAGTGGTGGACATTAGATGAAGGGGAGAATTAGACAAGACTCTTACTAATTAACTAGCACAGCCCTTTCCTCTGTAGAGTTTTGAGTTCTTTGTACAAACCCTTGACATTCGTAGGATAGTGGGCTTGTCTTCTTTATCTAATGAATTTCCCAGGGACCTTGAGTGCAGGTCTTTAAACAAACACAATTAGACGTGTCAAAGCACCAGCTCTCGTTAACGCTCAGCCATTTACCACTAATTACTAGCGTGTTTTTAACCGTTTGATATGTACCCTGTGCACGCAGTTCGCAGGCCTCTGTACTGTCCTGTTAAATGCTTTCTTGACCCTATCCGTCAAATGATGGTTTGCAGGTGACTGATGAAGCACTGGCCAAAATGATTTCATCTGGTTGTAATTCAGTACGGTAAGTAGTTCTAACACAGATTTACATACTTATGTCATTAGCAGACCTTGATAAAATCTGAAACAAACAAACATTCAAAAAATGCTAGTACATTTTACAAATAATTAAAAGAAAGTGGCAAGTAACGTTTTTAATTAAATGTCATATTTTGAAGTAGGTAGAAAGAATGAAACTCGTAAAAAATGTACTACAATAATCTTTCATTTACAACTTTGAAAATCATTTTTATTGTATTTAGAAGAACAGTTCTTGTTCTGACTATGATTCCACTTAAAATTCTAAATACTTTTAAGGAGACACCAACTAAAATACTAAACACAAACAGTAATATTTTGGTTAAAATTAATTTGTTAATTAATTGTACATCTGTATTAGCAGAAGAATACAGACCTTACAAACTGAATGCCATTTTTATTTTAGTTCACTAACTTTACAAATTAGATTTTTTTTAAAGTACACAACACAGTAGTAATTTCACAAATAATTAAAAATAAATCAGATGTGAAACTTTGACGCAATAAGACGGACATTATTTTCTTGTAAAATATACTCTAAAAAATGTTTTACGTTTATTTTAAACTTAAAAAAATAATAATAATGGTGTATTTAGAAAAACTGACTATAATTCCGTTTCTGAATTATAGAATCCTGACTATAATTCCCCTTATAATTCGTAATACTTTTAAGGAAGCACCAAGTATAATGCAAACAATATTATTTTATTCTAGTATTTTTGTTCTTGGCGGAAGCATGCAGACATTACAAACTGAATACCATTGAAATTGTTTCCAAAACCAGTTCATTCAGAATTTCTGAATTAACCTGTTTTTGTTTTCCAACCCTCCAAACCTGTTAGTAGGAGGAATAATCAAATTAGCCAAAACATTTATTAAATTAATGTGTATAGCTTTGTAGAAATGTGTGCTTTCTGCTGATGCAGCTTCATCTTAGGCTTGTTTATGAGTGACCATTTGTAACTACTTTAAGCGTTTAGCAATAAAATATTAATTTATTGAAGATGTGGATTAAGACCTGCAATGCTGACTAAAGTTGTTTAGTCATTTGCGAGGAGCAAATTTCACATCTAGACGCTGTGGGCGATTTGGAGACATGGTCTAATCCTGTCATAATGCCACTTTGTCCCCTGACATCTGCACTTCTCCCTCTTCCTCCAATTTCCTCTCTTTCTTTGTCTGTCATCCCTTTACATTCACCCCCCAACCTCATCCCTTTAGGCGAGCGACCCACATCCAGCAATGCAATTAACCACTTTGATACGTCAAGTAATTACTTCATTTTTCATGTTAAAATGCACCTCATTTAGCGTGGCGCAGAGCAGCTGAGATGGGGAGGGTGGGAGAGATAGGTCAGCGACGGTTTGAGGAGATTAGCACAAGACTCTCACTGTCTCTCATGGCTCGATGGATTCTCTCCAGAGAACGTGGGAAATGCAGCGGAGGAAGTGGGATGCCATTTTGACCTTGGCAGCCAGCTGCTAACATGCACCAGAGACTTCCCCTCGTTCCCCACACGCAAATGTGGCCTTTTGCGAGGGGAGTGCCTCAGAGTTCCTCCCTGGGCCCCTTCATGATTTTACCCCCCATTATTTAACAAGTCGCATGCCTGCCGGGCAAGTCGAATCTGTCACCCACAGTGGAAGTGCGGCGTTTCAAAGGATAAGAGGAAGTGTGTGTGTGCGAATACGAGAGCGTGTGTGGTCCTCTTTGGCTACGGAGACTTCGTAGAAGCTTTTAGTCGTCCTAAATATTTAAGTACCACTTGTGTTTGGACCGCAACTTGGAACAGGACAGATTGGGATAGGGAGGTTAAATCCTTGGCAGAGTCGTTCTCCGTTCGGCTGAAGATTCATTCTCTTGATTTCCGTAATGTATTCTTCTGAGGTTTGTGCAGTAATTCAATTTGAGGTAATTGTAGCAGGAATCCATAATTAAAAGGATTAAAATCCAAGCCATTTATAGACGGCTAAAGAAAGGGAAAAATCTCGTTCCTGTGATTCTCTGAATTTTTCTATTGTTGAGGTGGACTTCTCATTTATTTTGACACTGCTGGTAATAAATAGGGAGAAAAAACACTAAACAAAAAACCAAACAAATCACAGGCCTGCACTATATATAGGGAAGTAAAAAAAATTTATATATATATATATAAATATATACACATATATATATATATATATATATATATATTATATAATATATATATATATATAGATACTCACATATAGTTTAATTCATGAATCAGTGGGACAGAAATTAACCAAATTGACTGAATTTACTTCATCTTCATTGTTGCTACTGTGCTACTGACATCATTGCATGTATATTCATAAAACATAAGAAAATATTTGAAATATCGCCCAACCCTATTCTCTTACCTACACTCCACATAAGCATTAGTTCTGCCATGTACACTTTCCCAATACACTGTGAGCCGGACTGGACACACTGCGCAGGTAACACACACATTTCTCTCCTTCCAGATGAGTGGGATGTAAGTCATTTCTGGCTGTCTCTCGGTGGATCTTGTTTATTTTCTCCAGGGGAGTCCAGATAACCTGTACACCCCCGTACGCAGCCCCCCGTCCTGTAACATATGTCTGCAATGAGCATTTCTGTCTGCTCTTCTGTGACTATTTCCAGTTGGATGAAAGGTTGTGTGAGCTGGATGTTATCTAAGTAAGTGTGTGTGTGAAACTCATTGTTTCTAACCCTGCTCCCTCGGAGTATAAGGGCTCAGCCTCATTCGTGTGTCACACTTTCCCGGTGGTGCTCGGAAACGGGAAGAGAAAGAGAACGGACTGATTCATTGTACATCTGACAGGGAGATGAAGAAAAGAGGGTGGGATATGTTTTGATGTCCTTGTCTCTCAGGATTTGCCATGGATATTTGTCTTGTTTTCCCTCTGTCAGAGATTTTTTTCTCGGCTGGCTACGATGAGACACAATATAACACTTGTGCTGGACTCATTTGTCTTAATTTATTCTTCATATTGTCTGTTCACAGACTGTTTTATGCACTCCAGCTGATTTCTTTCTCTACAGTTACAAAAATGATGCATTGGTTCGTAGAAACAGTTAAAAATTAGGAGTGTGCATCAGTACCTGAGTACTCAGAAATGACAGCAATGATTCATCATAGGAACAGTATATATCTATCTATCTATCTATCTATCTATCCATCCATCCATCCATCCATTACTCACAAAGTCTGTCATTTATCATCCATCCATCTATGCACAAAACTATTCCTCCATTATTCACAAATCTATCCATCCATTCATCCATTTTTTTCACAAATCTATCCATCCACCAATGCATCCATTTACTCTTAAATCTATCCATCCATCATCCATCCATTCACAAATCTATCTATCTATCTATCTATCTATCTATCTATCTATCTATCTATCTATCTATCTATCTATCTATCTATCTATCTATCTATCTATCTATCTATCTATCTATCTTCCATCCTTCCTTCTATTCATCCATCAATCCATGTTTTCACAAATCTATCCATGCAACCATACATCTATCAATTTTTCATCCATTTTTAATGTGTCAGTGACCATGGGATTTAATTGGCTGTAGTAAAGAACACAAGAATGACTGTACATGCATTCTCAGAAAACCATGAAAAAAGATGTCTTTGACAGCATGCCTCTGACATCACTTGCCAGAAATGAAAGATAAAAGCTTCTATCTACAGTACAGTATGCCGTTTGATTTATACATTCATCAATCTCTTTTAAACAGAGTATTTACCCATATGGTCTGTTCTATTACCCAAAGCAGATGCTCAAGTAAAGCTTTTTTATCCATATTTATGAAACCCATTGAACCAGTAATTGAAAATGAAACAAAAGCAATTAACTTATTTTGATTTACAGCTAAAATAATACATTTAAAGGTGGATGAGAGAGCTTGTGCGGTTGATGTTGTTGCAGTAGTAGTCATTGTTGTTGCTCCCGGACGCTGTTTTTGTTTCGTGTAAAGGACGAGAGAACCTCAGTGCTTTCTGCTTACGGATGCTACATCAGCATTCCTGCCAAACTGATGAGAGATGGGCTGATGTAGACGCGAAGACGGCTTGTAGCTACCAATCAGACCATATCAGGAGATGCTGTCGCTACGGACAGACGCCCACGTACAGGAGCCTTCACACAGCGGATTAGACGGTGAAGAGAGTAGAGCATGCTGGACTGTGTCCCTCCGTAAGATTTCCTACTCAGGCATGAAAAAAGAAAATGCTTTGGAAATATGTGTCGTTGTGTATTTTTATCTCAACGTTTTATGATTTATTCATTATTTTCTTTACCATCTTTCCCCAACAGAGCCATCGATGCCAAATCGTCACTCTGTTTCTCTAGCACATTCATTGCTCATGTTTGTTGTCCCAAAGCATCTTCAGTTATTCTAAACACTGTCACAATATTTTGAGTGGCACTGGTTGGACTACAATAATTAGACAGATGGAGAAAACTGGAGTTTTCAGTTATACTTCATTCAAGTCTCAGGGATTTCTCCTAAATTCTCTTTAGCTAATGTCTCCATTTACTTTGGCTTAAATCTCATTTTATGTCTAGGAAAAAAAATTATTTAGATATTAAAAGGATCTATAAAAAAAAAAAAAGAGGGTCTGATTTTGGCTTTAGTACTTTATTTGCCATTAGAATATATATAAAGTATATTGCAAAGTGCATTGCCTCCACTAGTGCAACACAACATACATAGTGCATTACATAATATAATAGTAGTATAGTTGTATTATAATAATAATGTAGTTGTTTTTGGGGGGGCACATGTTTGCAATTTATATATATATATATATCATATATTTTTTTTTTTTTTCTAACTAATTTTTATATTCATTACGTGTTATATTATAATTACAATGATTCTAAAAAAAAACATCACAGTGCAAATGAACTGAAAACAATCAGTTACAAAAAAAGAAAACATAAATGTAAAAAAAAGTATAAAACAAGTGAACAAAATTTACCAATTTGGAAGCAATTTAGTACAAATGCAATTAGCAATTGTAAAATTGTGATTATGACGGTGCCATGTTTTCATCTATCTACACTCTTCCCACATATCGGTTCTCAAGATTATGCACAGACACAAAATTAAGCCTGTCAGATAAATACTGTAATCGACACACTCAACCAACATGATCACATTTGCAGTTTTTAACTAACAGGAAGACATTCAGAAATCAAAGCGACACACAGACATCCATTAGACATTGTTAATTCACATCTTCAGGCGTAGTGGAGCGGATCTTTACAAGCAGTTGTATTTCTGCTCTTCTCAGTGCTAAAATCAGATTTGTCAATAAAAACAATTTCTCAAGCACATATTTTCCTTGTGTTAATGTCCTAGTTTCTCTGTATCGCTCTTGTAATGATGGCAATACAATGTATAGTTGTACAGAATGGACACATTGAAAAAGAAGAAGTGTTTGTGTGTGAAGAGAGAGAGAGAACAGTGGCCCCTCAGGACTCGCTGGTCCAGCCTCTCTGATGCTCTTGTCAGCTGTAAAACCATTGGCCTGTTATCACCAGTTCTTTGGTTGCCAGGGGAGACCATGTTGCTAAGTTGTTAACATTGTGTTTGCCCATCACGTCGATGCGGTTAAGCACCACTGCTGAACCTAACCTTGAGTTAAGTAACATTATCAGTCTTTCTTCACTCCCGTCTCCTTTCTCTCCCTCTGTCTCTTTTTGTTTTTATCTCTGTCTCTTATGGATCATAGAAGCTTTAAAAAAAAGCCTTAACTTTAAAGACAAGGCTCTGAATGTTTTTGATTCTAAATTGGCCTCTTTCATGAAAGCACAAGAAATGTATGTGTAAATCTTTATTTAAATCGGTCCTGCTTAAATTTTTCTTTAAATCAAATTGTCGCATCCCATAGGAAATTAAACCACAAATGTCATTTATTTAATATCTCAATTGTTTTCCAGGACATTAATGAGAGTAAATGGAAAGCAAATAGCCTGCAATCAAAACTCAAATACTTCTTATCGAATTCTTTGAATCAAACATTCTCATTTTATTTGTCTTTAATTGTAAAAACTTTAAAAGCTATGTTATGACTCCTGAGATTTTACAAATGATTTACTCATATACTCTCACACAAAAGGTACAACATTTGTCACTGGACAGTACCTAATTTACCCCTAAAAGGTGCATATTTGTGCCGTAAAAGTATTTTATTAGTACCTAAAGGTACATATTAGTACCTTTTGAAAGAGGCAGGTTTTCTCCCCCTGTGTATGAATGTATGATTTGCTCGTGTTTCACAAATGTGGCCTATTCACTCTACTTAAAGTCTTTATTGATTCAAGATTTGTGTCCAGAGAGGTGCTTCAGAGAGGTTAGATGTGGCAACCGGTGGCCATTTTGGCTCAAACTAGGGATACATGTGCTGAAGAGCCAGAATGGTGGCTCTTTGCCCTTATAATCCTGTTTTGTCGCTGTTCCAGCCACTATCGACACAAGCAGGTACATCAGGGACAAGAAAGGGAAGAAGCCATTTTCTGAAGAGGCTCAGCTGTTTGAGAGTCTGGCAAATTAGATAAAGAAATTACATGTGTTGGTGGGACTCTGTGTGTCTCCAGATGTGCATAGATGGATAGGTAGATGTAATTTAGGGTAAACTTTCAGTGTGACTGGTGCACTGTGTATGTGAAGTTTGCACCAGCTAACAGCGCCGCTCATCACTGTACATACCCACAATCCACTTCATCCCCTGAGATTTGAATCACGCCATATGTTCCATACTGTCACACAGACTGAAATTATTTATCATGAAACAGATGTCATTTTGCTGTTGAGTTTGAATTGTTAGTGTTTGTTTTTGAACTCGTGATATAGAGTTTGTTTTGAATTTGTCACATATTTCCTAGAACACTTACAGCAACAACAGAACACAGCAGTCGTGATTTTTGAAAGACATTACAGTAATAGACTTTTTTCACTGCTAGTTTTTTTTTTAGCAAAATCAATCATTGTTACATCAAAACGCAAAACAAAGTTATAATTCAGAATGATAGTCTTTGTGTTTTAAATTTAAAGACATTAATATTACAAAGACATTTTAATCTGCTTTATTTTCATAATCAAAATAAATCATAATTGTTTATGAGAAACATTGTAAAAGAAATTGTTCACATATTTTTGATTATTTACTGATTCTCTTGTTGTTCTGAACACGTCTTATTTGCTACTTCAAAGCTTCAAAATTCTAATACACCAAAAAAAAAAACTTTTTTTTTACCCCTAATTAGGGGTACAACAGTGCATATTAACACCTTCAAGTAGTCATTTGTACTCTTAAGGTACTACTACGAAACTTCTATAGATAAATTCCACTTTTGACATTCCTCACGATAAGTAACTTTGCAACTACATGTCAACTAGCAGTCATTAGAGTATTAGTAGACTGTCTGCTTAATATATACTAACACTTTATTTTGATAGTTGCCAACAGATATGCTAATGGCTATAAGTTACTTTGCAAGTACATGTCAGCTATATTCTACTAACCCTACACTAAATAACGTCTACTAAAAAAAAAAAAAAAAAACCAGACGATTTCCAAATCGTCATCCGTGTCTTGCTGGATCTGTCCACTGCTTTTTTAACCACCAGATCCTCCTGTCAACCCTATTGGCAAAGGGCATCTCAGGAACTGCGCTCCAGTGGTTTGAGTCTTACCTATCAGATAGGTGTTTCAAAGTATCTTGGAGAGGTGAGGTGTCCAAGTCGCAACATCTAACTACTGGGGTGCCTCAGGGCTCAGTTCTTGGACCACTTCTCTTCTATGTCTACATTCTACATGGCATTACTAGGTTCTGTCATTCAGAAACATGTTTTTTTCATATCACTGCTATGCTGATGACACTGTACTCTACCTCTCATTCCATCCTGATGATCCGACGATAGCTGCTCGCATCTCAGCTTGTCTAACAGAGATTTCTTGCTGGATGAAGAACCATCACCTTCAACTCAACCTTGAGAAGACAGAACTACTTGTGGTTCCAGCAAACCCATAATTTCATCACAATTTCCCCATCCAGTTAGGCACATCAACCATAACTCCTTCAAAAACAGCTTTCATTCTGCCATCCCAAAGAAGCACAAAATCACTTTTACGGACTTTTAAATGAAATGTTCCCTCCTGGTGGAATGACCTGTCCAACTCAATCCGAGCAGCTGAGTCCTTAGCCGTCTTCAAGAATCGGCTAAAAACACATCCTTTCCATCTTTATTTGACCTTCTAACTTTAGCACTGTCTATTCTAATTCTATTCTTAAAAAAAACACTTGTCCCTTTTAGACTTGCACTCTATTTATTTGCTGCTTGTTTAAAAAAAAAAACTAACACTTGCTATCTAATCTTTTTGTATTCTATCTGTTTTCTTTTAATTAATTTTACAATTAACAAAAGCAAAAAAGTCGTCTAACACTAGCTTGCTCTATTCTTTTTCTATTCTATTCCCCCTTGGGGGGGTTTTTTTTCTTTTTATTTATTATATAATTTGAAAAAAAACTTGCTATGTGTATTGCGTTAGGCTAACTGAGACTTGTTATAGCACTTGTATATCATTGCTCTTTTGTTGATTTTGATTGCTTCCATTGTCCTAATTTGTAAGTCGCTTTGGATAAAAGCATCTGGTAAATGACTAAATGTAAATGTACTACTCTACTAGCAGTTAGTTTACATATAATTGTAAATTAAATGAGAGTTAGTTGGCATGTAGTTCCAAAATTACTGATAGTTTTTTTGAATATTTAAAGTGGACTGTCGAAATAATGAGTGTATCCCAGAGATGTTCTTTTAAGGTTCCTAGTGATAAACTGTTGTACCCCTGAAGGTATAAGTTTTGCACATCTTTTCTGACAGTGTTCCAAACCTTTATGAAATATTTACTTTTGTGTTCCATAGAAGAAAGTCATACAGTTTTAGAGTGACGTGAGGGTGAGTAAATGATGACAGAGTTTTTCATTTTTGGATGAACTATCCCTTCAGGTCATTATTCACTTAATTCACACTTTCCCCTCCAGAGTATCTCTCAAATACAGTATAATCCGTGTTTGCCGCCTCCAGAGCCATTGCACCAGGCTTGACGTCATGCTTCTCTCTTGTCTTGTAACAGATCAAGATGCACCATGTCTGTTCGTGATACAGTCAGACTGGAATTGTGGAACAGATTTTGTCGTTACATGGTTTTTTTTGTTTGCTGTGAAATATTAAGCAGGACTGATGTCCGTGAAAGCCTGCCAGGACCTGGATCTGCACACATTTCAGAGATACAGACTGCTGTTTGCTGTCAGCATTGATCAGCTGGATGAGTGGGAATGGCCAAATGTGGACAGCGATAGCCCTGCTGGTGTTAGTGAGAGTTTGGCTTCACACTTAGATGTACATGTCCTCTCACATGTGATTTGATACAGTAGTAGCAGGTAATGGGCACCTTTGCTGGAAGGAGCAAATGTTTAGGACGTTACCATAATGAATTTTCAGCAGTGAAAGCAGACACTTATTTTGAAGCACCTCCACAAAAATATATCGCAGTCCATATATTGCAGTCAATATGAGAATAGAGCACCCTATTTACCTCCTCAGTTGTATTGTGAAGAATGTTTTCTTTCATCAAATTGTACATGTAATAATCTGACACTTTGTGTAAGAAACATACACTTTTTGCAATCCAGGTAATTCTCAATGGATACAATAATTCACCATATTTGTGTCTTATTGAATATCTCGTTTCACTGTGATGTTTTAACATGTCCGAAATAAACTTGGTTGCACACGCACCTTGACTTTAAACTCATCTGAAGGTTAACAAGATCAAATCAAAGGTTTGCTCTGTGGTTTTGGGTTTATTCTCCTTGATTTTTCTTTGGCTTGTCACAGAAATAATGCGGGGGGAAATCAGGCCAGGCTCGCTGCTGTTGATTGGTTGTTTATCTACTTACTCAAGCGTTTTTTTGTCTTTGTGTTTTTGCTGATATCATTCTGAAGAAAGAACGAGCAAACGCCCTGTGAGCATTTTGGTGCTTATTAGCAGTCCCTGAGCTGCTGCTAGCAGCCTTGGTCAATTTTGTATGCTGTCGAGAGCTTTTCTTTGAGGAGACAAGCCGTTCCTGAAGTGCTCTTTTATGTAGACACAGCTGAAAGTACAGGGTACAGCCACAAACCCCAGAGCAAGAGTAGGAGTCCAACCAATAAGATTACCTGTTGTAAGTTTTTGATGTGTGTATGTGTGTGTTAGCGCCCCTGAATCGCCTCCCCATCCATCTGCGATAAGACTATCAAAAGCTTATCAAATACTATCTTACTTTTTCAGACAGCTGTTGCTAAGTATTGAGATTAGGGAATGTTGTCCTATTTGACACTATAGTTTTATTGAGAGATAGGACAGGGACTCATTGGAAATGACCACCTGAGACCATTTTCAAGCTGGTGTTTTTCTTTTATCTTTTTTTATGATTGAACATTTTTATTCAGCAAACATGCATTAAAGTGTCAAACGTGGCAGTAAAGACATTTATAATTTTAGAAAATATCTATTTCATTAAAATGCTGTTCTTTTGAATTCTTCAAAGAATAATCAATCAATCTCAAAACATTACGGAAGACATTTCCACTTTTCAGCATTGGTAACAATATTAAGAAATTGTTTTCTTGGGATACCAAATCAGCATATTAAAATTATTTCTGAAGGATCATGTGACACTGACGACTGGAGTAATGATGCTGAAAATTCAGCTTTGCATCACAGGAATAAATTACATTTACAGATATATTCAACTATAAAAAAGCTATTTTAAACAAAGTAATAATATTTCACAACACACACACACATATATACATAGTATATACAATTTAGGACTATTTAGAATTTTAGATTAAAAAAAAGAAGAAATTATGATCATGAGAAGAGATTTGTGCCTCCAATTTTTTGACTAGTACACGATATCATTCTTCAAATTTGGAATAAATTATGCCAGGGATTCCTGGATTACTACATTTTCCAAAATGTGCAGCATGCTACTGAAATATCCAATTCAATTCAGATAGTCCAGATTGACCAGTGCAAACCAGACTGTTAAAATAAAGGCTGTTTTTTTTTTTTGCAGATGACTGCAGAATAGTCCCATCACCTCAGCGGTGAGAACGAGTGCTGACATTTTAACGTTAAATTCAGAGCTTCTGAGTTAATGATCAACACTGTAAATTCTTGTTTGCACTAATCCCTGATCTCTAATCGCACAGTGTCTCGCTAAACAGATGACATCTCTAATTTATGACAAGAACATGACAACTGCGAGTTCACTCATACTAATTGTGGATGTATCGAGCCACGCTGACATGATGTATAATTTTCCACATAGAGAGAAATGGAAGGAGGACAGAAGAATGCCGTGTTGGGAAGCGGTTTGACAAAGTGTGACAATGATGGAAGCAGACTTCTCTCTTTGCTCTGGGCTTGCTGCGATAGAGGATAGCAGGTTGTTTGCACGTTCCGCGTGGCGCTGACAGGGATTATCGAGGGGAGAGACGGAGGACGATTGCAAAGAGCTGTTCTTGCAATTCAACTCGCTGCAGAATGTTTTCTTCTCTCTGGCACATCCTGAGCAATGCGCTGACACCAAAATAGACCGCGGCGTTGCGGATGTGTGGATGTTCACGCAGAGGTGAGCATTTGACGAGAACACGTATAGACCAGGCCGAGCTTTTACACTGAGCTTTTAGCATCGACTGAAAATTTGACACCGTGTTCCTGGAAGGACCTTTAGCCCTCTGCATGCATACATTGTAGGCAGTGGAAAGCATGCGTGATGCTGATGTGAATATTCCAGCGACCTGCCTTTCCCGGGCGGCACTAATAGCGCGATATTGCTTTGGGTCACACTTTCTACTGGCTCTCACGAATACACCAGAATGATTACAGTTCAGGCTAGATCAGTGTCAAACTCATTTGAGGTTCAGGGTCCGATTGGACAAAATGTCACCTTACACTCTTAAAATTGTTTCCAAAAGGGGTTTTTCACAGCTATGCCAGCATAGAGGAACCAGATTTGGTTCCCCAACAGAACTTTTTAATGTGCCATGTTTTCTTAGTATAAGGACCTTTTTAATAATCTAAATACATTTTAAGAATGGAATTGAGAGGAATTGAAATGTTGAGAATGTTAACGTTTCTCAATGGAATCTAAAAATATTATTTTGAAGAGTCTAAGACCACATCCCTAATCCTAGCCAATGCTTAAACTTACGAACTACCTTACCAGTTATGAATAAGCAGCAAATTAGGAGTTTATTTAGGCACAAGTCTTAGTTCATTTTTTGTAAATAGCGAGAATTGGACCTTAAAATAAAGTGTGACCAAGGTTATTTATTAGAACTGGTAGTTCCATGAAGAACCTTTTATCATCCATGGAATCTCTCCATGGTTTTTCATAGAAGAAAAAGGTTCTTTACATTGATCAAATATACTTTATACTAAGAAAAAGTGGTTATTTTAAGAAATGTTCTCTGAAAAGGACATTTCTTTTTTTTTTTGGAATGTAAAATGTAAAATGTGGAATATAAAAGTTCCGTGGGTGTTAAAGGTTCTTCACGAAACCATAGATGCCAATAAATAACCTTTATTTTTAAGAGCGAAATTTGCTACTGAAGCTTTAAAACTCCATAATGAACTTCATGCTACTTTAATAACCAATAATGGGGTAAAAAAGTAGAGAACATATAGAATTTACTGATTTAATTCACCTGAGGCTTTTAGATACATACGGAATTGCTAATTAGCAACTATTAATCAAAGAATAACATTCTTCAAAGAAAACCACTCAGTGCTCTTGGCTGGATGACTTTAGCTTTAATAAATCATCTAAGTTGAATATTAACACAAAGTTCGACCTAAAAAATTGCTCTGCAAGTTTAATTACAGACCTACTTTTTATGTCTACAACAGCACTGAATCAGTATTAATGTATAATATCTAATAATCACTCAGTGGAGACTTAGAAACAGTAATGAAGTTGACTTTTATAATGTTATTCCTCTTGTATCTGTGCGTATACCTTGTATTATTGACTTGCACAAACTCCAAAGTGGGCTTGGGAATGGTTTGCTCTGGGAGCACAGATCCAATTTTAGCTGATAAGCGTGATTTCACAGACATGCCAAGCGCCAAATGCCGCACATAATTAAAAGCAAGATACCACCACTTTAAGATTGGAGCAGAGGTCTTTGTGATTAGCTAAAAATAAAACATTATGAACACACTGTTATAAGAAATGTTTTATAGCATATTTTAGTTTTAATTTGTACCTCAGATCATACTGTGGGCTGGATTGGACTCCTCCAAGGGCCGTATCTTTGACATCCCCAGTCTAGAAGAGTGCTATCATGACAGACTGAGCTAATTAAGAAAACACAAAGGAATTAAACCAGGGTTAAGAAACAAGTTTGGCTGGTTAGCATGGCCTCGTTAAACACTGCTGGTACAGTAGATCTGGTTCAGCTGTTCAAAATGAGTGTTCTGTTAAATGAAAAATTAATGCAAGCAATATACACTATACCGCAAAAAAGTTGAGTTTTTTTTATTGTTTTTAAGTGTTTTAAGTCTCACCAAGGCAGCACGTATTTGATCAGAAATATAGTAAAATGTAATACAGTAAAATGGTGAATTATTATTACAAATTTCAAAATTCCATTTGAATATATTTGAAGGGCATTTATTCTTGTGATGCAAAGCTGTATTTTCAGCATCATTACTCCAGTCTCCAGTGTCACTGATCCTCCCCCCCTCAAAAATCATATCAAAATGCTTATTTGTGCTACTAAATATGTTTGTGGAAACTGTGATACAGTATGTATGTATTTATTTATTTATTAAAAGAAGTTCAAATAATAGCATTAGTTGTGTGTCCACGCCCACACACAACTACAGGCATTATTTTTGAACTTCTTTTTAAAATAATAAACATACATACTGTATCACAGTTCCACAAACTATTTAGTAGCCAAAAAGCATTTTGATAGCTTTGAGGGCTCATTTTTCCCCCTTCGCCTGTTATCTCCTTCTTTTTCCCCTTCCTCCTTTTCCTCCCCCCTCACCCCTGTCGCTGCCCCCCTTTCCCATACTAACAATACTATCCCTATTTCCCTATTTTCTATAGACTATTTCTATACGCATAACTATATCAACATACAACACAACAATCGTTGGATGGACGCGACATTATTAATTCTTTAAAGAAAGAAAGAAAGGAGAAAAGAAAGAAATGAAAGAAAGAAAAGAAAGAGAGAATGAAAGAATCTGCAGCCACCAAACTTTTATCAATATTTGCTGATGTCTTATCACTGTTTGAGCACATATTTTGTAACATTTTATTTCGGTACTGCCAATTATTTTTTCATCAATTTTTTTTGAGGAGCCACTGGCTCCCCGGCCTCCTCGAACAGAACGCCCCTGTTTTCCACATCATAACAGCATTTCCAATCATGCCTCATTTGTCAGGTACCTGCTTGAAGTTTCAAACAACATTAGTTTGAGAGAAATTTGCAATTAAGGGATCTGAGCAGCGAGCGAGTGTTGTCGCGTGAGCATCTCAAGCAGATGCCGAAATGTGCGTTCAGTGGAGAACGTGAGCCGTGTCTCCACTCCTGGTTGTCAGATACATGGCTGCCGTGCACCGCTAAGACAAACTCAGCCTAATAATATTTAATCATAACAGCGCTCAGAGCAAAACAACAGCAATCCAATATTCCTCCGCTCTTTGCCTCTCTCTCGCACACTCATTCTGTGTCAGGTGTGTCAGCGTGCGATAGATTAGAGCTGTGGGACTAGAATAATGGGGTTTAGCGCATAATACGATTGCCTGGATTTTAGTGCAGATTACATATCTAGTCTGCATGACCAGAGAAGAAGCCTTTAACACAGGTAATTCCATCAGCTTTCGTCAGGTTTAAGACACTTTAGGGCTGTGATTCCCAATCAGGCAGACATGGGGCCACTGGGCCTAAACATTTATTTATTTATTTATTTTGTTTTAAATTCAGGGGCCAGTTGCATAAACTTAGCCTCTGTGTTTAAGAACTAGTCTGACCAACTAGCAGTTACCAAAGGTTAATAAGTCATATTTGTCAGATTCCAATTATACCAATCTACCGTTTTTTTTTTCTTTTATGTAACCAAAAAAAAAAAAACTGCAATAACTAACTTGTAAGACTAAGGGCCAGATTTACTAACAGTCCTTTGGCATTAAAATAGTACTGTCAGGATTTACTAAAGACGTGCAGTGAAGAATTAGCGCTGAAAAGGTGTGGATACAGTTATTTTTGCACCTGACCTTATTGAATATGCATTTGTAGGAGTTTCCCTTTCAGACACACATTTTATGGGAGGAGAGTATTCAAATGAATCAATGCGATTTTCTAACGTTTTCCCTTGTCAAATTACTGGTATTTGCGCCATTATTTAATGCCCAAAAAAGCATGTCTTAAACTATTTTGTGTCGTAAGTAAGATAACCACACCGCCCTTATTTGTGCGACTCGCTATATTGTGTACATTGCAAAACTATTTGTATATTGCATTGGTTGATATCTAAATGATATATAGCATCTGTGTTCTTTAATTTGCACATTGTCAGTAAATCACCCGCAGAACTTACCACTTCCATGGGTGCTTTTTTGGAATTGCGCTCTTGTGCTAATTTGCACTGTTTAGTTAATCTGGCCCTAAGTTTTTGATGCAACTGGCCAGAATTGTGTTTAATTTAACCCTCATGTTGTGTTCTGGTAATTTTGCCCCAGAGAGGATTTTCATTTTCTCAACAATGCAAGTTAATGTTGTTGCATTGTGCTAAAACTTACTGACTTTGCTCACATAGGGTATAACAACTTCCTTAAAAAAAAATAAAAATAAAATGTTGTTACACTTGTGGTATTTCGGCCTACAACAAAATTGCTTATAAATCTCTAGTTATGCTATATTACCACCAATTATTGGATCAACTCTTTGTATTAACTTGTTTTCTTTCAATTAGGACAGTTTTTTGTTTTTTTTTGGATTGATTGATTGCAGGCCTCATTGATCTGAACTTCCCTCTCAGTCGGTCACTCTCGACGTCACGTCGGAGGACCGACGAATTGGGATCTCGCTTAGAGGGACCAATCTACTTCGAGTGTAAACTAAACGAGCCAATGCACATTGGCATGCGATTATTGCATCCAGCTGCTGCTGATCACAGCGTGAGTATAAGTAGGCAGCAGGTGCAGCGCATATTCAGCTTTTCGCTTCGGAGCCGAGCGGTTCTATCGTTCTGCTCCTGACCTCTGCAGTAGTGATAAACTACAGTCAAGCACGCTCTTCGGTGGGCTCTCGTGCTGGTGGTACGGCGCTTCAGCGGCGGTGGTTTCCCGTGTCGAGTGGGCTGCACACGGCAGGCTGCACTACCCCTGTGTGTGTTGCAGACGGCCATCTCCCCTGTGCGCTTCGGCACACTAAAAGAGCAAAAACCATACTAAAAGAGCTTCACGGGTGGAACGTCTTTTTAAAGACGCGTCTTTTTAAAGATGTCATACCATCCGTGCGTTTCTGGGTGCGGTCGTTACCTGGCGCCGGGGGATGGTCACGATCGATGCCTCTCGTGCCTGGGCATGAAGCAAGCTGAGGTGGCTTTCGTGGATGACTCATGCTCCCATTGCGGGGTATGACCATCTCGGAGTTGCGGCCCAGACTCCGTTACCTGCAAGGGGGCAGAGAGCCCGTGCCACCGCCTAGATCTGGGGATCCCTCTGGTGGCAGCCAGGGGGCGCCCTTTTTCTGGCAGTGAGCGGACTGGTCTTACGGTCACGGTAAGGAATTCCCCTCCGGGGATGCCCAAACACGCCGGCACTGCGAAACCAGCGGAGCTTTCAGTAGAGCAGGCTGGACCCTTCCGGGGGGTACCACTTGTTTCTTCTGAGGCTCCCCCCGACGAACAGATGTCGACTGCAGCATCGGAGGGTGAGCCGGACTTCTCTGGGGATGAAGATCCGTCAGCATTGCCGCCCTCTGGGCAGCCAGCGGTGCCAGATACGGACCCAGAAATGATGGCTATGCTTTCCCAGGCCGCCGAGAGTGTCGGGCTCAAGTGGAACATTCCACCGCGTCCCGAACCCTCAAGGTTGGCCGATTGGTTTCTCGGGGTGGCGCGCGCTCTTTCTCGGGGCCCCACCCCAGTGCCTTTCTTCCAGGAGGTGCATGATGAGATCGCTGGGTAATGGACGGCACCTTTTACTGCCAGAAAACCGGCCGGCGGGCTCCTCCTCCCTCAACACCCTCGACGGCGGTGCAGCGAAGGGGTATACGGCGATCCCCCCGGTGGAGCGGTCGGTTGCGATGCAAGTGTGTCCAAATGCCGCTACCACTTGGAGGGGCAAACCGTTGCTCCCCTCCCGGGCCCGTAGGCACTCCATGGCCTTGATCGAACTGCCTATACGGCTTGGAGAAGAAGCGAGTCCACCTTACACGCTTCGGCGTTTGATTGCAAGTGCACCAGGCCAAGGCAATGAGGGACTTGCACGAGGGTGGTCAAGACCTGGAAGTTCGCAGAGAACTCTGCACCGCGACGGACCTCACGCTACGAACGATGAAGGTTACGACGCGGTCTCTGGGTCATGCGATTTCCACTATGGTGGTCCAGGAGCGCCATCTCAGGCTGTGTCTGGCCGACATGCGCGAGGCGGACAAGACAAGATTCTTGAACGCCCCCGTGTCCTAGGCCGGCCTGTCGGCGACACGGTGGGGAACGTGCCCAGCGGTTCTCCGCTGACTAGAGCAGACTGAGGCCATCAGGTACATACTGCCCCGGCGTGCAGCTGCTGCCCCCACCAGGCCGCCGGCGGCAGCGCTTCAGCCTGCTCGTCGCCGAGGGCGGCCCCCTACCGCCACCCCCGCTCCCGCGCAGCATCCGCAGCAGCCAGCAAGACCGCGTCGAGGAGCCGGCCACAGGCCAGCCGCCCCGCCCGTCCAGGCCCCCGCCAAACCTGGTGTCAAGCGAGAGAGCAAGAGGCCCGGAGACGGGCGACCCAGAGATGGAGGGAGTTGCTCTTCGTGGAGATGGTGACCGCACCACTTCTTCCCCCGGAGGAGGGCCGGGTGGAAAATCTTTTGTTTCCTTTTTTTCTGCCACTGACCTCACGGCCAATGGTACCCAAATTCTCGACAAAAGTGCAATTTCTTCTTTCTCTGGGTCCCCTAAGGGGACGGGGGGTTGTGGACGATCCAAAGCCGTATCACACTCACCCTCCTCTCTCGCCAGCAGGCAGCAGTGGGCGGATCGGGAGGACGAACCAACGGACTACCCGCGCACCCTCTGCTCGAATGCAGGTCTGTGTTACTCACACTCAGACCCCGCCTCGGACCGGTTATGAGACGCCCGGGCTGGGTCCCTGCGTTCCTTTACGCTGCCCCACTGCGGGTACGCCCGTAGTTCCGTTGATGCCACTAGCGCAGTGTCTGGGAGCCTGGCTTGAGCTACCCAGCACGTCTCGATGGCTCCGTCGAACCGTCAGGCTCGGCTACGCGATCCAGTTCACCCGGCTCCCTCCCAGGTTCAGGGGCGTCCACTTTAAGTCAGTGAAAGCAGCAGATGCCCCTGTCTTGCAGGCAGAGATCGCAGTCCTACTGGCGAAGGAAGCGATAGAGCCGGTCCCTCCAGCCGAAATGAAGACGGGGTTTTACAGCTCCTACTTAATTGTACCCAAGAAAGGCGGTGGGTTGAGACCTATCTTGGACCTGCGCGTCGTGAACCGGGCCCTTCACCGGCTCCCGTTCAAGATGCTCACGCAGAAATGCATTTTCAGGTGTATCCGTCCCCAAGACTGGTTCGCAGCGATCGACCTGAAGGACACGTACTTTCATGTTTAGATCCTTCCGCGCCACAGGCCATTCCAGCGGTTTGCGTTCGAGGGGCGGGCATAACAGTACAAGGTCCTGCCCTTCGGGCTATCCCTGTCTCCCCGTGTCTTCACGAAAGTCACGGAGGCAGCCCTTGTTCCCATGAGAGAGCAGGGCATTCGAATCCTAAACTACCTCGACGATTGGCTCATACTAAAAACGCCCAGTCTCAGGATCAGTTGTGCGAACACAGGGACTTGGTGCTTTCACACCTCAGCCTGTTGGGCCTTCAGGTCAACTGGGAAAGGAGCAAACTCTCCCCGACGCAGAGGATCTCTTTTCTCGGTATGGAGTTGGACTCGGTCGAACCGACAGCACGCCTCACGCAGGAACGTGCTAAGTCGGTGTTGAAACTGCTTGAATACGTTCAAGAGCAGGAGGGCGGTCCCACTGAAACTGTTTCAGAGGCTCCTGGGGCATATGGCGGCCGCAGGCGGCGGTACGCCGTGGGCTATCTCCATATGAGACCGATGCAGCATGGCTCCACCGGCCGAGTCCGAGGTGGGCGTGCAACGCGGCCCTTCCGGGTCAAGTACACCGCGCTGCCGCCAAACATTCAACCCGTTGGTAGCGACCTTGCCGTTCCTACGGGCGGAGTGCCCCTGGAGAGGTCCCAGGATGCTGTGAGTTTGCACAGAGCCTAAACCCACCGGCTGGGGGACAAGTACAACGGGCTGCAGTGTCAGGGTTTGGACGGGGGCACAAAAGCAACTGCCAATGGCACATCAATGCCTCGAGTTGCTAGCAGTGGCACCTTGACCTGAGACGTCTCAAGGGCGCTTACGAGGAAGCGTACTGGTCCGCACGAGACAATACACGGCGTTGAGTACATCACACCGACAAGGTGGTCTGCGCTCCCGCAGCATTGTCGAAACTCGCCCGCCACCTCCTGCTCTGGAGTCAGAAGCATCTGAGGTCGCTTCGTGCTGTTCACATTCCTGGGCTGCTCAACCGGGCAGCCGACGAGCTGTCCCGAGCTGCGCTCCCGGGAGAATGGAGACTCCATCCCCAGACGGTCCAGATGGTTTGGGGACGTTTCGGAGCCGCTAAGGTAGACCTGTTTGCCTCTCCAGAAACCTCCCACTGCCAGTTGTTCTTCGCCCTGACCGACGGAACACTCGGCACGGACGCTCTGGCACACAGCTGGCCGCGGGGCCTTCGCAAGTATGCATTTCCCCCAGTGAGCCTTCTGGCACAGTTCCTGTGCAAAGTCAGGGAGGACGAGGAGCAGGTCCTGCTGGTGGCACCCTATTGGCCGACCCGGACCTGGTTCCCGGAACTAACGCTCCTCGCGACAGCCCCTCCCTGGCCGATTCCTTTGAGGAAGGATTTACTGACTCAGAGAAGGGGCACCCCTTGGCACCCGCGTCCATACCTCTGGAAACTTCATGTCTGGTCCATGGACAGGACGCGGAGGTTCTAGGTGCCCTACCCCAAGGGGTAGTTGACACCATCACTTCAGCGAGAGCGCCGTCTACGAGACGCGCCTACGCTTTGAAGTGGAACCTGTTCGTTGAGTGGTGTTCTTCTCGCCGAGAAGACCCCCGGAGATGCCCGATCGGAGTTGTGCTGTCCTTCTTGCAGCAAGGGCTGGAGCGAAGGCTGTCTCCCTCCACCCTTAAAGTTTATGTCTCGGCGATCACTGCGAACCACGACCCCGTAGAAGGGAGGTCGTTGGGAAGCATGACTTGGTCGTCAGGTTCCCTAGGGGGGCGAGAAGGTTAAATCCTCCACGGACCCCTCTATACCCTCTTGGGACCTGAGTCGGGTGCTTACGGCACTTCAGCAGGCCCCATTTGAGCCTTTACAGGCAGTGGAGCTGAAGTTCCTCTCGATGAAGACATTGCTCCTGCTGGCATTGGCCTCTATCAAGAGGGTAGGGGACCTGCACGCATTTTCGGTCAACGATTCGTGCCTAGAGTTCGGGCCGGCTGATTCCCAGGTAACCCTGAGGCCCCGGCCCGGCTACATACCAAGGTTCCCGCTACTCCCTTCAGGAATCAGGTGGTGAACCTCCAAGCACTGCCATCGGAGGAGGCAGACCCAGCCCTAGCTTGCTCTGTCCCGTCCGAGCCTTAAGATGCTACGTAGACCAGACGCAAAGCTTCAGGACCTCAGACCAGCTCTTTTGTCTGTCACGGAGGCCGGCAGAAGGGAATGCCGTCTCAAAGCAGAGGATGGCCACTAGGATAGTGGACGCATCACCCTGGCTTATCAGGCACAGTGTGTGCCCTGCCCACTCAGGTTGCAAGCTCACACTACTAGAAGTGTTGCATCCTCCTGGGCGCTGGTTCGTGGCGCCTCGCTGACAGATATTTACCCCCTGACCCTCCTCCCTGATATCTGTAGGGCTGCGGGCGGGCGACCCTAACACATTCGCTTAGATTCTATAGCCTTCGTGTGAAGCCGGTATCCTCCTGTGTTCTCACCTCAAACGGGTAGACGTACTGAGAGGCCCGGCTTCGGGTCGGCTTGCAAAAACCACTCCAGAGAGTACATATAGCAGACCCTGTTGAGTTCCTCCGTCCCCACGGCAGCCAGACGTGGCGGAGAGTCCGGCACCAGGCCTTCACTCGTTGAATCCTCGATAACTGGTAGAAGGCTGGGTTCCATATGAAAGACCTAAGTGGATCCCATATGTGTAAAGTCCACGGTATAGCCTTGAGGCCGTGTTTCCCCGGCAGACTTCTGCCATTCCAAGAGGGTACAATCACCTCCATTCTTCCATATGAACCTAAGGAATGTCCATATGTGTATTTCTTCCAAAACCTCCTTCGGGAAGGTTAGAGCTTCCGTAACGCCCCTGTTCCAAATAGAACGGGTACGTTTTCCCAGTGTTAACCAGTCTTACTCATTGGGTAGTGCCATAGCAGCAGTAGCTGGTACTCTTGTGAGGAAGCCCTGGCCTACGCCAAAAAATAAGGGCGCAGGTGGCTTCCACAGGACACAGGCAGTAGCTGTGGCCTTTTGGTAGGATCCCAATTCGTCGGTCCTCCGACGTGACGTCGAGAGTGACCGACTGAAAGGGAACGTCTCGGTTACGTATGTAACCCTCGTTCCCTGAAGGAGGGAACGATGACGTCACGTCCCGTCGCCACAGCTCCTGTACCTCCGCTGAGCGGCCGGGTCACCGGCTCGGCTCCTCAGCGAAAACCTGAATATGCGCTGCACCTGCTGCCTACTTATACTCACGCTGTGATCAGCAGCAGCTGGATGCAATAATCGCAGGCCAATGTGCATTGGCTCGTTTAGTTAAAATTCAAAGTGGATTGGTCTCTCTAAGCGAAATCCCAATTCGTCGGTCTCCGACGTGACGTCTCCGTTCCCTCCTTCAGGGAACGAGGGTTACATACGTAACCGAGACGTTATTCACCTTAGTTTTTTTTTTTTTGAATGTTAATAAACTTGATTAAAGTTTTTTCACTCAAAAACTGAGATGCATAAGCTCAGATCAATGAGGCCTATGATTAAACAGTTCCAAAAAAAAACCTGTGCTAATGGAAAGAAAACAACCTCACCAAACAATCGGATCCCATATTTCATGAAAATATAGCAGATTTTCAAGCTATTTAAAAAGCACCAAATTAGGTCAAGTATTTTCGACACGGCACAAGAGTTAAATGAAAATCTGTTGTTGTAGCGGCATCACAGCTTTTAAGAAAAAGACCTCCGGTTATCATTCAGGTTGATGAAACCTGTATGTTCAACTCTTGAAATTGGAAAACCATCCAATAAGATTAGAGCTTGTGATTTTTATGCGCATGATGGTTTGTGAATGGGCCGTGGGCGGGACGTCTGAGGTTGAGACTACTTTCTGCATAACAATTGCAGAGTTTCATAAAAACGTTTCTTGGATCTTTGAGCTGTACCCCATTTCACACACTCTTTTCTGTCCTTGCCAACTCGCCTACGTATTAGACCGGCGTTAATTCCCTGGGTTGGACATTTTAAAGCTGGGCTCCTGCAGTAATTGCAGTTCCTGATCATCTATAAATCATAGCTGTGAGGTCATCTCATAAAACTCTTATCAGCCCGAGATTACGGGATACTCACATTTGCACCCCTCCTTCTTCTGTTCATCTAATTTTGAGGAAGACTAGCCGCTGGAAAAGATTGATTATGCTTTCTTCACAACAACGCATTAGCTCTTAACGTGTAATTTCATCGCGTCCAAATGAGGGCAGGGTTATTTGCGACTGAGAGGAGTTATCACACCAAGACTAGAAGATAAAACGGTTAAATGACAATAAAATAAAAAAGGATCACAACAGTTATTAAAGCCATTTTAAAGACCATCTGAGGTCTGTTTTACATGCTCAGATATTTAAAGCCAACATGAAAGTGTTTGCAACTGGATTTTTCCAAATGCATTTTGATAGAGGAGATGCTTGGTGACATCAATCAGAAAGTAAAGTCCTATAATTCTTTAAAATATTCTGATTGATTTCCCACTCACATCACTCACATTAAGAATGGCAACTTGTATATGGAAGCTAAATATGGTCAGTTTTGATTTAATATTGCATTGGCACTCTGAACTGTATTACACTGTCTGAGTATTTTAGATGTAGAGACCCTTCATGCCACATCATTGCAAAATTTGGTTGGGAGGCAGACAGATCATCAACTCGATCCATCACAGACAATTTAACGCTTGACTGCCCTCTAAGTTGAGACACATTGGTCTGCCTAACAAGCTGGCAGCTCTGTGGCAAAGAACATGACACTCATGATGACTATGCAGGGATCTTTTGTTCTCTTTAAAGCATGATGACATTTCCAGCATTCAGCGAGAGGGATGTTGTCAGGAGCACAATGTTCCTTGCATTTCTTTTCATTTGTTTCCCTTTTCTGTTTCAATGCAAGAGACAAGATTTAAGCCCCATGTTCCTTTAGGGCAGTGTTTCTCAACCCTGGAACACTGCACATTTTGTATGTTTCCCTTATCTGACACTGGAGTTTCTTTTAATGAGCTAATGAGTTGAATCAGGTGTGTTTGATTAGGGAGACACACAAAATGTTCAGTGCTGGGGGGCGCCCAGGACCAGGGTTGAGAAACACTGCTTTAGGGTTTAGAGAGACAACAAGCCCCATTTAATAGCTCAAAAGCCATCATTAACATTGGAGTATTCGTTTGAAACTAAATAGCTTTTTCCTAGTCTTGACGTGTGTTTTTATTTTATTTTGTATTTTAATTATTAAAAAAAAGATATATGTTTTGTTTCACACACAAATCTTTATTTAGTTTGTGATAAAGAGGATGGTTAAAGCTTCAGTTATATCTGTAAAATGGATAGCAATCAGATCAGGGAGAAATGTTAAAATAATTGTATTATTTTACCCCAAACATAAATACGGTAATCACTATTGAACATGATGGTTAAAAGAAAAACAAATGAATAGTAAAGACAAAAGACAGTCAAACACGCCCTCCTGTACAATCTTGCTACATGAATAAGTCTAGTTTTTACTCAAATGAAAGGTTTTTAGATATTACCATAATGGTGCATAATTTTGGGTTTCGATGCATAAATTCATGCCGTCTATTGCCTGGAGATGGAGAGCAATGTTTCATACAAACAGCAGTTTTCTGCTTCAGAGTGTCTGCAATGAAAAAGAATCATGCATTGTTATTTTGTCCTTGAATGGAACAAAATGCTTTCTGTATAAATCTACGAAATGAGGCTTTTCTGCTCCGAAGACGTTTAGAGGAAATACTTTTTTGGGGTGCTTTATTGAACAGCTGAACAGCAGCTAGCAGCTGTTGTATACGTTGTCACGAGCGTTATCATAATCATAATTCTGACATGAAGAACCTCACTCAATAGTCGTGGATTTGAAGTAGGGCTTTCACACATGTTGGGACATCCTATGTCTTATTTCATCTATATCCCAAACTACATATAAATTAAATTTGATGTTGTCATGACAGTCAATTTATCTTGTTTTCTCAGGCAGTGCATGAAAATCAACACATTATTGTGCCTTTCTGTGAGTGCTAATATAGCTATAGTTATTGGTGACACTTTATTTTAAGAAGCAATTCTGACTATTGACTATGACATTTGCTTCAGTAAACCTCTAATTTGCTGATTATTAATAGTTAGTAAGGTAGTTGTTAAGTTTAGATATGGGGTAGGATTAAGGACTCAAAAATATGGTTGTGCAGAATAAGTCATTAATATGTGCTTTATAAGTACTAATAAACAGTTATAGGCATGCAAATAAGCAACTAGTTAATAATGAGAATTGGTCCTTAAAATAAAAGTGTTACCTAGTTATCTTTATAGTTATGGTTCTTGGTGTGAATATGCCTTAACTCAGTCTTTACTTGGCATAAATAGTGATAATTAAGGTTACATACTATTTTATTCAGGATAAATACAGTCTGCCTGGAATTCTCTGTTGCTGTGCAGAAGGACAGAGAACTGTTAAAGTCAGTCAGGAAATATATTTCAGTAAAACAATAAACATAGTGACCTTTCAGAGCATGCAAAAAGTGTAAATTGCAAGCTAATATAGACCTTCATAGCAACTAAAGTGGATCCAATTTGCTTATGTGAGTGTGAATACTGTGACATATAAAATTAACGTATATTTTTACATTAAGGACATGCATATCCACACTCCCACAGTGTGTTTCATTGAAAGAAAGTTGGCAGTGCTAATTGGAAGATATAAATGTGAAAGCGTAGTTCAGCCAGGATTAAAATGTATTGCTAGTTCCTCACCCGTGCTGTAATTTTTTTCCAGTGAAACACAAAAAGATCATCCATAGAACAAAGGGTCATACTGATCACAGCTGTCATGCGACACAAATGAAATAAACACTGTAAACGGGTCATAGATGCACTATTGTATAATTTCAGAAATCTTAAAATATAGTGCACGAGTCATACATGATGTTCTTCATTATTTGGGTGAACTATGCTTTTATTTGTAGTTGTAACTATTATATTTGATGTCAGACTTCTCTTCTCAAACTCTCGGTTCTGTCTTGTTACTGCAGTCAGTAGATTGAAGTCAAGTTTCATCTCTGCTATATCCTTTATAGTGGTTATTAAAGATGGTTAAATATTGCTTCCCTCAGGTAATGTGGATTAAATGATGTAGTGTGTGCAGGTACACTGCAAGCTGAAATTGCAATCGTTATGGAGTGTATGGGGGGGAGGTAAGATGGAGAGCTCATGGTAATTACGCTGCTGAAATAACCAGATAGGGTTTTATTACCAAATTTCTCCAGGCGGCAGCTAATGATCAACACGGGGGGAAAAAAAGATCTGTTCCTCTCAGCCTCTTTTCTCACTATCTCATTCTCTGAAATGTAAACTGTCTGCTAACACGGATGGACACTGGTTAAAGACATGGTTTTCCCATTTTAAAGTGTTCACAGGCTATAGTGTTAAGTGTAAATGATGAGCGGGGGAAATAAAGAAATGGCCCAAAATATGTACTAATCAGCTTTTATTCACTGTATCACAATTAGTGACTAACTACTATCTTTGCTTGTGTGTGCAATGCTAGTAAATGTCTCAAATAGACAAAAGCCGACGAGATGGCCGATATATAAATAAATTAATTAATTAATACATAAATAGATAGAAAAAACCGCCATATATGTCTTATACACTACTGGACAGAGTTTTTGAGGTTTTATATTATTTACTGTTTAGCTCTTTGCTATAAGGTGCAATTATTTGATAAAAAGTACAGTATTAGTATAGTAATAATATGAAATAGAATTACTATTTTAAATAACGTTTTTCCATTTCAGTATATTTTCAAATGTAATTTATTCCCGTGATGCAAAGCTGAATTTTCAGCATCATTACTCCAGTCTTCAGTGTCACATGATCCCTCAGAAATCATCTTAATATGTGGATTTGATGCTAAAGAAAGTTTAAAAGAACAACATTTATGTGAAATATAAATATTTAGTAACACATTATGAAGGTGATGACTTTTAATCAGTTGAATACGTCTTTGCATTAAAAGTTCTTACATTATTCCTTTCAAAAAAATAATTAATTGGTAGTTTATATTTGTATAAAATATCCTCTGTAGGTTATTCAATGAAAGATTGTATAAATGTGTTGATTTAATGTATAAATGTGTTGATTAAATTGAATGAACAAGGCCATTACTGATTGCTTTAGTTTTAACCTCCTGAACTCTTTGTATTGATTCATGGTGTTAGTTACACCAAATCTTTAGATATTCAGAGATTTGTTTGAAGCGTTTGATAGCAAGAAAACCAGATATTTGATTTTTTTTTTTTTAAAGTTCTATGTATTAATTACTTTTGGATGTATATCCCGAATATGTCTTCATGATTGCAAATGTGATATTGATTTTATACAAAAGTTCAATAAACAAGACGCTGATACTGTGTAGCTTAGTATTGACATAGTATTGTCATTATTATGTTTTTGTTCAATATCACCAAAAACATAGTTTAAAACCCAAAAATCAATTTAAAACCCATAAATCTCGTAGCATTATTCATGCATTTCTAATTGTAGAGTAAATGCATGCCTCGTGCCGCCTCTGAACAGTCTCGGTAAATGCAGACTTTAGAAAACAATGGCCAAATGTATATGTAATAAATTCTATGTTGAATCAAAATCTCTTTTTAAAGCTATGCTTTTTTTTTGTCTCTGTTTAATGATTTTCTCATTTACTACTAAATTTCCCATTTCCCGTACTATAGTAACCATTTCAGATAAACCCAACCCTAAGTTTCACGTAAAATGAAAATAAATTGATCCTTATATGTTAGCCAGTCTGACATCTTGTCCGAAATGAACTGAAAGTCTTAAGTATATCAGTAAATCTGGTTACACTCACTTGCCTTTACCGCACACACACACACACACACACACACACACACACACACACACACATACACTAGACTAGACATTTAGAGCTGGTGTGAATCTTCTCTTCCCGCACACAGCGACACACACACAAACAATCATACAGCTTAAGCCAAGTATCTGCTCATTCTGCACTACATCTAGAGCTGGTGTGAATTTTCTCCTCCCGCACACAGCGACAAACACACACTCACACACACACACAATCATACAGCTTAAGCAGAGCATCTGCTCATTCTGCAATACATCTAGAGATGGTGTGAATAGTATCCTCCCGCTCACAGCGACACACACACACACACACACACACACATTTGCCTGTTCCCTGGAGGTGTCTGACAGCAGCCAGAGGGCTGCTAAGGGGCCTTAAAATTGGGAATGATGTGGCTGGAACATTTTCTTTACCCTCTTCTCTCTCTTTCTCGATCTCTATCACAGATGTGTACACTCTCCATTCCCTCATAATGCCAGTCCTTCGGTGATTATAGTTTGTTTCATATCGTATGGGCGAATATGCATGTGAACCAGCTGAAATGCTTTTAAACAGAGCGTCTCTGTGTGTGTGTGTTCGAGTGGCTTCGCGTGCATTTGTTTGGATGTGTGCATATGTTTGAAGTGAATCCATGCCCCCCAGTCAGCTGAACTGAAATCAGCCTAATTAAATGACAAAAGGAGGACAGGCGGTCTTCTCTTTCACAGCTTCCCGCTATTCTGCCTGATGCACAGTTGTTCTGGCAGTACAGCTCTCTTGAATTACACGCAATCACCGATGGACTTTATGAATCACTTAAAGCGGCCTTAATCTACATTTATATTGCATGCTATTTTATTGTAAAGTCCACTTACAATCAGTGGTGGAAAGAGTACTGAAAAAATATACTCAAGTAAAAGTACCATTACCTTCCAAAAAATGTAATGCGAGTAGAGTAAAAGTACCAAAAAAACTACTTGAGTAAGAGTAAAAGAGTAGCCTATTTAAAAGTACTCATGAGTATTGAGTAGTGAGTACTGAGCTGTGGATTCTACCCCCTCATAATAAGCACTGTACACCGCAATTTATACATCTGAAATATGTTGTACATTCTGTAATTCACATTATCTTTGTCATAAAGCATGAAGAATATCTTTCATCCAGCAGTTTTAATTTTGACTGCCAACTCTTTAAAATACATCAAAACAGCACGGAAACAGTATTCAGTTGAAGAAAAGATGAAAGTTATTCTCAGTACAATCATCCCCATTTAAATCATAAAGTTTGAAAAATAGATTTAAAATCATGTGTAAAGCCACTGAGACAGCATGCTGTTGCTGCACATTAAATATTAATGTTTAGAACAGTGCAAATACAAATACAAGCAACATTAGAAACCTATAGTTCAGCATCACACACCATGATATTGGTTAAAGTGAGAGCCCATTTCTCTTCAAAACGGTGCCAGTTTTAGCGTCTTGCAATAAAGAAATAAGAATAACTAAACTTGATAATTTATGTTACAATTTTAACATAAATGCACATTGCTCTAGAAGGATGGCATCATGCCATACCTTTAACACATTTACTCGAATTGTTATGCTAATAATACAATTTGTAAGGAAAAATGCATTTTAAATAGCGAAGTATTTCTGGGGAAACTTTTTCAAAGGAAAACGCACACGCATGTCTCTTTGCTGAGCCGCGGCGGTCTCGGTGAATCAGCAGCATCCACATCTAAATGGAACGAAAAGTGTTGAACTTGAAAATTGTTTATGCGCGAGTGCACTTGCTAATTGAAGGCGGATTGTATAAAATGGATTTATAAAAAAAAAACGTTTATTAACGAGCTGCAGTTTTATTACATCACGCGCTAACACAGATGCAGTATATTAACGCCAAGGGTCATCAATAAGGTGCAGATTGGTCAATTTGTGTTTCCAACACACTTTTTCACAGCGCGCATTACGCGCTCAAACTCATCAAAAGTCAACAAGTTCAACAAGCAACAACGACTTATCCAAGTGACTGCTGCAGAACGCACGCGAGAGAGAGACGAGGCAGCGCAGATCGCGCGTCTCATAAGTGAGTGGGAATTTATCGAACGTGGCACTTGCATGAGTTAACACTGTACGCAATACCCGCAACCTCACACCAAATTTCAGGCCGTGTATAGCCTATATAGAAATTATTTTTCTATGCACAATTTGATTTGATGAAAGTCACAAGACCTATTACTATCTATCCAATCACTTTGATGGATAAAAATACAATTAAAATAAGCATGTAACGACCACAAACGGAGGAAAATAGCAGAGTAAAAGTACCGATACATCACTTAAAATGTACTCAAGTAAAAGTAAAAGTACAACATTTTTAAACTACTCAAAAAAGTACAATTACTGATAAAAACAGTATTTGTAATTCGTTACTTCACACCCCTGCTTACAATCAATTTGATGCATCTGAAACCCAGTCTGTCAGTGACTTCCCATTTAATGATTTAGAACACAATCAAGTGAACTTTACAGATAACCTAGCAAATATTTACACAAAGAAATGCATATGAAAAATTGACATTTAAGAAATAATTATTTAAAGTACTCAATCAAACACCATACTTATCATTCTCTCCATCCACACCAAACCACACAAACAGGATTGAGGGATATCAGAAACAGCGATGGGTATGTTCAGATTATATTTGTACTGTAAATACATGTTAGAACATACATATTTAACGGTTGCAAAGTTGCTCATCAAATATCATGCAACTTTTGGATGCAGGAAGGTTTTTGCTTTTATATTTCTTAGTGTTCTGTATGTTAATGATACTATGGCCTGCATGTAAAATGCAAAAACGCTCCAATTTGGTATACGTTGAAAAGCCATTCATGTCATTTGTTGTCAGAAGCTTATGTCTTATGTTAACATCCTAAGAGTGACCCATTTTGCAGCTTAGTTACCATAAATGAGAAAATACATTCAAAAAGAGTTAAAAATATTTATTTACTTATTTATTTTACTTTAATATTTTGTTTTCCCTTGTCAGCTAAACCACTATAATCTAAATTATACTTGGATTCTTGAATGTGCACTTGTGAGATATTTTGGTCATCATATTTCATGAGCCTTTTATATTCTTTAAAAATGCTGTATTTTTTTTAATGAATTTCCTGCAGTCCCCCTCAAAAACCCCCACGGGTTAGTGAAATCCCATTCGGGAAACCCCACTTTAAAGAATGTATCTGTAAATTATAGATTATGTGCTCACGCAGATGTACAGGGTAATTGGCTCATTCATAAAAGGCAGGAGGTGAAGTTGTTTTATGAAATGATGCATCTGCATACAGCATCAGGTGTTGGCCCGCCGCTCAGTTCATCAATATGTGTGTCAGCAGTGAGTGACGCAGCTGTATGCAGGGTAATGTAGTCCATTCCCCAGCCAGGAGCACAGATTACACATGAGAGAAGAGAGAAGGCTGGAATTAGTTTATTCTTGAAAATGAGCAGATGATCCCAGCCTGTGTGTTAGACGGACGACACTATCATGCGACCACCTGCATTCAGACACTCCAAGACTTCAGTGCATCATAAAATATGCATGTGCATGTGTTTTGTATGCTTTTATTTTACTGATGTCTAAGACAATGGTGCACTGATGATGCAAAGAACCATTGAAGAGCATTTATTGGTGGCTTTTTAGATTTTCATCTCTGTGTCATTCAGCATTCTGATGGAAGATATTCGCTTGGCGTGAGCTCGTCGTTTGTCACGCGGAGCTCTGTGTGAATGATATCCGTATAATACCAGGAATCTAGCTTGTTTGCATAATCCATTTGCGTAATTACAGCATTAGTGATCTAAGAAGCCTAATTGCATTTATATAGGCGGCGACTGAGGAGGGTGATTCTAATCGATTGTCCTGGTGAAATGAGCAGGTAAAGGAATATGAGAGGATGAGCTGAAAAATGTGAGGATATAGTTTCACAGTTACTAAGGTGACGCACTTCTGTCAGAATGAGATGTCACAGAAAAGCTTAAAACAATGTCTGGATTGTCTTTAAACCCCTAGATTATGAGTTCTGCTTATTTTTGTTTCATATTTAAGTTTTAACTGTCAAAGCTGACTGTGCATATTGGTATTGTGTATGCAATTTTGTGTTATTGATGGTGGTGAACCCTAGTCAAGGTGACAAAGGCAGTGCTAACCAGTCTGGTTGGTGATTCTTTTTTTGTTTTGTTTTGTTTTGGTGTTTTAAAATTCCTTATTTTACGCTTAACATTTTTTTTAGAAATGTTTTTAGAAAATGTGTTTGTGTTTCTAAACTAGTAAACAATCAAATAATTTTTAAATATTATTATTATTAATATTATTATTATTGTTATTTTAACTGCTTTATTTCAAACCACATCCATATTGAAATAATAAAAATTAAATCTATTAGATAAAAGTGATCTTAAAAGTAAACAAATTCTTTAAATTAATTGTATAACATTTTAAAGATGTTTTAAAGTGGTGTTTTACGCCACTATTTCTGCAAATGTCTGCTAAAATGGTTTGATGTTCATGTAGTGAAGGAAATTGGATTCATTGATTCATTTTATTTGCTTTAAAGTGATCGTGTATCATTAAGTGCAAAGTGTTCAGTTTCACTTCTCTGGGTTAAAAGCAGGAAATCTGGACATTATGAGGAAAATGAATCACAACAGTAATGTATCTCACCTAATGCACCTTTTGCATTTCGTTGCACTGAAAGGATTTTGATAAAAAGAGAGACGCAGCTTGTCCATTTTATACTAAAATGACCATTACAACGAAATTCCCAACTTCCTATATGCTTTAGAATTCAGGATGGCCTTATTCTATCCTTCAAACAGATCTTCAGTCCCAAAATTGAGAATATTATTGGGGGAAAATAACTTCTCTCTGGGCTTCGGCCATGATGCCTGGTTGCAACAGGAAACAGTGTGTTTTGGACTCTCACATCTGAAGATCCCCTACCTTTTATATATTTGTCGAAAGGGGGATGATGATTTGCTACTGATAAGAAGAAAGAGCCAGCAGGTGTTACTATGAGAGATGGAGTGTCAGACTCCAAAATAGGTGAGGCGGAGAGGAACAGAGCAAGAGGCATTTCTTGTTGAAATGTACTATGGGTAATATTCTCACTTTTGACTAATGGTCACATACAGGGGAAACGTAGGCTTTCTCCAGACCTCTATTGCTTGACATAAAAGCCGTTTTACTGTGGCTTTCTTTCATCTGTGTCTTGGGAGTGCTGCACCTCCATGGCCCGAGAAAGCCTTGCTTAATCACTTTTAATGGCGGTGGGGTTTACAGTCTGCTTATGGAAATATCAATACCTGCAGCTTTATGAGAAAGCCCGTTTTATCAGGCACATTTGTACGCTCGCCGCTTTTTCTTTTCTTTTACAAATTGATAATCGGAGCTCTTTGAAACGACGTACGGTCAAACTTTCACCCTCACGACCACAAAACACGAGTGTGGGAAGAGCATCAGTCATGTTTTATGAGTGCAAAAATGCCGGATTTATTGCAGGTGACACAAGTGCATGTTTAGCGTCCATACGGTTTATGAACAGGTGTGGAATTGTTTCAGCTCTGGCCGTAAGAGTGTGTAGGTTTAATTGATTTCTCAGGGACATGAGATCACCCTTTTATGTCAATCTCGTCTGGTTTTGTTTTGCATTTTAGATGAATACCAGTATAAATAGCATAACTTTGCACATTTGCCAATTGCAAAGCGATCCCGCTAACAAGTTTCAGCATCGACTTCATAGCGCTTTACTTGTCTCTGATTTGGAAAAGAGAGAGAAAACGAAATGAACCCCCAGGGTGATTTGATTTAATTTACTGGGAAATATGCCTTGTAAGCTGCATGGTGAATCTGGAGAGGTGGAGGGACTAATGCATTTGAAATGATCACCTGCGCATTTTGAAGTCGTTCTCTTTTCATTTCTCAGTGTCTGGGAGTAAAATACCCTGTACAGTTTCATCCTCGTGTCACTTTGTTTTGGCTTGACTGTAGTTAGCGTTATCGCTAATATCCTTCACTTCAAGTGTAGCCTACACAGCCGCAAATTAGCAAACCAGTGAGTTAAGCGTAAGGCAGAGAAACATTCCATTTTCACTACTTTATAAGCACATTTTGCTGAAAACTATTTACAAAAAAAACTGTTCTGTAAAGTGAGCAACAATAAACAATGAAGCAGAGATTATCATGTAAACTATGCGTTTGAACTTCAGTTACTTTTGATGGGAAAGCAACAGCATTGTGACGGTACCTCAGCATAACATTGAGATACAACAGACTCCCTTCAACTTTCAGTAAAAAAGGTACAAAAGCTGTCACTGGGCTGGCACCCTTTCAAATGAATGTTTTTTTTCCTCAGTTACGCAAATGTTAGGTTATAAAAGCATTGTGGGAACATTGTTTTAAAAAGTCTCTAAAATGGTCCGTTTTCTTGTCGGATTAATGGTATTTAAAGGTTATATATATATATATTATTCTATATATTATATTAGGAACAGACGTCGAACGACGGTGGTTTTACTAGCTAATTGGTTTGTGCACGAAACCACACAAATTCTTCACACGTGGGGAGTCAGTGGGGGTTGTTGTTGATCGATATGGTGTTCGTTTGGGGAAAAAGGGGCGGGGTCTATGCAATTGGTTAAGTTGTTGGTGCGTGGGTGGAGGGGCCAGGGCGACGGGGTGTGAGAGAAGTCGTTGAATCAGAGAAGGTGAGGTTGAAGTGTGTAGGGGGGGGGAAGGAAGAGTCGGTATCAAAGAAGGTGGATATAGGTGTGGTAGCTGGGGTGGTGAAGCGGACGGTAGGTCAGGGGGTGGGCGGGTAGTCTCGTAAGCCGTAGGACTCTGGGTGCGGGGATGGCAGGGGGGGGTGGTGGCGTAGTGTACACTCGTGGGAAGCGGGGAAAGCGCGGCCCAAGCAGGCAGACCCAGAACAAAGGGGAAAAAACCGGGGGAAAAAAAAAGACCAAGGGAGATATGGGCACGGGTGACCAGAAGGACCACGACAGAGCGCGAAACGCGGCACAAAGAGAGCAACACGCAAAACCCACCTAAGAACAGCCAACGGGATGCGGGGTGACGAAGCGCGGCCAACAGCGGACGACTGCTCACATGGCGCCAAGGTGCGCTATGGTCCACCACAATAGGAGCAGATGCAGCCCTATATTGCTATGCTAGCCATGCAGCACTAGCTAGACGCGAACACCCAGAACAGACCCATCAGACAGAAGGAAGATTCAGAGAACCTGTGCTCAGTAATAACAGGAGCTCTGGCTGGACCTTTTCATCACGTCATCACCCGAAACACTTTCTAGACACATCAAACTGCCACAGCTCCTTGTGGCCATAATTCTCTTTTTCACTCTCTTTCCTCTGGAAGTAAAAATCCCATTTACCTTCACCACAGAAAAAAATGATTTTTTTTTTCTTCAACAATAACATTTAAAACTTTGAAGACAGACCTACCATGAGCTCTGAGATGTTAAGCAATGACAATTTTGTAGAGGCCATACTATAGGTCAATCAATCAATGATAAATAAAAATAATAATAATATAATGATTATTAATTATTATTGGTAATAGGCACTTCCCACAAACATCTAAATAAGACAAGATCCTGCAGATATATTTATGTATGTCTCTCGTATCACTCTGTGGTTTCTTTATTCTCAGATAATAGCAGATTTCGACTTATTTCATTCCACGTCCATGTATTTGTTTATTTGGTAAGTAGCTGCATAATAACCAGTATAATGTACATTCAGTCGGTCATTATCTCCAAATAAAGCCCTCCAGGGTGGCTGACTGCATTATATATCATAATGTGTCATTTGTAATGTTTGCTGCCAAAATGCAGGGGAGATTATAAACTACCGCAGCAGAAGTTGAAGTCAAAATGTTGCTTTGTTGATTTATTTCTTGTTGTCTGTAAGCGTTTTTGCCTGTTGCCAGTGTTTTCATCAAAGACATTTGTATCGAGCAGCTCTCCATCACTGATGCCAGTGGCCTTGAGATAGCGAGTCGTCGCGGGGTCACCCTGAGCATCACATTTATAGAGCCTGACGTAATGTTGGCACGAGCGCTGGGACCATTTGTTCTCTGTGGATGGGTGTGTGCCAGCCGGAGCTCTGGTAATGGGCTGGGTGGCAGACGGAGACGCTGGGTGCATGAGCACTTGAGTATTTTTCCATTCTGACTAAAGCAACGATTGTGTCTCCCAACAAAAGCTGGAGGTGGACTGGCAGTGCCGCCATTAAGATCTCCTTTCACAGAATTCATTTCAGTCCATTTACAGTGATGACGTGATCTCTGTTTCAGTTTGACACTGGTTTACCCTTGTGTGCGCCCTGATGTTGAGGAATGACTGACCGTAACTAACCTAAACTGCTAACTTTACATTTTCAGTAGAGTGGCATTAGCTCAGCGTTTTTTTTAATAGTATGGCTTCTCCAGTAACAAGATGTTGCATGGCAGGGCATTACTTTGCTGTTTATGTCACATTGTTTTGCATTAAAATGAACTGAGGCAATAATCACATTAGAATGTGTTTCTCTCTCAAGTATCAATTTAGTAAAATGGTTCATTTGGCCTGTTCATTTCAGTTAAATGACTCAATTGAAGAGTCACTCCAGAGTGTTTCCAAATTGATTTGATTGATTTTATAACGTTTTCTAAATGTTGTTAAATATAGCTGTTTATGACTATAAATTAGAATGTAGGGTACTTTAATTCAATTTAATTTAATTTTGTGTAGTTAAGTTTTGATGGCTCCATTCTTTTTTTTTTTTTGATTCAGTATTATACTACCACAGTAGTTCGCTGTTGTGCCAACAAAATTATATTTTAAGTAAAATAGTGTGATCAGGACCTTGACATATAAGCAGAGATGACTATGTTTACAATTTTTGAATTCAATTTAATTTAGATATTTTTTTTAAGTAAAAAATGCCAAGGTAGAATAACTACCCAGAAATTATTAATAAATAATAATAATAGATTGTTTTATATAAAAAAAACAAAAAAACTTTAAATTTTTTTTTCACTAAGCTTTACAAGGTACTTTGTAAAGCATTTTTGATTCATTAATTGATTATAACATCTTATTTAATAATGGGACTACATCAATTGAAAATTGGTTATTTTTGAATAAATATTTACAGTGAATTTAGTTAAACAATTGCTGTTTCATGAACTATAACTTAGGTTTAGGGTACTTTATTATGTACCTTTTAATGTTTGATGACATTTTAATTAAATATTATTCTCTATGCCTAAATAACTAATCTTGCATCAGTATTAGTGTCCTGAAAACAAATCAGTTTTATAGGTCTTATACATACATACACAAATAAATAATAAATATCACACCATTATTTAGATTAAATATATGGCTTTTTTTCAAATTAATTAATTTATTGGTAAATATTTACTATATGTTCTAATATCTACATACATACATACATCATATGTACATATATAATATATATATAGATATTAATAGTCACACACATAATAATTATATATATTACCTTTGGGGAAAAAAATTATTTAGTCAGCCACCAATTGTGCAATTTCTCCCACTTAAAAAGATGAGAGAGTCCTGTAATTTTCATCATAGGTATTCCTCAAATATGAGAGACAAAATGAGAGAGAAAAAATACAGAAAATCACATTGTAGGGTTTTTAAATAATTTATTTGCAAATTATTGTGGAAAATATGTATTTGGTCAATAACAAAATTTAATTTCAATACTTTGTTATATACCCTTTGTTTGGCAATGACAGAGGTCAAACGTTTTTCTGTAAGTCTTCACAAGGTTTTTCACACACTGTTGCTGGTATTTTCCATGCAGATCTCCTCTAGAGCAGTACTGTTTTGGGGCTGTCACTGGGCAACACGAATTTTCAACTCCCTCCAAAGATTTTCTATGGGGTTGAGATCTGGAACTGGCTAGGCCACTCCAGGACCTTGCAATGCTTCTTACGAAGCCACTCCTTCGTTTGCCCGGGCGGTGTGTTTGGGATCAATGTCATGCTGAAAGACCCAGCCACGTATAATCTTCAATGCCCTTGCTGATGGAAGGATGTTTTCACTCAAAACCTCACGCTATAGGGCCCCTTCCTTCTTTCGTTTACAGGATCATCGTCCTGGGCCCGTTGCAGGAAAAAACAGCCCCAAGCAATGTTTCCACCCCCTTCTTCACAGTATTTATGGGGTTTCTTTTGATGCAACTCAGCATTCTTTCTCCTCCAAACACGACAAGTTGAGTTTTTTACCAAAAAGTTCTATTTTGGTCTCATCTGACCACATTACCTTCTCCCATGCCTTCTCTGGATCATCCAGATGGTCTTTGGCCAACTTCAGACGGGCCTGGACATGTACTGGCTTAAGCAGGGGGACATGTCTGGCACTGCAGGTTTTGAGTCCCTGGCGGCGCAGTGTGTTTTCTGATGGTAGCCTTTGTTACTTTGGTTCCAGCTCTCTGCAGGTCATTCACTAGTCCCCCCGTGTGGTTCTGGGATTTTTTGCTCACAGTTCTTGTGATCATATTGACCCCACGGGGTGAGATCTTGCGTGGGAAAAGAAGGGGAAAGCCCCAGATCGAGGGAGATTATCATTGGTCTTGTATGTCTTCCATTTTCTAATAATTGCTCCCACAGTTGATTTCTTCACCAAGCTGCTTACCTATTGCAGATTCAGTCTTCCCATCCTGGTGCAGGTCTACAATTTTGTTTCTGGGGTCCTTTGACAGCTCTTTGGTCTTGGCCATGGTGGAGTTTGGAGTGTGACCTGTTTGAGGTTGTGGACAGGTGTCTTTTATACTGATATGAGTTCAAACAGATGCCATTAATACATGTAACCAGTGGAGGACAGAGGAGGCTTTTAAAGAAGAAGTTACAGGTCTGTGAGATCCAGAAATCTTGCTTGTTTGTGGGTGACCAAATACTTATTTTACCGAGGAATTTACCAATTAATTCTTTAAAAATCCTACATTGTGATTTTCTGGATTTTTTTTTTCTTATTTTGTTTCTCATAGTTGAGGTATACCTTTGATGAAAATGACAGGCCTCTCTCATCTTTTTAAGTGGAGAACTTGCACAATTGGTGGCTGACCAAATACTTTTTTTTCCCCACTGTATATATTATCTTATTACAATTAATTGGGTTAATACGTTTGAAATATTCCAAATGGACAGCTTGACTGTAGTTTAACTGTTTTAAATAATGTGTTTCTTGTGGTTTGGCAAACTACAATCTCAGTTATCTTCACCAATACCGGTCTCTCCAAACCGCAGAGAATCAAGTTGATTCTTCATTAGTGCTGTCTGTAGCCGTGTTAGTGTGCTTCATCAGTTTGGTTCATCAGTAATGTGTGCTGTAAACGACTAGTGGACACTGACTCATTATTCGCTACTTTACGATGAGAGTCAACAAACTGAGATCAGCATGTCACCAATGCAATGCTCGTGCATGTACTATATGGGTGTCAGTGTGTTTCTCCAGATTGAAGGCTGTGTTGCTACATGTTCTTTATTAGCTGTTTATCGAAATAAACTTAATGAACCTTGCCCTTGGCTTGACTCTTCTATTGTTGTCGTACTGGAGCGAGGGACCATCTGATCACTACACCGTCTGTACAGCACTCCAACACCTTCTGTCAACTGCGAAGTGTGCATCTGCTGCCCCCCCGCCCCCCCCCCCCCCCCCCCCCCCCGGCGTATTTGAGAGTGTGTGGATCTGCATTCATAGTTATCATAGTTTGCACTCTATAGGCCTCGCTTATAAAAAAGCAGCAGGGAATTCATCGTAAATCAATAATAAAATCATAAATGGTTGCATGGAATTGAATGCATAAGAATGCATTTAAGTTTTATTAACATAAAAATAGACCTGCTTTGTTTTATGAAACCCAAGGACTTGGCTAGTTAGCCTCACTGAGCAAGTGCAGTTGAGTTGAATGAGAAGGCTAACATATTTCCTATTACAACCTTCCGATGGGAACTAAAACTAAATAGCTTTTGTCCTTAAATCATGTAGCTTTTAATTGTGATCCAAACTTTACAAACCCCACACAGTGTTACCTAGAAAATTAAACATCTTCAACAACCCTTAAAGGGGTCATATAATGCGATTTCAAGTTTTCCTTTCTCTTTGGAGTGTTACAAGCTGTTCGTGAATAGATAAGATCCCTAAAGTTGCAAAGACTAAAGTCGTTAAACCCAAAGAGATATTTTATAAAAGTTAAGACTCGTCCACACCCTCCTAAAACGCCTAGTTTAAACACGCCCCCCACATGTCTACATCACTATGTGAAAACATTAGCATAATGCCGCCCAAATGTTCAAGCAAAAAAAAGAAGGCGTAACTTTTATTTCTCGATGTAGGAATTGTTGCCGCCGCCAGCCATGTCCGTGGAGACCTTGTTTGTTTCGTTGTGAAGCGAACTCTACTGTGTGTTTGGCCATCCAACAGAGGACACAGAATAACTAGACATCCTGTTAGTTTGTATTTACAAGACTGTTGCCAGAACAGTTCAAACCAAATATTTGTTTGTGTGAAATGCAGTTTTACGGAGGACTGTTTGTGTGTGAGGACCTGAGAGAGTAGCTTACAATGCCATCTGTTCTGACTCACACCTTTATATGTTTTCATATTTTTAAGAATTTGCCCTGTATTCAAACGCGAGTTTTTGGCATGTAGGTAGTGCTTGTTGTTTTAGTTTCTCCGATCACAAATGCAGACATGGTTTATGTTTACGCGGTGCGATGCAATGCAACACGTAAAAAAAAGACAGTATAAGTCATTATAATCAGTAATTATGTTCCCACTGGATCCAACAAATGCCTTGTTTGTAATGGGTTTTATTGTTTTTGTCTCGTCGCTCTGGGACATGGCATCACAGTAGGGTACGGGGCGTAACATTTCAGTCACACGCTTGAGGTATTCGGCCAATCACAACGCACTGGATAGCTGGCCAATCAGGCCCACCCCCTCTTTTTCAGAACGAGGAGCTTTGTAAAAATCGACACGTTTCAGAAAGGCGGGGCATAGAAGAGAAACAAAATTCCAGTTATGTGAAAAATAATGTTTTTTGAACCTTTAACCGCACAAACACATTTCATTACAACAAATACACAAAATAATGTTCTTTTTTAGCAACGTCATATGACCACTTTAAAGCTGGATAAAGAAAAATGGATTCCATCTACTTCATTTGGTTTCAGTTAATTTGGTCCTATTTTCCCTTTTCACACAGCAAAAATAAAAGAAAAAATAGCACAAGGTCTCGAAAACTATGAAGGAAACAAATACATCAGCATGAGCTCCCACATTAATATTTTCGTAGCCTTGTGAAATTCTTTTGTTAGTGAGTTATTCATGCAATAATCCATCTGGAATCATCAGCTGAAATGATCCATCTAACCGTTCATTTATCGAAGCAATAATCAGTTCACACATGAGCAGTTACATCTCTATAATTATCATAAGAGACAATGAGAGACTCAGGTGCTGGATGCAGTCAGTGGAGTCCATGCCTGTAGTCTTCTGGACAGAGGCTTCATTAATTATGTGCTTTCTTAATACAGATATTATGAATGGCTAAATCTGAGATAATGGAAAGGAGATTTTTTTTTTTAAGTTTTGAGGGGTCATACCATCTGACATTTAACAACCTAAATTAATCTTAGGTCAAAGAATATCTGACATTTTTAAGGGTTGTTTAAGGGACCTTAAGGCTGATGATACACGTGGCAACTTTTTGAGCAATTTTGCTGGGCAACTTTTTTTTTAACAATATTTCTTGCACAGTAAATATAAAAGAGTGAATTTAACTCCATCAGAGTTAAAATTAACACTTACCCAGAGTATATATGGGTACCACTGTTAAAATGTGAACTTTTGAAAGAGTTAACATTATTAACACTTTGATAGTGTTAACTAACAAATTCTTAAAATTTAAAATATTAACACCAAAATGGATGATCAAATATCGGTGTTCCAAGTTAACACTCATGAATTAACTGGTCAACACTCCACCAGTGTTCAGGTGAAAATATATATAAAAAAATAAACCCACAAAACAATACACGTTTAAATTTATTTATTTTATTGAAACATTGTAAATCTTTTTCCCTGCACCAAAATGTCTTCACATTCAATGTTTTCAATACATGTAAAGAACATGTTCTTACAACAATTAAACATCATAATGTCAAAGCAAATCAGTGCAAATACACACAAAAATCATATTCTTATTTGGTCCATATGTATTCTTAATGTCATAAGGTTTATAATACTGACATTTATCAGGTTAAACAACAGCATCCCATTCATTACCATAAACGCTGAATGCATGTTAATGCTCACTAATCAAAGTCTGTGCTGGTGTTTGGACCTCCTTGGAGAGAATAGTCTCATTCTTTTTTTCAGCACGACGAGATGTGTTTTGTTGCAGTTTTCAGCAAGATATCCACTCCTATTTGCAGCATCACAAAACTGCCCCTGTAATATTGAAACTAAATAAATAAATAATAAACAAATAACAAAAAAAACCCCGGATCATTTCACATCCATTTATCAAAACTATTATGAGGTGAAATGTCAGAGACAAGTATGAATTGCAATACAATAATAGTTCACCCAAAACTGAAAATTCTGTCATCATTTATTTATCCTCATGTGGTTCCAAACCTGTATGACCATCTGTCTTCTGAGGAACACAAAAAGATATGTAATGGATAACCGAATATTTTACTGTGTGGGCACTTTTCCATTGAGAATGGTTACACATTTCTATCTGTCTTTTAGATTGGTCGTGGGCTCTGTGTCTCACCTGGTTGCCCATTGACGGCAGCATTGCACAAAGTTGCCCGGCAACATTGCTCAAAAAGTTGCTCCTTGTATCACCAGCCTGAGATACAGTAATTGGGCTCCTTGTGGTGATGTCATTATCTGTTTTATGATTTTATTGTGATATGATAACATAACAGCTTCCCACATGTTAGTGATCAGTCTCCCAAAAACGTCTCCAGGTTACGTGTGTAACCATGGTTCCCCGAAGGAAATGAGACGCTGCATTGAAACGCTACGGGAACGCCTCCAGCGTGACCACGCTCTGAATCACATGTGTAATCAGTCCAATGGATGGGCGAGACGTCACGGGCGGGGTGACGTAGTGACCAGGAAGTATAAAAGCACGTGCGGTGATACCGGCGTCAGCTTCAGGAGTGAAGCAAGCGCTGGCAGGGATGCTGAAAGTATGGCCCCGAGACGCAGCGTCTCGTTCCCTTCGGGGAACCATGGTTACATACGTAACCTGGAGACGATCCTCTTCAGGAACTCGAGCTGTGTCGAAACGCTACGGGAACGAGAATGCCCACGCCGCCAGACTTGCAAAACCCTGCCTAGTGTGGAAGAGCACAACTAAGGCGAGAGAAAAAGGAGCCAGGAGTGGCTAAAGTAGGTGGGGCCCGCCGTCCCGAAGGCCAACTTCTGGAGGAGTGAGCCTTGACCCCCGAAGGAGAGGGGAGATCAGAGGACTCAAGGCTATGGAATAGCATCCTGATCAACCACTTAGCCTAAGCTTCTCTGGCCGGAGGCCTCGGCCTCAGCGCACTGCAGAGGAAACGTGTAAAAAGAGGGTGTTTTCCCACTGAATGGTCACCGAGAGGGGCGTGGTAGGCCGCACTGGCCGCCACGAAGACCTCTAGAGTGGTGCGAGTCAACCCTGCAGATAAACAGGCCTGCAGAAACTCCAGAACTCTACCAAACAGGCAGTTAGCTGGGTCGAGCTGGCAGTCTCCGCACCAAGTAGTACAGTTTCCTCATAGATGGAGCTCTGGATGGAGGATGGTCTCAACAACAAAGCTAATGAATTGTGCCTCCTCAGAGGCACCCGCCCAGCTTCCACACTCCGGGTGGGGGGGGGGGGGGGGGGGGGCGTCCTCGTCTTCCGCCGTGAGAGAAGATCTCTCCTGAGGGTCATCTCCCATGTGAGTGCCGGTCGCGGAGAGGATCTGTCGAGAACCATACTCGGCACGGCCATAACCACGGCTACAGGCAGTCACTTGCCGCTCGTTCCAGCGCACTCTCTCCAGAACTCCCGGGAGTAGAACAATCAGGGGAAAGGTGTACAGACGAAGCCTCGCCACACTTGTACCAGGATCCAGCCCCAGTGAAGCTGGAATAAGTCATAGCGAAACCAGAGGGGACCGTTTCAATATCATCGATTCTCAACACAAGTTCACCTGACTGGCCAAAGACTCCCAGTCCGCTTCACCCCCTCATGGTGAAGGCCTCTATTCCCCGAGCCTTTGCCCCTTCCTTGACAGGAATGTCCTGCCCAATATCTAAAAGAACCACTTGCTGGGTTGTTGGTGCGCAAACCACAACATAGCAATCTCTTAGGCCTGGGAGGAAGTGTTTCAAAGCTAGAAACACGGCCAACATCTCCAGTCAACTTTTGCGCCACGTGAGATGGCGGCCGCTCCACAGGCCGCGGACCGAGCGGCCACTCATGACCGCTACCAACCGGTGAAAAATGCATCTGTCGCTAGCATATGCGGCGACAAGGAGCTCCCAGCACCGGGCTCTGAGACAAGAACCAAAGTTTACTCCACATGTCTAAGGTACGTAGGCGTCGCCGCGTGACCTTGAGCATGCGGAGCGGTTTTCCCCTCAGGGAGAACCCCTTGGTCTTAATCCACCACTGTAGGGGTCCTCATGTACAGCAGGCCAAAAGTAACCACGTTGGACGCGGCTGCCATCAGACCCAGCAGTCTGGAACTGCTTGACAGTGAGTGACCGGCCTTCTCTCACTCTCGCGACAAGGATTGACTCGATCCGAGCAGGGGACATACGTGCCTGCGTCGTGGTCGAATCCCACACCACGCCCATATAAGTGGTTCTCTGTACTGGAGAAAGCACACTTTTCTTGGCGTTAAATCTTAACCCCAGCTCTTTCATGTGAGCAAGAACAACATCTCGATGCCGAACCGCCATCTGCCCTGATTGAGCTAAAATCAACCAATCGTCGATGTGGTTGAGTCGTGAAAGTGTGGGTTGAGAGTGCAAGGCCAAAGGAAGAACTGGTGTTGGTAGGCTTTTGCCCCCAAAAGCAAACCTCAGGAACTTCCTGTGATGAGGAATGATGGAGATATGTGCATCTTTTAGATCGATTGTGACAAACCAGACCTCGGACCTGATCTGAAGACACATCAGACAGAGCTGCACTCGTGCCCTGAAGCGGCAAACCGGCAGGGGATGGCCGTACTAGCTGCTCTAGAGACCTCCGTGGAGGTTGCGCGCCTGTTAGCACCTCTCGTTTCGGGCGAAACGAGAGACGCGCTCGCCGCAGACCGCGGCGCCCGAAACACTGGGCACTGAGACACTGAGAGAGACTGTCACTCGTGTAAGCTGTGGTACACCGCTCTTCCTCAAGGTACTGGCCCTCAGAAGTCCCTATAGGCCAGTGGCATCAGGGTGTTTCAAGACGAAGACTATCCAATGAGAATGACGGTCTGCAGAACCGCCTTCCGCTATAAGCCTTCGGCCTTGGAGCGCCACTGTGACTCTAGACTCTGCTGAGTACTAGAAGTGACGCCCCCACAATGAGGAGCTGGAACACGGTAGGTTGGGACTGCTCCCGCCCAGCAGCCCCTGCTGACCGCCTCAACCTCCTCAGAGGAAGAGAGGTAAACACGTGCTCTCACTCGAAAATTTTTTATCCCAAGAGCCTCTGTATATCTAACTTTTCATAGTTCGATAAATACTTCATTTTATTCCTCAGAATCAAATGCAAACAAACAACCAGACAAGTAAACACAGTATGGTGTGATACTTCATATCACTACCTATCTACCTTCCATATTCATATAAATACTTCATTTTATTCCTCAGAATTAAATGCAGCCAAACAACCAGATGAGTAAACACAGTCTGGTGTGATAAGATCCATTTCAAAAATCGAAAATGATATATCTAACTTCTCATAGTCAGATAAATACTTAATTTAATTCCTCAGAATTAAATGCAGCCAAACAACCAGACAAGTAAACACGGTCTGGTGTGATAAAATTCATTTCAAAAATCGAAAATGATATATCTAACTTCTCATGGTCAGAACCAAGTGACCACAGCAGCTAGCTATCGCTCAGAGGGGGAAGAAATCGCAGCGCGGGCTTCCGAGCCTTGAGAGAGAACCGCGGATCTAGGGAGTGCAAGTGGAGAAAGGGCGAGCCGTCTCCAACCCATCCGCTAGATCCACGTGCGATCCCTGCGATCTGAACCGCTGCCGTGCCTCGGCAATAGCGGGACTGAACCGCGAGCTCGCAAGCACGGACACACTCCTCGGAGCGTGCCCGGCGGGAGCGGAGCTTTCAGCGGGGAGAAGCACAATCAGCCCCTTATTTCCGAGAGCTGACTGCGCGAGTTTTTTCTTTTTATAATTGCATTGACATAATGCTTGTGCGACTGTACAACAGCTCCGCTCCACAGTAAAGCTGCTCATTATAATATTAGGCATAATATGCTTGTGTAATGATGTTTGTGCAACTGGCGATCTCATCGACGCCCTCATCAACCTCCTCGGAGGAAGACAGGCGGAGCGTCGAGCCCTCTCACCGGGGGGAAAGAACCGCAGCGCGGGCTTCCGAACCCCGAGAGTGGGCGCTGGATCTGGTGGTTAAGGAAGAAGATAGGGACTCGCCAGTCTACATTCCCTCCACCGGATCTATATGCGAAGCCCACGAGCACAGCCGCCGCTCCGCCTCGGCGAAAGCGGGGCCGGCGCCGCGAGAAACTCCGGTGAAGACTCCCTTCTCAAAGAGAGCCCTTGGAGAGCAAGCATACGCAGTGACAAACGCTCTCAATACGGGCAGTCAGCTGACTCTGCGTGTTTGCTCCCACTTTTAGCAGACAGCACACAAACTGTGTGTATCCCCACCCGAAATGTAGCGCGGGCAGGGAAGAACACACAGCCTAATATACTGCCAGCTCTCGCCGTATGTTTGTCTACACTCGTATTGGTAAAATAAAGAATGATAATGGACAGACAACCCCAAATAAGACTGACACACACAGAGCGCTTGCTGAATGACAGAAAGCTGACGCCGGTTTCACTGCACGTGCTTTTATACTTCCTGGTCACTACGTCACCCCGCCCGTGACGTCTCACCCATCCATTGGACTGATTACACATGTGATTCAGAGCGTGGTCACGCTGGAGGCGTTCCCGTAGCGTTTCGACGCAGCTCGAGTTCCTGAAGGGGAACTAAAATTCTGTCATCATTTACACACCCTCATGCCATTTTCAAACCTGTAGGGGAGGTTTCTTCCGCTTTTGAACTTCAATAAGGTATTTTTGAAGAATGTGTGTAACCGGACAGTTTATGGTAGCCACTGACTTCCCCAGTATGGTAACAAAAAGGCTATCAGAACTGTTTGCTTACCAGCATTCTTACCAGCCCAATTTGAGACTAAATAAATGACAGAATTGTCATTTTCAGCGAACTATCATTTTAAGCTTAGCTGTGAGTGGCAGACAAAAGTTTTCCAAATATCAATAATATTTAATAATTTCAAACTGATTTGAAATGTCCTTTTTGAAAGCATTAATGAAAAGGTATTAATTGAATGTGTCAAACTACTTCATAAAGTTGTATTTTATATAATTTCACTCTTTTGGTTTGAGTCTTTATTTGTTTAATTAATTACAATTTCTAGAGAGTTACTCCACCTTGACATATTAAACAATCAATCAATCAGTCAGTCAGTCAATCAATCAAAATGTACTTTAATTCAGAAATTGAAAACATGGTCATCTTAAAAGATTTTTTGAATTATGTTTAAATCACATCATTGACCCGTGTGTATGTGTGTGTTCTCATAAAAAAGACGTGTTTCTGAAAGAGAACAGCATTCCCTACTTCTCACTACAAAGATGGCCGTACACACACCAACACGCTTTGATTTATGTCCAGCATCCTGCAGTTCAGCCTTTGATTATCGCACAAGGTGACATGTGCCAGTTGAGGGGTGCCATGCTGATGCTGGTGTGACAGGTGCAGTCATCAGACTGACTGGAGGTCAAACAGAGAGGCCAAACAGCAAGCCAAAGCAACCCAAACTAGGGCACAGCATCACGGCAACCAAGCGCCTAGACGACAGGGTGTCATGGCAATGGAGGCCGGAGACTGTGACGGAGCCCGTCAAAGATAAGAGAACGAGAGCGGTTTCAACAAATAACAGAGTAAACAATGGAACTCGCTTTTTCTTTGTTTTTTAGCCTGTTTTTGTGACGTTGCTTGGGTATGTTGAGAGATTGCTAGACAGCTGCTTACTTGCCAAAGCCAAAACATCTCAATGATAATCAGTGACTGTTTGTTACAAAACTGTATGAGTTGCTTTCTTCTGTTTAACACAAAGTAAGGTATTTTGAAGAATGTTGGCCAACAAACAGTTGACTGCAGCCATGGACTTCTGTAGTATGGAAGGTCCCAGGTTACGTATGTAACCATGGTTCCCCGAGGGAACGAGACGCTGCGTCGAGACACGCTTTGGGAATGCCCCTATGTTCTCACGCTCTGAAACGTGTGTAATCCGTCCGAGGGAATCCCAGGTGACGTCACTGGCGGGGATGCAGTAGGGACCAGGAAGTATAAAAGCATGTGTGGTGGAGACAGCGGCAGCTTCTGGAGAGTGAAGGAAGCACTCACAGGGATGCAGGAATTAAGGCAACGAGACGCAGTGTCTCATTCCCTCAGGGAACCATGGTTACATACATAACCTGGGACGTTCCCTTTCGGGAACTCACGCTGCGTCGAGACACACTTTGGGAACGAGTATGCCCACGCCACCATACTGGAAGCCTTCTGGTACCCCGGAGGAAACGTGTCACTAATGGGTTCCTCCCCAGAGACTGCTTGCCCACATGGGCATGGTGAGCAGCAATAGCAGCCACGTAGACATTTAAAGTGGAGGAGGATAACCCTGTGGCAAATGCAAGCACTGGACCAACAGTCCAATTGACTCAGTCTAACTGACAGCTGTCACACCATGAATTCAATAGATGCCACTTAACAGCGTAAATTTCCCATGGGGGGAGCTCTGGACTGGAGGATGGTCTCAACAACCTCAGTTGAGAGACCAGATGCTATGAGCTGTGCCCCCTCAGGGGCCACACCCACAGCTTCCACAACTCTGGGTGGGGGGTGAAAGATGGTGCCCCCCGCCCTGTGAGAGGAGATCCCGTCGGACGGGAATCTTCCATGGAGGGTCTTCGAGTAGGGCTACCATGTCCGCAAACCATGGCCGGCTCAGCCATTATGGGGCTACTAATATGAGACGAACCCCGTCTCGGCGAACTCTCTCCAGAACTCCCGGAAGCAGAGCAAGCCACGTCTGTACCATGGAATCCAGCCCCAGCGGAGCCGGATAAGTCAGAGAGAACCAGAGGGGACATTTTGAGATCTCTCGAGACGCAAACAAGTCTACCTGTGCTAGACCAAACTTCTTCCAAATCTGCTCCATCACCTCGGTGTGGAGCTTCCATTCCCAGGGCCTCAGCCCTGCCTACAACAGAGGCTGCTGCCTGATTGGTTGCCCATGGACTTAACACTGCCCTCAGGGAGTTCTGCCACCGCAAGACCTGACACGCCACCTGTAAAAGGGGCGCGAGCGCAGACTCCCCTGCCGGTTGATGTAGGAGACCACCAATGTGTTGTCTGTGCGAACAGGCACATGATGGCCTCTCAGTTCTGGGAGAAATTGCTTCAATGCTCAAAACACGGCCAGCATCTCTAGGCAGTTGATGTGCCACATGAAATGGGGACCTTCCCACAGACCCTGGGCGGAGCCCACTCATGACCATTCCCCAGCCTGTGAGGGAGGTGTCCATCGTTAGCGTTATGGGACGACATGGAGCCCCCAACACGGGGCCTTGTGACAGGTACCAAGGTTTCTTCCACATGTCTAAGGCACGTAAGCATCGTCGCGTGACCTTGATCATGCAAAGCGGATTACCCCTCGGGGAAAATCCCTTGGTCCTGAGCCACCACTGCAAGGGTCGCATGTACAGCAGGCCAAAAGGTATCACGTTGGATGCAGCTGCCATCAGACCCAACAGTTTCTGAAACCGCTTCACAGTGAGTGACTGGCCTTCTTTCACTCTCTTGACTGCCGTGAGGATCGACACGATACGCACAGGAGACAGACATGCCTGCATCATGGTCAAATCCCACAATACACCCAGATAAGTGGTCCTCTGTAATGGAGAAAGCACACTTTTATTTGTGTTTAGTCTTAACCACAACTCTTTTATGTGAGCGAGAAAGACATCTCGATGCCGAACCGCTATCTGCTCTGACTGAGCTAGAATCAACCATCATCAATATATCAGTTATGGTATGCCCTGGAGTCGCAGGGGGAGCCAAGCAGCTCCCACACTTCGTGAAAGTGTGGGGTGAGAGTGCCAGACCGAACGGGATAACCCAATATGGGTACACTTTGCCCCTGAAAGCAAACTTCAGGAACTTCCTGTGTTGAAGAAGGATGGATATGTGTAAGTATGCGTCCTTCAGATCTATCATCACAAACCAGTCCTCAGACCTGATTTGAGACACAAATTGTTTAATCGTAAGCATTTTGAACTTGAGTCGCATGACTGAGTGGTTCAACAATCGGACGTAACCCCCCATCCTTCTTTGGAATGATGAAGTACCGGCTGTAGAACCCGGACTCTGTCTCGTGCGGAGGGACCACCTCGATGGCCTCCTTCCTCAAGAGAGTGTCTACTTCTTGTTCCATGACCTAAGCCTTCTTATTGAAAACGACAGTGCGAGTGGCGATGCTCCATTTCTGGACTTCTCGATATGAGGAGCTGGTACATGGCTAGGGTTGATCCCACCTATCAGTCCCCTGAGAGCGGCGAGGGAGAAATCGCTGAAACGCCGCCCACCAGAGTGGGAAACACCCCGTTGAATAGAGGCGGACGTGACCCGAACTGAATCTTTCTACAGTGTGCAGGACCCAATGAGACACATTTGGCAGAAGCTTCCACGCTGTCAGATGATGTACTAAGGGAACCAGTCTCTCGAGCCTGGCCTCTGGTGTATTTAGAACTGCTAGTTCGGTGCCCTGAAGCGGACACCGTGTCCTGAACTTCATCCTACCATCAGATTACATTTTTCGTTATCGAATTGTACTACCCACTATTTTAATGGGAGGTAGCAAAATCTGACAGGGTAGCACAAATTGACAACACCGGCAGGGGATGGCCGATCTAGCTGCTCTAGAGACTTCCTTGGAGGTAGCGAGCCTCTCAGGACCGCTACGTTTCCGGGTAGAAGCTGAGAGATGCACTCGCTGGAGACCGGTGTGCCCTGAAGCACCGGGGGTGGCAGGGTTAATTGAACGATCTCCTGAGGGCACTGAGGAGAGACGGGCACCGTATGATGAGGTGTGAACCGCTCTTCCCCAGATGGGCTTGCCCTCAGATGTCCTGACCCATTTATGTCAGGACCTCTTGGCCTAAGCCTTCTTATTGAAAACGACAGTGCGAGTGGCGATGCTCCATTTCTGGACTTCTCACTATGAGGAGCTGGTACAAGGCTAGGGTTGATCCCACCTATCAGCCCCCTGAGAGCGACGAGGGAGAAATCGCTGAAACGCCACCCCTTGTTTCTTGTGCTTTTATATTTCCTGGTCTCTACGTCATCCCCGCCGGTGACATCATCCGGAATTCCTTCGGACGGATTACACGCATGTTTTAGAGCGTGGGAATACAGGGGCGTTCCCAAAGCGTGTCTCGACGCAGTGTGAGTTCCCGAAGGGAAACAAAAATATTATGGAAGTCAGTAGCTGCCATCAACTGTTTGTTTGGTTACCAACATTCGTAGTTTAAATAATGTTGGTAACCAAACTTTTTGACGGCAACTATTGACTTATATGGTATGGAGCAAAAATACTATGAAAGTCAATGGTTACCAACAGTTGCTGGCTACCAACAATTTTAGTTAGAATGTTGGCAACCAAAGCCTTCATTGACTATGGTTTGGAACAAGAATACTATGGAAGTCGATGGCTACCATCAACTGTTTGATTACCAACATTGTTCAAAATATAACTTTTTTTGTGTTGAACAGAAAAAATTAATTAATAGTTCAGAATAACATTACAATGACATTTTCATTTTGGGAAGAACTATCCCTTTAAAGGCAAAAAAACAACAGCAAGGCAGGCTAATTTTTGTGTATTACCATTCTGAAATCAGATGGTATTTCTGTAAGAGAATGATCTAATTAACTGTTAACTGACCTCAAATTTACCAATAATAACTTGACGAGATTGCGCCTGCAACTGTTTAATTGTTGTTGTTTGGCTTCTATTTTCATTACAAGAGACGTGCGAGTGAACGAACACATCTTTATGAATAGGAAGATGTCAAACGCAATGAAAAACAGGTGGCATGATATTCCCTAAGCTTCCTGCGTGCTCTATTGTATCGCGACCTGAGATACCTGGCACGTTTGACGAAAAAGACTACGCAGCACAGCTAATTTTCTAGGAAATCAACTGAAAAAGTAATATAATTGGAAGAATGACCCAAGCTGAGATACTGAACAACAGCAAGCGTTTCAAGGTTTTTCATACCTCTTGTTTTTCACAAGGGTGATAGACTTGACTGTCGGTAAGACGCTGCATCTGAGAGTGATCGTTATTCATGAAAGAACGCATCAGTCACGCCACTTATTTGTAAACATGATATTTTTTTTGGGGGGGGGGAAGGACGTCCAGAACAAAGGAAAGAATATGTTTCCTAATGACATGGCTCCGCTTCCATGTTTCCTTTTTAATCAAAGTGTATCTGGAGCGTTGCTTCCTCTGGCTTCTGATTGTATTCACCTTGGATGCCATAATCTTGACGTCAACATAATAACACTGCGGAAAAGGAGTATTACACCAGGATCCTTTGATTGTGAGAATTTTTAATCTATGTCCATGGGGCCATGAAAAAAGACTTTTCACATTTGCCTCTTCTCAAATAGAGTTAAAGCTACAGGTCAGATTTCACAGATCATAAATCAGTTGGAAAATCAGTAAAAGTGATAATTATTTTCAGATTCATGGAGAAAACATCATGGCACATGAACGGGTGAGCTGTTGGTATTTTCTCTGAAATCGATTGTTTTTTGCTTCTGAATTTGTTCACTCATGGTGCTCATTTGAAGATGACATGAAATGATATCCTGCAGTACATACTTCTAACTTCTGGCACACAAAGCTTTAAAAATGCTACATTATTTCTGACCCTATAGTGCAGTAGTATATAAAGTGACGTTTAGATCCTTTGTTTGCATTTTCACTTTCAGCATTGGAATTTACAGCAATGGAAGTGAAAGTAAATAGGGTCAATTCTGATTTCATGTTGATAACCAGACAGAATGGCCAGTTATTCTAAATATCCACATTGCCTTGGATCCATCTCGTTTGGATCACCTCAGATTTGTTTCGTCCAGCCCAACACAGCAGGTCCACATGGCAGGTCGATGCACGGTGGATACCGGGCGTCTGTTTGAGACAGGTCTCGTGGAGCACCAATTTGCATGTTAATGGAAGATGCAACCCTGTCAGCGGAATGGAAATCACAAATGAAGGGACAAAATGAGAAGAGAACAGAGCAAGAGTAATTTAATTAACATGGCTGGAGCAGAGGGTCATTCGACATGATCAATCTCACTCTGCGATTGAAATGATGTCATTAAGACGGAGGAAGCTGGGAAATAGGTTTGAAATAAATTGATCGAAGAGGCAGGGGGAAAATTGATATCACTGTGGTGACCTAACATTTCCCAGGTTGAACTGAATATGTGACACATTTCCTGGTAAATGTCATTTTTGTAATTCCATAATTGTTACTCTTACTGTTACTCTTACTTAGTACTTAGCATTTAAACTACTCCTAATCACAAGAATTTAAGAAATTCAGATAATAAAACAGACGGAACCAATATGAAATCTCTTAGCAACGCTTTCACAAAGCCCTAGCAACCATCTCGACATGAATATCAGGTATTCACACAGAAATCTGAGCAACCCACAACATCACCACTACAGTATATACAAAAACACTTAGAACACAATAGTAAGCACTTAGCAGTGCTGAGTAGTGACTGATTACATGTAATCTGGGTTACATAATCAGATTTCAGAAGTTAAGTACTTGTAATTAGATTACATTACATTTTTAAATATTTGTAATTAGACCACAGCTACTTTTTATTACATGATTACATATAATTCAAACAATGGCAATACAAAAAAAAAAACATTCTTCCTAATTTTTCTTTTTCATCTTTTAAATATTCCTTTCTAAAATTACCTACTGCTTATATACATTCAGAAAGTCTTCCAGTTTGCGACATTCACACAAAAACCAGTCACTAGTCAGATGGATATAATTACACACAAAACTGAAAGGTCACACAGCATTTGAACACTGAATTTACAGAAATAAAGAAATAAATCATTTCAAATTTAAGATGTTTTTTTCTCAACGTTTTCTCAACTGCTGATCAACACATTAATTTTTATTTGAATTATCTGATGTTGGTTAATATTCACATAGCACGCAGGTAAACAACAACAACAAAAAAAAATCATAATTTTTTAGCAAATGTTTTATTTTGATTGTTGTTATTTTAAAACAATGTACTTTAATTTTAAATCGTTATGATTTAATTAATTATTAGCTCTTCATTAAACTCACAAACCCCCAGCAGTTCCTATACCAACCCCAGCTTGGGAAACTTTTTTCTCTTTGTATTTTAAGTATCAATATGGTACAATATTTTCCTAAATCAGTGTAATAAAGATGTTGGATCAAAAGTAATCTAAAAGTAATCAAAAAATAGTCTGATTACTTTACGTAAATTGTGTAAAGACGTAATGCATTACATTGCTAACTATATTTTTTGTCATGTAATTTGGAATCAGTAATAATTTGTAAATAATCTATCCAGCACTGTCTGCCACGTGGCAACATGTTCCAGCCATATCTCGACATGAATATCAGGTATTTCCACAGAAGACCCCAGCAACCTCCCACAACAAAATACAAAGGCACTCAGAACACCCTAGAAACAAGTTAGCAACATATTCTAACCATATTTTGGCACCAGAATATCATTAAAATATGGGGTGGACGAACAACCAAAACACCTTACCAAAGCAACTTGCTTAAAAAAACAACATTCAGATCACCTCAGCAACCACACACAACATTCAAAAGCTTCCTGCCAGTGATTTTTGCGGTGGCAAGCACCACTCACATTTCCTTCAGCAAATGTAAAAAAGCCTTTCTCTATGTTTTGGTATAATTATGGTCACTGAGCACAGCACTTTATATGCAGACCAGTTGAATAACCTCAGGTGCTTGACGTACAGCCTTTTGAACAGGAAACTCATTCAAAACATCAGTGTTTTTAAATAAAGGAAATGCATTTCATCAGTGGAGTTTGAGGGTGAAATTGTTTTCTTCTGTGAAGTGTGTGTGTTTCCTCCCTTTCTCGATCTTTCTCCGTTTCCTGTGGTGCACAAGGGTTGTCTGTCAAAAATCAGAAAATCCTCTCAAATTCACCATAAAGTTACTGTGGTTTGAAAGCTCTCACACACACATAATACACTGTTAGAGGGGGAAATGTGGGGCAAGTTCAAACAGAGACACACACTCTCTCTGTCTCTCTGCTCTCGTTCTCAGCGCCCTCTCTCTTTCCAATCTCATTTGTGAAATTAATTTTCCTGTCACCGTGACTCAGTCTCTAATTCATCCCTCATGATTCCTCACGTCAGTCCCATAATGCCATGCTCCTATGCCTCCTCAGAGACCATTAGAGGAGTGATAGGGATGGACTGTGTCTAGCTCAGCGACGTGCAGGTGGTTTGTGGAGAAGGGGAAAACAAGGACTTACAGATCATCAGTGTACTGTCTAATGCATATTGTACACAAAATTGCCTTTTCCAAATTGGTAAGCTCCAATCTGATTGGCTGGCTTCGTGCAATTACTGGGAGTCAGGGTGCAGAGGTTTTATTATTCTGCCAAGAAATATAATCATGTTTATATGTACCCAGGCGGTTAAAATGAACAAAGATTTGCTGGATCTGTTTCGTGGCATTGGAACTGAACTGTTCTTACTAGTCATAAAGCAGCAGTTTTATTCAGGAGGTTCTTTAGTGAAGATGTTTTGTAGAGTGTCACCAGAAAGGATTTTTATGGTTTTGAATACATTTAAATGGGAAAAAACTTCCCATTTCCCTTTTTTTCTTAGCAAAGTGTGCATTAAATTAATCAAAAATCACATTAAATACATGAATGATGATTTCTAGTTTAAATAAACACTTATATAACCATATATATATTTTTTTTGTTTTTGGAGTGACCTGAAAAAATGTATTGTGGTTACAAAATCTCTGAACAATTAGTGTTAATATTATTAATTATTATTATTATTATTATTAGTAGTATTATTAATATTTATTATTGTTGTTGTTGGTGTGTTGTTAATAAATAATAAAATAATATAAAGTTTCTTCAGCAAATTTGCATATAATAATGATTTCTGGAGTTTTTTCTTTTTTTTGCATTACATTGATCAAAATAACAATAGAGACATTAATAATGTGCCAGTGGATTCCTTTTTTTTCACAAATAAATGTATGTTTTTATTGAGAAACAAACTTTTTTTGAGCAGTAAATCAGCATATTAGAATGATTTCTGAAAATAATACTGAGTGTGAGAATTAAGATTTGACAGATACAGCAATATATTACATTTTTGACAAAGATTGTGATAATATTTCACACAATTACTGTTTTTACTGTTTTTGATACATGCAACCTTCATGAGCATAAGAGACTTTCTTATAATATTTACTTGCTTACTAATTTGTTGACTGATACTTCCAGCTTGAGATTCTGAGGTGGCATTAAGCAATTTAATTTTGCATGAAATATTGTAATTATTAATATAGAATATTCAATGACCACACCTGCATATTCCATTTATCATAGAGACAAGAGCTCTAGTGGCACTGTATTAATACATCAGAAATGTGATACCAGCACCATGACCAGGACATAATACCGTTTCCTCAATCCATTCAGAGAAGGCATAGCAGCAGTAATTAAACCATCTTGACTCCATCTGGAAGATTAGAAATGCTGAATGCCTACAGGAGCCTGAAAACAGAGTGGCAGCCCAAAAAATAACAAACTTTTTTAACATCGCCATCATGTTGTAATAAACACATATGTCTAAATGCGAGGAGGTTGTTCTTTTCTTCAGTTAGTTCATTCTCTCTTGATAACAGACGGAGTGACAGGTCTCCCTCCAGGGATAAATATTTAAATTCATGTGGAAATAGGGCTGGCTTCTATAAATGGCACGAGCATACAGTGTGCCTTGTGAAAATAAAAGTGATAAAAATCTCTGAACGTCAGCGCGCATAGTGGATTCATTATTATTTGTTGCTGATGTGATCGTTGCAGCATTATTCCACATTTGTATCACACATTATGGATGCAAATCAGACTTTGTGCCATTATTTGCATTGCGTACACTCACACAAACATGTCAGAGTGATGGAAATATCGATTCTGGCCTCTCGTTCGGGAGCAGGTATGGAGCTTTAGTCCTGATGAGGGATGAGGGCTGAATCTAACGCTGGTTTATGGGACGCTGAAGCACCAAATGGCCCATGTTATTAGTCTGATGACGAGAGGAGTGGAGCTGCCATGTTAGGAATAGATTAACTCCAGGGGACGGTTTGTCATGGAGAATTGCTTCTTTAGCTCTATTTCCATAAAAAATGCCACTGAGGGGTTTTCATGATGTTTGGATCCATAAATATCTGTATTCTTCTGCAGATGTGGATGAATCAATATTTTGAAAGGAACTACTAAAAGCTAAAATAGTTCATCCAAAAATGAAAATTGACCACGATGACTAGTGCACTACGGTATATTAATAGACATTTCAATATTATTATTGTGAGGAACAAGCCAAAAGTTCACAGAAAGTATATTGACATTAACTCTAGCTCTCTTTGGTGTGTTTATAAGAGTTAATGTAAGAAGTTCAAGAGATAATCATTCAGATATTTTCAGTTAGCACTTCACAAAACCTTTTCTGACTAGTGCTGTTTCATTTGTGAGTAATTTGGTGCTTCAGAGACTCATGACTAACACAAAAGATGCTAACTTGTTGCCGCCTACATTCTTAAAAATAAAGGTGCTTAAAAATATTCTTCACAGTGATGCCATAGCAGAACCATTTTTGGTTCCACAAAAAAAACATTCAGTCAAAGGTTCTTAAAAGAAAATCTCTTTCTTACCTTTTTATAATCTCAAGAACCTTCTTTCGCCACAAAGACCTTTGGTGAACAACAGAAAGGTTCTTCAGGTTAAGAGTTCTTTATTGAACCATTTAGACAAAAAGGTTCTTCTATGGCATCGTGAAGCACCTTTATTTTTTAAGAGTGTACTGGTGTATTGATGGAACCCATGGAAACCAATACAAATACAAACAAATGAATTTTGAATGTACTTAAGTGTTAAAAGTAAAGGTAACACTTTATTTCGATAGTCCACTTTAGACATTATATTAACAGTAAGTAACTTTGCAACTACATGTCAACTAGCAGTTAGTAGAGTATTAGTAGACTGTATGCTTAATATCTTCTAACACTTTCTTTGTCAACATTCTACTAACCCTAAACCTACCCTAACAGTCTACTCTGAGAGTTAATAGACATGTAGTTGCAAATTAATGATAATTAGTTGACATGTAGTTGACATGTAGTTACAAAGTTACATATAGTTAATAGAATGTCTAAAGTGGACTATCAAAATAAAGTGTAACCAAAGTAAAAATGTACTGATTGATGATTGTTTATTTTGTCATTTTAACTTTCAATAATTTATATTTAATATTTTTTTATTTTATATGTTTTATATATTCCTACTGCTCAAAATATCTGGGGGAAGGGGGCTTGCCATACAAATAAATAAATAAATAGACGTCACATAGGGCAAAAAATATACATTGTTTCGGAATATGGTATGCAAACATAGTAGTTAAAACCGCTTAGTAGGAGGATGCATAGGAATTACTTTGTGTTATTTTAATGTTATATTTAATTTTATACCTTGAGAGGGTGATACACAAATGTGGGCATGGTCACAGTAAAGAATTTCATAAAGTGGCTTCAAACAGCTCAGCCTTTTACAGCAGATTTAGTTTATAATTTACTGACAGTATAGCAACATAAGTGTGATTTTAATTTACAATAATAAATCCTAAAATTCAGCTTTTAGGAACTTACTACTCACGCCATCAATCGCGCCATGAAATACCTTGAGTGAATTCACAGGAGACTCGCTCTGACCGAATTATTTGAATCAATGAGTCGTTGATTCGAGAACAGCTGCAATCCGAGTAATCCAATGTGTGCGATTTGTGAAGTGATATAACAGGTTAATTGAAAAGAATCAACTCGTTCATAAATCATGTCTAGGAGTGGGTGATGGTTTCTCCAGTTCAAAATAATAAGAACCGACATGTTTTAAGAAAAGCAGTGTATTATGCTACTACTAGATCATCAAAATAAAAATAGTCTGATAAAGTACAGATACTTTAAAGATGCATTTTAAGTAAGTACAAATACTGTGTTACTGTCCTCCACTGATAGAACTGGAATAGAACTAGAATAGAACTCTGAACACAACTGGAACCAAAGATATTGCACAACCTCCCCCGATTTTTAAAAATGTTTTCAATTAGATTTTTTCAAACCTTTTGATTTCAATCCCTGCTCAAGAGAATCCAACTTTGTTTGATACTTAAATGAAATAACAAGAGCAGCAACCATTGAGAATGTTGGCATGTCTTCCAAGAAAAAAAATAGTTGTTTTGTGTTGCATCTCGCTGTGTTCTGATTATGTTGGTCAAGCTTTTAGTCATCTGTCCTTTGTCTCAATGTATTTTAAAGTGATGCCATAAATATATCTTGCTTCAGTGATTCTTCCATTTCCCGCGGTAACTCTGGCAGTCGCTTATGCCTTATCACACCAATTATGTAGAGACATGGCACTTTGGCTTTTTTTCTTCATCAGATGCCCATCTTTTCCCCGTTTATTTATTCATCATCTCCGTCCGGCAATGGCATGTGGCTGTCTTTCATATACGCGTCATACGTTTCTTGCAAACAAAAATCATCGATCTCTGATCTCCCTCTGCGACACATTTTTCAAAGTCTTTTGTTCATTGTAGGAAATGTTAGAAATGTTAGTTGTTACGGTGAAAATTAGAGGCAGAATTGAAACCCTAGCGCTCCAAACAATATTGTATTACACAGAGTGTATGAATAATAGATGCCTTGTGTCCAGGATTCGCAGAGTGGTGTTAAAATGAAAGTGTGTTTTCAACAGAAGCGTATTATATTACAGCATTATGAAAGTGTTTTGCCAGAATGCAGGTCGTAATGACGTGTTTAATGTTGGTTTGTATTCGGGAAGCCTTTTGTTTGATTGCTGGTGTGACAGATGTGAGTGACATAAGGAAATGAAAGGATATTCAGTGTGTTGCTGATGCAGAGCTCTTCTGTGTAGAGATGAGGTGCTCGAGTTAATCTCACACCACTTTATAATAGGCAAATCAAGCTGCTTTCAAATCAACTTTAGGCCTAATTTTTATCACTCAGCAGCTGGTGGGGAGCGCGAAGCTTTTAAGCTGGACTGAGAACAGTGCAGCCAGTGGTCTGTGATAACAGCGCAAGACACAGTCTAGTCAAATGCTATGAAAAAACAAGAGCACACGTTTACTTTTAACACTGTTAGGGACATTTTAAAACTATTCAAAATGACCAGATGTTTTGCCCAACGAAATTGTCTGTTCCACCTGAAAAGGCAGTTATCAGCTTATGTTCAGTCATTTGGAAAGGACCAAGCAATATTTTACAATATTTTACAATACTTATAAGACCACATTTTGTCAATAATTTTCTCATCTTTCAAAATAATATTAGCATCTCTATTTGGCCACTTTTCTCATATTTTATTTTTATTTTTTTTAATGAATTAATATCATTCAATTAATTTATAACAGTATTTTATTATTATAGTATTATTATTATTATTGATATATTATATTATTATTATTATTATTATACATCATATTATTATTATGATGTTGTTATAGAAAATAATGGTGATTAATTTAATTGATTAACCAATACTATTAATAAATTATATAGTAGTAAAATAATATTAGTAAACAACAAAAAAAGCCAACAAAACAAAAACAACAACAACAACAAAACACAATAATAATAATAATAATAATAATATAATAATAATAATAATCTAAATGTAATTAAAAAATCACTAATTTCTGGGTATAGGGATAGCTAATATTGGCACACTACTTCTGATGTCAATATTCAAATCTACACCCAAGTACAATACATATTCTGTAAATGCTGATGCTTTATCTATACACATGGTTTATTGATCTGTCCTTTCTTTGACTGTTATCTCTCAGCATGAGGCATTTGTTTGCAAGAATGTGTTATAAATAGCATGCAGTGTTGCATAAAACTTTAATGAAGCTTTATTGAAGTTGCTGTTTCTTTTCATACAACATTGTGGGGACTATAATAGTTATGATTTTAACTTTGTTCTGTCCAAGAAGGATTAAATATATACACAGATGGGCATGGTGTAAATACTAAATGACTCCTTGAGGATTATCTTCATTATCTTCTTGATCATGTTTGACAATGCAGTTGAGCTGATGATACCACATCGATTCCCACAATGCACTTTGTGTTCTGATGTGGGTGGAATGTCATTGTTTTTTCCACTGTATTCAAAGTCAAATATATGAATGGTATACAACTGAGAGTATGCAACTGCAAGCTCCATGGGAGTGTTCACAATGACAGCAATTAAATGTTTCAGAGTAACATTTTATTTTATTACATATTGTTTGATTTATTGGGTTCTTAATTATTGTAGTATTTATTTGTATGGGAACCTAATTCTAAACTATTTTTTCCTCTAATGCAGTCTGTTTTGGGCTGGTTGGGAAGAGAATGGTGTCAAATGTAAAAAGCGTTGTCTTGGTACAAATTGCATTCATTCTTGCAAAAAATAAAAATAAAAATCTTAAAAAACTTACATTGAATGAATGAATGACTTTCAATGTGAACTTTATTCATACTATATTATTCAAGATGTGTTGGCATATTATGGACTTTATTCAGGGCAAATAATAATTATAAATCATAAGTAATCATATAATAATAAGGGTATAAATTAAATAAAAATGAAATGAAATTCAATTAAATTAAAAGCGTGTGTTGTGGAACTTAGATGGTGATCCAAGACTTAACTATATTTTGTATATTTTTACATATATTTGTTCAGTCTGTCTCACAGGTCTATACTTTGAAAGTTATAAACTTGACAGATAATTCTAAGTAATTCTGTTCTCTTTGTGTCCTCAGATGGACCTCTAGGACCAAGAGGCTTAGTGGAGGCCACAGAGATGTGCACCCAAGAGTGTCTTGTGTTGGGCCACTCCGACAACTGTTGGATGCCGCCGAGCCTGAGCTCGTACCCCTCGCCCAAGTCCCCCGTTTCCTCTTTCAACAACCAAAAGGATTGGGCTAAAGAGAGACTGCTGAACGGCCACACCCTGACCCGCAGCTGGAAGGGTGAACGAGGAAGCCAGGAGCAGTTTGGAGACAGGAAGACCTTTGGGAGCTCAGAGGGACATTTTGGCAGCGGCGGCGGTCACATGGCTGACATCCCATTGGCCAGCCTGAAATCCTACCAGCCCGCCTCCGGCCCCGACAGTCCTAAAGAACAGCAGCTTTAAGAGTGTTTTTTGTGTCTGGATCATCCCAGCAACTTTTGAGAGCTTTAGTCCATTCCTCTTTTTTTCCCCTCTTTTTCTTAGATCGATGCTAATGCGGTGTGATAGTTACGTGTATGGAGTAGACCTTAGACTTTATCGCTTGTGCAGGACAGTATACTATGCGAATCCGACTCGCCGACGGCCCGTCTGCGGAGATCTTCTCGAGCAAATCCATAGCTGCCCTTAAACTCCCATGGTTTGCTGCAAATTCACATTAAAAAGGAATCATTGTATACTTCGTCTTGAACAAAGACTGCAAACAAATGTTCAAGATGAACAAAACAGGGCTGTGCTCTATGTATCACGGTTATAAAAAAAAACAGAAAAAAAACAGAAAAACAAACAAACAATGTAACAGCTGACCAATATATACAAATATTGTGACGTGGTTGTTTTGAGACTATATTAATCTGCACCATCTGAGAAAATGGAATTTACAAATCGAGAAAGCGTTGTGCTATGCTAATAACACTGTTAGTGGAAATCGTTTAGTCTGTCATCGTTGAAGTGTTTGTAAATAGGACTTAATACTAACTGGTTTTATGTACTTGTAATAATCACATGGAATAGATCAGTGAACATGACAGCTGTCTTTTATTATTCATCGTACAGGACGTGTTGTTTTTATCGGCCTTTTGTCATTAATGTCATTGTCTTCTGGAACAGAGGACCACAGTCTGGATCAGTAAAGCAAACACACACACACACACACACACACACACATGCACACATGCACACGCACCCACACCCCCTCTAGCGGAGATTTAACGAACTAATCCCGGATGATAATGTCAGTCAGTCATGACATTGCACAATTGCCCCATTTTTGCATTTACTGAGTCGATGAACCTGGCAAACGTATTTTTTTCAAAGCTATTTTGTATTATTGATGTACATGCTCAATTTCTACTTACTGAAACGGAAAGCTTGATGTCTTTTCCTCAAAAAAGAAGAAGGATGTTACAATTCAACAGCAATATATTTGTAAATTCTCAACATCTAACTTCAAATGTCATTCTTGTACATGTTTAATCGAACTCGTGCTTTAATTGAGAGTAGTATTTGCAAACTTTGAAAACAAAGTCCTTTTTTCTGTCATAATATATCGTGTATGCCCACGTTTTTTTGACATGCAAGAGAAGTGTGTAGTTTTCATGTCTGTGAATTCATGACATATGCTACATATCGTACCGATCTACAGGTTTTACGAGAACAAGCGCAGCAGCCCCTCGTCTCTGAATGCCAAACACAGTAAATGTTTGTCAGGCGCCAATATGCTCCAGAGAAAAAAAGAAATGAATAAATAAAAAAATACACATCCAAACTGGAGAGGATATTAAAAGACAGGAAAATAATGAACAGAATGCGATCAAAAGAGCATGTGCATAGTTCAAGGACTGAGATTTTGGTTTGATTTCTGTTTTTCCTTTAAATGTTTGGCCTGTTCTTTTTCCCTTCTTGTCACATGGCATGGCAGCCAGTTCAGACAATGAAACCGCATGCTTAACCAGACGAACTAGCTTTTAAATGACTTAGTTTCACCTTCTTTTTCAATCGGTTGACAATTATTGATTCGTAACGCAGTGAGGTCATTCATTTTGTATAGCACCTTTATGTTGGATCACAATATTTAAAGTACAAAAAAGGGTATAAAAAAAAAACTATACAAAAAGAGACAAGAGTGGTGTAAGTTGCTTTCAGCAGTATGTTTGTTGGTTGTGGGGACGTTTGCCATCATAGATATTTAAACAGTTACTCCTTGTTACTGCTCTACAGGTATACCGCTACTGCAATAAATGTTTTAAATTTGTGCAGGTTTGTGCCTTGTTTTGTTCCTCGCTGCACTGCCTCGTCTTCAAACGCTACATTCATTTTATGGGAATATTTAACAATAGCTTCATCTACCATTTATTTATGGACATCAAGCAATATCATTGCTCGCTGGTTGATCTTTCAGAGCAAGTAAAAAGAGGATTTTTTTTTGACGTGCTGTCAGAATATATATATAAAGCTTTAGATGCGAATTTTTCATGTTTGTGTTCATATTAAATCCTTGAACTTTTGAGTATATTCTTTAGCAAGTTTTTTTTCTCTCTCTCTCTCTCTGAAAAAAGGAAACATAAGCACGTCTCAATTTGTCCTTGCTACAGTCTCTTTTTTAAAGTCACATTAACTCTACATTTGTTTGTAATATCTAGTTGCAAAGTACATTGTAAACCTTTAAGAGCCTGTAATACCTGAGCCTGTAATGAATAATTGTTTCATAACAATTATTGCATAATTCTATCTTTATGTATCTTAGAACATTGCTACACAGCTTCTTACAAATACTCACAAACACTAAAGCACAGAAACTTCAGCAGGCCCAGACTCTGTGGAAATGCATTAAAATATGGTCAAATGTGCTAATAGTACGACACTCTTACTGGTATATACAAGCTTTAATCAATTTAGACAATGTATTTGTTGATGCTTTACAATAAGTTCCAATTTGTTAACATTAGTGGATGCGTAAGGTAACAAGAACAATTCAGTTTGTTGACGGTAATTTAGAAATATACTATTGTTAATGGTTAATTCATGTTTTTTTTAGAGGATTAAACTTTTTTTTGTTATCATTTGTCAATTCTGTCATTTTACTTTAAGGTCCAATTTTCAAAATTAACTAACTGTTAACTGTGACTTTTGCCTCAATAACCCTCTGGGGTCTGAGGGTGTTTTTGGGCCCTGGAGAAGTTTTGATATGCCCTAACATTTATGTTTTTTTCATTATCTAAAAACATATTAATGGCTAAAGACTAATAACACTGTATTCAGCACAAACTGGGCTACAATAATATGTGAGCAGTATGAATGCACATGTTTGTGTTTTAGAGAAAACAACGTTTATGCGTGGTTAGTGAACATACGGTAGTTAAGTTTAGGTTAAGATTAAGGGATCTAGAATATGGTCATGCAGAATAAGGCATTAATATGTGCTTTATAAGTATTAATAAACAGCCAGTACACTCTTAAAAATAAAGGTGCTTCGAAAGGTTCTTCAAGCGATGCCATAGAAGAACCATTTTTGGTTCCACAAAGAAGCATTCAGTCAAAGGTTATTTAAAGAATCATCTCTTGCTTATTTTTTTGTAATCTGAAGAACCTTCTTTCGTCACGAAGAACCTTTTGTGAAACAGAACGGTTCTTCAGATGTTAAAGGTTCTTCATGGAACCATTTAGACAAAAAGGTTCTTCTATGGCATCGTGAAGCACCTTTATTCTTAAGAGTGTATAGTAATATGCATTCCAGTTAATAGCGAGAATTGGTCCTTGAAGTGTTACCATTCAATTGAAATATCCTTTATCATTATTCCATCTAATGCATTGACTAAAACTAAAGAACTGAACCTTATAGTAAAGTGTTACCTATTTTTTTTAAAGAAACTGTCCGTGGGAGAGATATGAAAAATGTGATATGAGATATGAATGTGGAAATCTGTGGATTTTTCTTCATGCACATATTCCATGTGGTTCTGGTCATTACAAACAAAATACTGTCAACACTTTGTGACCTTGGTTTCCAGTGACTGCTATTCAGAAGACCGATCACAAGTTGGTGTGGGCCGAACACATTGTGGAGTTCTCGTTTAGCTTTCTCTCCTCGTTCACTCGTTCACCATGTTTTTTCGGTGGCAGCGTTTTGCCCAAGCCGTCAATAGAGTTTTTGTTTACACTGTCTGGTGCTTGTGCTTTGGCTCCGAGGCAAATTGCTAGGAAGTGAATTTAGCATGAAACTGATGCCCAGTAATGAAGGCCAAGCATACAGGCGAGCAGTTGGTGTAATTATATTTATTTTGCTCTCCCCCCTCCACTTTTTTTTTCTCTCTCTCTCTGGTTTCTCCTCCTTCTGTTGATATGTTTATCTAGCCTCCCCCAGTGGACCTGCTTAAATTCGTATTCTCCACGCTAGCTATCGACTTGGGCTAGAATAGCTTCTGAAAAGCTTCAAAGCTAATTGCCTTGGAAGTGCAAGGGGAAGCAAATTAGTGTCACACCACAAGAAGTGAAAGAAACGTTCCCATTTCCTATTCACGTGGCTTTGTGAGAACAATTTCCGATGCGCACCAGGCCTCCGCTGGGCCAGTGAGCGGCAGGCGAGCGGCCCAACTGAGATTTGGTCGAAGAAAGTCTAAAAAATTGCTGATTTTTCCTGAGTGCTCATTGGACGAGGCAGAGAAATGGAACAAATCTGTCTTGAAATTGGATGTAATATCAATAGGGCAGAAAATAATGAGCAGGTACAGGTCTTTGTGTGGAACCAGAACGAGAGACGTGATCCTTGGTTTGTGTGGATTCATACTGTGTCCGAAGACACGATACCGAGGAGTAGTCCAGTGGAAAATGAAAAAATCTGTAATTTTGAAATCCCTCGTGCTGTTACAAACCCCATATGACTGACTTACTTCCACTGGATTTACACAGAACGTTCATGCTGCTTTTTCCATAGACTGGAACAATATTGTGACCAGGGGTTTTAAAGCTCCTGAAAGGACAAAATGTACCGTAAAGCAGTCATACATCTATATTATAAGTCTTCTGAAGTTATACAATCGTTTTGTGTCAGAAACAAATCAAAGTTTTTTTCCGCCCACTGGCATGTACACTACAGCTCGGTCAGGTATTTATTTATTTAGAGCTTAATGCTTAGTAAGAAAGCATTACATTAATCAAAAGTGACAACAAAAACATTAACAATGTTAGAAATATTTCTACTTCAAGTATGTTTTGTTGTTTTGAATATTCATCAAAGAATGCTTTTGCCGTCTCTGGAATACATTGTAACAGAAAACAGCTTTGATGAATGGAAATCATATTTCATAACATTACTGTTTTTGCTCTTTTTTTTCGATTAAATAAACTTCTGTAATGATATGCTGTTGATTCAATCACATAAAATATGATCACAGTTTATTTATATATTGCACATTAAACACAAGCCACCCTGTTTAACAATTATTTCAAATTCATATAACTTCCCTGCATCCATAAAACACAAAAGGAGAAAGTGTGAAAAATGTGCTAGGAAAAATGTGCCATGCATTTATAATTGGAGGAAAATAAACACAAAACTGTCCATGGGCGTGACAATCATACATTGGGACTGAAACTTTCAAGCTTCATAACTAGCATCAAAAGCGCATGGAAATAACATTAAGCAGCCCATACATCTTAAATATATTAATCACACAAACATGATTCAAAGACTTGGATGTAAATGCTACGTCAGAGACTACTTTTACATTATTTATTGTGCTTTTTTTTGACAGCCGTATCCTCATTTACATTTATTAATTTGAAAGTTTCCAAGATATTATTTAGAAGAAAATAAGGCATGCAGGTTTGGAACGACATGAGAGTGAGCAAATAATGACAGAATTTTTATTTTTGGTGACCTACACCTTACTGCATGTGTGTGTGTGTACCTACTTAACCATATTTTGGGAACAAATTTGTACCCAAAAGTTAGTTAAACCTGACAAAATCTCCAAAAACCTTCCTTTTGGAGACGTCCTCATGTCAAGTTTTTTTTTTTAAATAAAAATGCAGAAATTTCCTGTAAGGGGTAGGTTTAGGTATAGGGTTGGTGTAGGACAATAGCACATACAGTTTGTACAGTATAAAAACCAGTACGCTTATGTCTGATGTCCCCTTTAGATAGCCAAGTAAACATATTTGGGTGTGTGTGTGTGTGTGTGTGGTGTGTGTGTGCTATTCGTGCATTTCAGTAAGATTCTGGGGAAATTCAAACCAGGGGAATTTTGATAGCTCGTGCTTTAGGCTGCAGCCCCCAGTCCCTTTTCCCCACTCGCTCTGCACCCGCAATGACCCGGCAGACAGGTATTTAAATGATAGGCCGCGGAGCAGAGCGACCTACTCTGGAGTTTCTTGCATTTTGAGTCAAACAACATGCAGCAGAAACAGAAGGTTATGCAACGTGAAATAGTGAAATCCCAAAGTCCGCTGCAACAGCAAAGATTTTTTGACACGTCATGTTGTGGCCTGCTCTTTTACTAGAAAAACTCAAGAAAAAGAATAGATAATCCGCAGACCCTGATCACCATTTTTCTTTCAAATTTAGATTTATTCCCAAAGGTTACTAGCATTCTGATACACCATCTGGAAGATTAATCTAAGCATTTAACAGAAAACGAAGACAATTAAATTCTCAGAGTGAAAAGGTGCCTTGAGAGCAAATTGTTTGATATAGCAACAATATTGAATAATCACAAAATACAATTAAGTTCAGTTACAGTTGTCTCATGACATTTTAATTTTCTCTACAGGCCTCATAGAGCTGTCAGACAGAGAACCGTTTCTGCATTGAAGCCAATAAGATACTTATGGAAGATCGTGTCCTCCAGTGAATAAAAAATTAAAAAGGTTATTGTAGCTTTTGTCCCTTTTTTTTCTTTTTTTGTTTTTTTTTTTTTTTTTTTTCTCGCAATCAGGAGCTTACGTCCTGCAACTGTGATTTTTTTTTCTTTTCTCAGAACTGCAAGATTCATAACCGTGAGTTATTTATAGAATTGTGGGATACAGACTTGCGATTCTGACTTTTTTTCCCGCAATTCTGATCTTTTCCTCGCAATTCTGAGTTATTTTCTCAGAATTTTGAGAGTTAAACTCGCAATTCCGACTTATGAGGTCCAGTTCTGAGGACAAAACGTGAAATAAATGTGTGAAATAAAGTCACAATTGCTAGTAACAATGTCAGAATTGCAACATATATACTCTCAATTCTAATAAAAAAGTCGGCGAGTTTATATCTCGCAATTCTTTATAACATGCAATTGCGACTTCTGACTTCATAACTCACAATTACGAGTTTATATCTTGCAATTCGGAGAAATAAACGTCGGAACTGCTAAATGTACACTTGCAGTTGCGAGAAAAAGAGTCAGAATTGTGAGATAAAAAAGTACACGATTACCTTTTTTAAAATTTTTATTCAGTGATATAAATGGGCTTCCATAGATATTTGTTTCCAATGCAATTGTAATTGACATAAAAACTGTGGTGATGCATCTTCTTCTCTTTCAGGCCAACTACTGTCATGGGTTTGAAGAAAATCATGCAAGTTAGTTCAAATCAGTATGTTTATAGCATCTTATAATGACAGACGAAACTGTGCTTGCGTCTGACCTAAGTAAGTAGGATTTCATAACTTCGATAGACATTCAGTTCTGATTAGTTCTGTTAATGGCAACAATTCGAGAGGGTAAAGACTCTAGGGTAAAGATCTAGATGTCATTGATTCTACTTCTATTCTCTGAATCAAATTCTCTTAAAGAGCCTGCGGGCTCTTGGTAGAGCCGGCTAACAGCACTTAATAATGAATTGATCAATTTGGCCTATCCTTGATGTGTGTGTTTTTAAATGCACCGCTCTTTCAGACATCGATGTTAAGAAATGTGCGACAAATAAATGCATTGATAGATTAAGCAATAATCAGGGGTTGCACTTTGCTGAAGTGTCGACTGAGCTCACAGATGTTTCTACTCTAAAAGAGTCAATGATTTGTGTCAATGACATGCATTTGCTTCTCAGTGATTTGCAGTGTAAGTTCACGGTCCTCGTCTGTGATCTGGATTCATGCTTTCCAGGGGCTTTTGTGTTGTTTGTGTACAAGGGCATAGACATATTTACTCTCATTCACACATTCTTAATTGCCTATTTACCTGTTTCCCACTTAAGGCCACTTATTCCTTTACGAGTTTAATGAAATGATTATCCAGCCTTATGGTAGGCATAAATAAAATCCTTAACCTCAATATGTAATCTACACCAGTGCACCAATTCAAATCTGAGTGTAACTAATGGGACTAATTAACACAGTATGTAGCATAGCCTGAACAGGGGATTTTTGCTCAAACGGCCTTCTGGGATGTGCATGTTTACAGATCTGATAACCAGATTCAGACTAGGATGAAAAAAGATGTGTGCATGACCTCTAGACCCCCAAGCTACGTTTAATAATTTATTAATTTATCTTGAGATAGATATTAAATTTTTTGCTGAGATATGCTATTAGACAGTCATCAACAGTTGCCATAAAATCTAAAGCAACAGCATATTTACTTGCATCTTTAATCTAGCAAAGCTGCAAGCAAATACTATGTTAAATACAAATACAATATAGAAAACAAATGTAAAAAAAAAAAAATCTGGTCAAGTTCACCACTATTCGTTTTAACACTTGCTTGGAAATACAGTTATTTTACAGTAATTTTTTTTAACTGCTTACACACAGTTTTAAAACTTTTTTTTTCAAAACTTTACACACAAATCCAAGAATTGCACACACAAAATGCAAAATGCTTCAAATCTCTTGCGAAATGAAGCACTGCATTCAAAATATCACAAACACATCTCAAAAGCAAACATTTGCAAACAGCGTTGCCATAATATTAATTCCTGTTAGATTTGTGTGTGTTACATAGAGAATTGTGTGTTGTGTTTTGCAAAAGGTGTTTTATGAAATGGAAATCCGATGATTTTGTATGGTTTTGCAGATTTGGTGTGTGGTTCCGGTGTTTGAGTTTCAGAAATTGTGTGACAAGTAAAGATTTTGTGTGTAAGCAGTTGAACAAAACTAAGAATGCTCGCTAATACTGCACATACCCTTCATTTTCAGCCAAGATTACCAAGAAAAGTTTGAAATAATGTCCATGGATCACTGTGTGATACTACATGGTGAGGATATTTCAGTTAATTCTCAGAAGAGATGTCAAAACATATTCTTTATTCTGTCTGAGCTGAAAAATCTCTTGTTTGGGGTTTTATGCATGAGTGTGTGAGAAGACAAAGGCTAAACAGCGGCTACACGCCGAGCTTGTCAAGGGAGGTAATTAACAGCACAGGGTAAAATCACCTGCAGTGTTTCCTGCTTTTTAGGACACAGTGAGTCCATCAGGCAACCTGTACACTACGAGCTGAAGAACCATCGTAGCAAGAGCCCCTTTTGCATACCCGTGTGTTTTTTGGGCATTGTTGTGTGTGTGTGTGTGTGTGTGTGTGTGTGACCAAGTCAGAAAAGTAAGTTGTGTGTGAGCGGATATAAGAGAGAGAGAGAGAGAGAGAGAGAGAGAGCGAGAGAGAGAGAAGATCAGCTTATTCACATTTGGAAAGCTTCAGCACCATGACCCTGAAGAAATCAAGACAACTCAACTGTTAAAATCCATAGCATAACAAGGCATACATTATTTCTTTTTTTTTTACATAAAGGTACAGGAAATTGCTACTAAATATGATAATTCGAGGGGGAACAATACGCTACGTTCACGTATCTAATCCCCTAAGACTGATTTAATTGATCACAATACTCAAAAAAACACTAATTGTGAAATATTATGACGTTTCAAAATAACTGTTTTCTATTTGAATATCTTTTAAAATGTAATGTGATCAAAGCTGATTTTTTTTTTTTCCTCCTTCTCCATTTTTTTGTGGAAAGAGTGATGCATTTTTTCCAGGATTCTTTGATAAAGAGAAAGTTCAAAAGTACAGCATTTAATTGCAAACATTAACATTATAATTGTCTTTACTGTCACTTTTAATCAACTTAATGCGTCTTTGCAAAAAAAAAAATAAGTGTTGACTACTTACAGTAAAAACTTGCTGACAAACTTTTAGTTTAGTTATTCAGATTTCCACTCACTCTCTCATTCTTGCAATATTTTTAAATCAACCATTATTTATTTATTTATTTGTTTGTCTGTTTACTTATTTATTACTTCTTTTTTTTTCTGTTTCCAGTACCCTTTTTGGTACTGAAGAGGAAGTTTTGAAAGATACATTATGTTTTTGTAGTACATAAAACTCTTTTATCTCAAAAGATCAATTAAAATTTGATTCCTCACAAAACAAGTCCTTTAATTCATGTTGCTTTTTTTAGCATTGCACCGTAGTACAAGTCTGTGGTGCTTTCACCTGTTTCCATCTCTCTCTCTCTCTTTCTCTTTCAAGCACAAATACACACTCAAAACATATAACACCAATTTGTGAAAAAGGAGGGATCTGAGCACAAAGTAAAGCATTGCAGACACTCCTCTTTCTGTTTCCACAGGGGAGTGTATTTGATTTTCTCGAGCAGATGCAGTTCAACCAGCAAAGCCTCTGAGCTGCATGCAAATACACGCTAAAGTGACTCTCTCGCTAAAATGGCTGCTCTCATTAGTTCTTTTTCACTTCTTCTCTCTTTTTCACACCATCTCTGAAGGTCCACAGCGAGCTGTGATCCAAATGTGCTACAACCAAAATCTAGTGCAAAGTGTCAGCTCCATTTTCAGGTTGAATTAGATTTCGAGCATAATTGTGCCTCCAAAAGCAAACTTTCTTTCGCTGTGTCTGAAAAGCTTGTGAGCTGCCAAGCTAAAAACTGCATTTTTTGGGTGCATCCATGGTACTGTATAGACACAGATGCCACTCAGACACAATCACAGATACATTTCATTGCATTCACACACTTCAAAGCATTTATGTGAGGAAGTTAGAAGGAAAAAACTTGTTTTAGGACGCAGAGACTTCCATTACCAGGCAGATGGAGGCAGCTGGGACAGGTTAACCCATCTGATCTCTGGAGGTCGACTGATCAACGGGGTCAATAACGGCCTGAACCATCTTCAAATTGCCACCAGACATTTACCCTCTCTCTTTCTGTTAGCTTGTTCTTTTTCTTACTTCTGTCTGTTTTCACAGATGGAAAAGTAACAAATAAAGAGCAAATCAACCCCGCAGCAGAATGGAGGTCTATCTTTCATTTTCAGATGTCACAAAGCATCTACACATTACTCAAAAAACGAGTCAGTGAAGGTTGTGTTAGCATGACGAATATTCAATGTAAAGCCATCAGTAATACAGTTTTAAAAGATATTTATAGAACTTAAAAAATAAAGCCAACTCTTTGCATGCTTTTTTTTTTTCTTCTTTTTAGTAATTATGTCAAGTAAATGTATTGGCAAAACCTAAAATGACATGTTTCTGTGAAAATCTGCCATCATTATACCAATTACTTTAAATCAAGGAGGCAAATGAGACGGAACCACAAAACCACTTTTTTTCAGTATAGGCATATTAAAATAATAATAAAAAAGCTTTGAACCAGTGTTTCTTTAACTGTATAGAAAGTTCTTTTACGATTTCAATATGCAAATGATCAGTTATGAATGACCAACCTCTTTGCGTGTAAAATGAGCTAGAGTTTCTGCCTGTTTGGGTTGACTAAGTGTTAATAGAATGAACGGCACAGGTCAAATAATTGAAGTTAAGTAAAATGCCATAATTAAAGCAATAAACATTGCCCGTTAGGTGTTCAGAAACTTACAATCATCAAACCATGAGTCTCAGTGCTAAAGTAATATATATTATTATATATAATATATATATATATATAGATATATATTATATACGCCAACACAATAGATAGATAGGACAGACAGACGATCATAAAAAACCAAAACATCACAATAATCCACAAGTAATCCACACCACTCCAGTACCTCAATTAATGTCTTGTGAAGCGACAGACAGAATCTTTGTAAGAAAAAAATCCACCATTAAGACAATTTTAATGTAAAATTGTTGCTTCTGGCTTAAAGATGAGTCCAGAATCCATAAGATTCCACTTTCTCCCAATAAAGAAGTATTCTCGTCTGAAGCAGGAGATGAATATGAACAGATCAAGCTCTATTTACAAGTGAAAATAGTCTAAAACAGTTCTAAACCAATATGTGGGTGGATTTAGATGTATGGGGACAACAGGGGATGGACTTTCATTGAATAAAGCATTATTATGAATTATGGACTTGCATTTTGGCCAGAAGAGATGGCCTAGATTTGAATGATGGTTTAAAGTCTTGATTAAAGTTGTTCACTTCACAAGCCATTAACTGATGGACTGGAATTGTGTCGATTATTCTGATGTTTTTTATCAGCTGTTTGAACTCACATTCTGACGGCACCCATTCACTGCAGAGGATCCATTAATGAGCAAGTGATGTAAAACTACATTTTTCCAAATCTGTTCCCATGATGAAACAAACTCATCTACATCTTGAATAGCCTGAGGGTGAAATGTTCAGCTAATTTTCATTTTTGGGTGAACTTTTGCTTTAAATTAAGTTTTTTTGTTGTTGCTTTATTTGGGGATCTATGATACAATTTCACTTTCAAATGGCTGGATCCATTAGACGTTTTTCATGCTTTGGCATCAGCAGCGTGAGATGGTCTTTCACTCGTCACGACTGCATCTCTGATTAAAAACCTGTGGAAAAAGGTTCTGATGGGTAGTTCAGAGATTATTACCACATACAATCCAGTGATCAAACAATATATCTAATCAATAATGAAGGTTTGATGCATTTTCAAAATGTAACAACACGATGCAGAAAGTTTCTTTCCAATAAAAACTTTAAGAATGAATATTTCACCAAAATGAAAATTTTGTAAAAAAAAATCTTCATAAAAGTACTCCATAAAAAATTAAACAAGTCTTCTGAAGTCATACAAAGAGTAAATTACCAACTGTTTCTATGGATAACAGGTCAGACGTTCTCCTTTGTTTTACAGATAAAATAAAATAACACAGGGTCAGAACAATTTGAGCATGAGTAACTATTGGCAGAAATCTTCAACTGTTCAAACCTTTTCTGTTTGTACAGCATAATTTATTGTTGAAATCGTATAGTAGTTGCCAAAACTGTTGTTTCCAGTCCAGTATCTTCACTGTCTTTTGGACATTCAGCCCTAATTCTCTGAAGAGTAATTGAAATCAAAATTACATTTTCAGCTCCAAAGCTATAAAATGTTCCCTGTCACTTCACCTTTCCACTGAATTAAAATGGAATTAGTGGTAATTGTCGGGGCTTTAAGGATTGTATTATTTAACAGGAAGCCTTTTGAACACCTGAAAGACTTTCTGGAGATAAGAGATTTCTATTAAAATCCCCCTAGACAAGACATCAACGGAGCGCCGCGAAATAAAGAGCCTTTTACACCTTCCTATGCTAATAATTAGACAGGGACATACAGTTCTTCCTATGTGACAATCGATCGGATGATTGATTTATTAAAGCACAGTTTCTTTGAAGGCCGCAGGACACATAATGGTCATTAATTAGTTGACTGCAGGGAAACTGTGAAACGTTTGAATTGAGAGAATGTGTCTCCTGACATGCATGAAAACAAAAGGTGCTGTAGAAGGAATATTGTGAAAGGAAAACACTGGGAAATATGATATCTGAAATTGAATAAGCTCATTTTAAACTTCCCACTGGCCAGATGCAAGTTCAATGGTCACTGACAAAAAATGACACAAGACTGAGTTAAAAATCTTGTTTAAAACATGTTAAGAGGTTAGAATTTATCTAAGGAATTCGGTTTATATTGTTTTTGAAAAATAAAAAAATATATATATTTTTTTTATTTAATGGCTGTATATTGTGTAAACATGAAATTAAAAAAAGGAAATAATAATAATAATAATACATTGAATGAATGAATGAATGAATGAAGAATACATAATTATTTTATAGTAGCTAGTACATAAATTATTAAATTATTATAAAAAGTGAAAATAAAATAAAATAATAAGCAAAAAGCAATAAATATAAGAATAAATAAAACGAAAGGAAGAGTGGTTGCCTCGACCCCACTTCAATTTTCTGTTAGGACCACTATCGTCAAAGATGATTGAAAAATAGCATACAGTTTGGATTGGTGGTATGGTTCTGTTCTGGGCAAGAACTCACCCCCCCCCCCACGCTGACCGCATCCATGCAGCCTAGCATGGATGAGAGCAGGTAGAGCAGCAATAACCCCCCAGGGTAAACAGAACAGAACCAACATAAAATGTATTGCAGATATCGTTAAAGTTAAATAATTTTATGTACACACTTTAGAATTAGTCTGATTCAAAGGAGAATCAGAAGGCAGAATCCTGACTGACAGAGGAGGAGCTGGGGAAGGAGGAGGGTAATTAGCTATTGAGCAATGCGAAAAATGCTGATAATACTGAGTGACCTTATATATGAATACTTAGATAGGTGTCATATTCCCATAGGTAGATGGGGATCAGCTGAGAGTCAGCTGAGGCGAGCTTGACTAACGTGACCTGCCAGAACTAACTCTACGCTTGAATGATGAATGAATTGATGAATCAATCAATCAACAATCCTCAAGCAACATCAATCATTTTAAAATAAAATAAATAATAATTATATTTATTTTATTAGAAATGAACTAATGCATACACAATTATGTATAGGAATATTATATAAGATTTACAATGTATAAAATATTACTGTTGAAAATAAAATAAATAAATAAATGAATGAATGAATTAAAAAAAAAAAGTAGAGGTTTAGATACAAGAGTGCTGTGCCTCTGGCCTCACTTCAATTTATCAATGAACTGCATGTACAGAAAGAGTCTGATATGTGAATTGCTGTTCTGTACTGATATATGTACTTTAAACTTTATTTATCTACAATTAATTTCCGAACTTAAAAATCACGTTGTTTGATAGGATGGGGACATGGCTTCTGATGAGAGTACAAGCCTTCTCTCATGCTGCTGTAGACCACTGATTCATTTCACATTTCTTCATCCTCAGCTGCGATGGAAGATTACATCAACTTTGTGATACAATATTGAAAGTGGGCTGTTCTGTATCATCAGTGTTTAATTGCCAGTGTCTTTATATTCATATTCTGTCTCTGTCTAGACAGCGAACAGCGCTGCTACCTAAGATGACAATACATAATCAGGCTGCCTTATTGTTTACCCAGCGTCCCTCTGTGTCTTCATATTAATCATTAGCATTGAAATGATGTTCCAGTCGCTGTAATGAATCGGCTTATTTTCAGTATGAAACTAGCTTCTTTTAATAACATTAATGGAAATGACTAAACTCTGCTAATTTCAGATAATTTAAAGATGGGTTTAAGAATGACTTGAATGCCTTTAGAGAAATGAAGTGGATCAGAATTATTCTCCTTCCATAATTGCCCAAGGCATTTGCTGTCTGTTTAATGCATTTGCTGTCTTTTTAATGCTATTTTTAATAGTATTTATAATATTGTGTAAAAACATGCATACTGTAAATAAAAATATGTAATAATATATAATATTTTATTATGTGTTTTTAAGAAATATTTTTACTACTGCTTCTACTACTACTAATAATCATTTGTCAGCACTTATTGATGCTAATTTAATTCCAATGAATTTCTTTCTTCTGTGGAAAACAAAATAATATTGTGCCCATTACATGCAATTGAATAGGTGCCTTTAGAAGACTAGAAATGCAGTTGTAAGGAATTGTATGCACCTCAAATTACTTTTATGACACATATGATGCCTTTGCACCCTATTTAAAACTTAAGAGCTTCAGTCTTGAATCATGACAACTGCATGAAAAAGTTCTACAAGCACATTATTTAGAATGTTTTCTTTTGTATTCCATAAAGAAAGAAAGTCATATGAGAGTAGAAAACAGCTGAGTACATGATACCTTTTAATTTTTGGCTAAACTATGCCTTTAAAAAACATTTTTTGGTTGGTGGTTACCTTGACGAGGTAAAGAAGAAAGCTTTAAATTTAACATGAAATGTTTTCCCACTTTTAAAATTCAAGCATATAATTACATAATCAACAGTGACAAACACAACTCAGCAGAACGAAGAAACTGCATGTCATTTGAGGACGCTGGAAAAACACTTCTGCATGCTCAGTACTTATGCATTCACTTTCTGAAAGCAGTGTGAGGATGGGTATTATGAGGCCGGTGACTGATATGTAAAAGTGTGGCTTTAGAATCTCCTGAGGTGGTTATACAGAACAGAAGTTTGCAAAATGAATTGCACTTGATTAGTAGATTAATTTATTCTGCTGAGTCTTGCCGGCTGTGTTAGAAAGACGAGAGGCCGGTCATGCATACTGATGTGAGGATCAGAGAGGAAACCTATAATATCTTACATTACAGAGAGACGCTAATGGCATCATGCTGATAAACCCGATTTATATAAAGGACATGCACAAGGTCTTCTGTGTAACGAATTCAATTGCACAGGTGGATTTGTATATCAAATATAACCAAAGTGCAGCCCGTTTGCCGTGGCACATGAATGAAAGACGCTTCACTTTGATAAGAGGTTTTTTATGTCTTGGTTTGATTGCCAGTTTTTGATAAAGACAGCATGAAGAAAAAAAAAAAGACAAAAGAGAACAGAGCAGCTCATGCACATAATTCAATATAGTACACATCACGCTATCAATAATAAAAACAATAGCTAGAAAATTGTTAGGTGCTAAAAAAAGAGAAAACATGTTATTCTTTGCAAATATTTAGCTTTTTCATAAAAATCTCATGCGATTTTAAACTTCCATATTATATTTAGATGTGAGGTTTATTTCTGGGAAGTTGCTAATTATTGATCATAACTGTCTGTTGTTTGTATAATAAGGTGCCAAAAACAATCTAACACCTCACATTTAAACAATATGCTCTCATATCGTCAAAAATGCATTTAAATGATTAAAGTTAGCTGAGAAAGTATATGATTGTCAATTTTCAACAAAACATCACATAATATGAATATTCACCCAATGTTGATTTGCTATTTCATGTTTTACACAATGGTTGCACGCACGCACGCACACACTATTTTTATGATTATTATTATCATTATTATTATTTATCTTTTAACAAAATTGGCAAGATATCTGATAGCTGATCTAAGTAGTCTTACCCAGCAAGGCTCCAGATACTGCAATACTGGAATTATAAATTTTGCAGATTTGATCTAAGGTCTAAAATTACAGGCAGAGAGTATATTTCTAATGTACTAGAAAATGCAAAGCTCACACTATAAAGACTTGTATGTGCAATAAGCACTATATGATGTTCACTCTCCAGTGGACACTAATGAAAGTCCATCTAATCAGCAGAAGTTTTTGAAAGGCAAATCGTGTTGTTAAAAGTTAGTTAAATTGCCAGCAAGCAGCAAACAAAAAGTTGCTTTCACAAAATCTTTCTTGAGCAGTGAACCATGATATGTGAATATGAAGTCAGTCATGAAGAAACGGCATGCAGCAAATTGCACCACTGTAATTTAGACAATTACAATGACTGGTTGTGTTCACATTGAATATGCCAAAGGACATCCTTTTTCTATGGTACAGTCACTATATATGTTAAATAAATATGACTTTTTTTATATATAACAAGGATAATATAAATATAATATGTACAAATAATATAAGTATCATACATACAGACCAACACAGGACAATTGAACCCACTTTTGTGTTTTACATCATTCAGATTCATGATGATATATTACATGAGATATCACATGTTTAGTAGTGCATTGAAGCTGCTACAATGGCATTTTCCTTATGAGACTGGCTTCATTTCTGTATGCGAACAGGCTTCTTCATGCAGGCCGTGGCTCTTTACACACAATCTTCATGCCTAGAGAGACAGAGGAGAAAAGTGAGCATCAGTATGTCTGATGATGAAAGAGCTGAGAGGTGAGAAATAGAGGAAAGAGTCTCTTAAAACTGTTTAAAACAGCAGTGATAGATGGAGCCGTATCCCTCGTGAGTCAGTGGCATCATTTACACAGCGAAGGGCCGGACTGATGATGCCCTGATTTAATTTCCTGATTGATCCATAAGCCATAGTGCTGGAGCCAGAGATTGACAGACAGCGTGGAAACCTAGAAAAAAAAAATGTCACTGAACATTTGATTAGAATATAGTGCGAGGTTGAAATTAATCAGTAATCAAGAATCATAATCAAGTTTTATTCTTACACCAGGCTGTATCCTTTTGATCATAAATACAGAAAAGAAACTGTAATTTTGTGAAATATTATTACATTTTAAAATTACTGTTTTCTATTTTAATATACTTAAAAATATATAATTTATTCCTGTGATGCAAGTCTGAATTTTCAGCATCGTTATCCCAGGCTTTAGTGTTACTGTCTAGTGTGAAAAAAGTTTTTTTTTTTTTTTTGTCTGTGATAATTTCTTTTCAGGATCTTTGATAAATAAAAAAGTTGAAAAAAAAACTATTTTGTAATCTACAGTACACAGTTTGGGGTGCAGTATTATTATTATTATTATATTTTATTATTTATTTATTTTATTATGTTGTCTTTCTTTGTTTTGAAAGAAAAAAAATACTTGATTCCACTTTGTATTAGGTGGCCTTAACTACTATGTACTTAAATTTAAATTAATAATTTGGTACAATGCACTTATTGTGTACATGCATGTTTTTACATAGTACTTTTATAAAAAAAATCATGCATGTAATTACATCTGTAATTCATTTCTGTAATTACATTTATAATTACACTGTTGACCCATCCCTTATACCTTAACCCACCCTTAAACTTACCCATACCACCAAGCCTGTCCCTAACCTTACCCATATCCCACCTCAATAGCAGAAAAAGTGCTTTGCAATACAATATGAACACAATAAGTACATTGTACATATATTTTGATGCAAGTACATAGTAGTTAAGGCCACCTAATATAAAGTTGGGGACCCGATAGTTTATCAGCAAAGGCATGTGTGAAACGGATCAAAAGTGAGAGTAAAGACTAAATATTATATACTGACTTATTATACTGAAAAGCAAATAACTTGGAAATGGAAAAGTACAGATATCAAAAATATACACTGAATTCTGTTAACATACATTTATTGAGCTGCGGGATGTCCTTTAAACGAATTCTAACCCTCATCTGTCCCTGGTGAAGCCCAACAGCGATTGAAAGTCAAGGTGGCCATTTGCACAGGAACATGCTCTGAATCTGAATAATTCTGTGGAGTCGAGCGAGGGTAAATGGCCTATAATTCACTCTCATTCACGCCGGCTCTCAGTCAGAGACTCTACGCCAGAAGAGGACAAAGCTCGTCCTCAGTTTAATACATTTATTTGTGTTTACTTCCTCTTCCATTACTCACCACAAGCCTGTTACTGTCACACACATACATCTCTGTCTCCACGCACCTCACGGGCACCTTTCCTTTAACAGATTTTTCGGGCGTTTGACACGGTTGGGTTTCACGTCGCTCATTATCAAGGGAGACAGAAGGTCTAGTGATCCATTAAAGCAAACAGCATGCAAACAGCATCAAATGCGGTGTGAAGAAATTGTGGTATTTTTAACTGAAGTAGCAGAGTGAACTTGTATCTGTTGGCAAGCAGCAAAAAGTGAATATGCATTGGGAAAAAAGTTTACTTCAGATTTATTTTGGTAAGTTGTCACTAGATTTCAATGGTAACGTAACATTAGGCTTTTCCAGAAGTTCAGTTTTGAACAGCTCAACAATGGATGCATAAAACGAAAGCCTGCCCTACATTTATCTTTTTTTGAAAATCTGTTAAACTGGGAGGGACATCACAATATACTTGCAAAAAAAACAAAAAACAAAAACAAAATAAAAACTATGAAAAACTATGAAATATAATACTTACTATAAATATAAACAATCCTTGGTAATATTTACTAGTTAGTTACACCTTCCAGGTTGTCTATGGCTTATTCAGTATATACATACAAAAACTTTTCTGCTGTTAACCAGAATATCAACTAACTGTATTACTGCTGTGTAAACTTACTTAATTACTTGCTACTTACTTGCTTACCTACTACTTACGTACTACTTACAGTACTAAGTACTTACTACTACTACTTACTTTATTACTTGCTACTTGATTGATTTATTTACTTGCTTGCTTACATATTTACCTACCTACATAACCTAACTTTCTTACTACTTGTTTACAACTTAATTTGTTTATTACTGCCTACTTACTACTTACAGTACTTACTTGTTACTTACTACTACTTATTTTATTACTTGCTACTTAATTGGTTTAATTATTTGTTTATGTATTTATTTGTTTACTTACCTACCTACCTACCTACTTGACTTTCTAACTAATTACTGTATTACTTGCTTGCTTACTTACAACTTACTTTATTACTTGCTACTTACTTAATTGCTTACTTTATGTATGTATGTACATATTTCCCTGCCTACCCATGTAACTTTTTTACTATTTACTTATTGTATTACTTGCTACCTACTTGCTTACTTATTACTTACAGCCTTTACTTACTACTGTTAATTTCTGGACTTGCTGTGCATGTATGTATGTACATGTATTGATTAGTTGGTTGTTTGATTGATTGATTGATTTGGCTAGTCAACTTTCGTACTACTTTGTTAATTTTTACTTACTTGCTTACTACTTACTTTGTTTATTACTTGCTAATTACTTAGCACTTATTTACTTGAGTACTAACTTACTTAATCTGACACAACTCATGGTCCGAGAACACTTAATTTACTGACATGCATTCATTTCCAAAATAATGTGAAGTACAGATTTGCTTTGTCTGTTACATATATCTTCACATATCTCATGAATTTATGACCACAGTGATTGACATGACTGTCCTAAAATAATAATACTACTACTAATAATAATAATCATAATAATAATATCCTAATAAAACAGACTACTTGATATGTTAGTAACATACTAACAATTTACATTAAATGTGTTTGTAGCTAATAGTGATGAGCAATGTATTCACAATATAATTAAGTTGTGAATCAACCTGAATTATTCATTATTATAAGTAGTGTTTGATTGCAGTAAATTATAATATGTATAACATGGGCAGTTGTGTTTCTCAGCACATTAGTTGAGGAGAAAATGAGCTAATGTATTTTCATTCCAGCCTAGTTCTAAGAGACAGATTTTTGCTGTGAGATCAAGTGTAAAATTGAACAGTTGCACTCTCTCTCTCTCACTCTCAGACATTGTGAATGGCTCTATTTAACCAGGGTAATTTCATTCACATTTGCACATAAAATGCACACTGATAGATACAGACACTGAAAAAATACAATATCAACATATTGCCAGGATCTAAAACACTAATCCTTTTATGTATGAACAACTTTTTAACAAATATGTATGAATCTCTTGATGTTGTTGGAACTGGAATTGCTGTAATCTTTGTGAGGATACAGCTGCTGTTGACTGAGTTCAATATGTAGGATCTGTCTCACAACAGACCCACCTACATGATGGAGACACACACATCAAACCAGCACATTCCATGGAAGGTTGTTGAGGTTCGTTTCCCCAGCCATCTGCAGTCATAAAACTCATGCAGGGTCAGTGAAGGTGAAGCATTTGCTGGACTGTTTGGCTATATCTCAAGATAAGCTAAAAAGGACAGTACTTTAACGGTGCTTAAAATGGTTTTACGGGCTTGCAAAGAGCAGATAGAAATACCCTCATGACCAGTGGACGCATAAATTACTAAACTCCGATCAACAAAAAGGACAATTTTATAGCTCCCTGTCCCGCAGGAGACTCTCCAGCAGATGCCCAGAGCTGACCTGATAGTGACCGAAGAACTCGACACTTTTCCCCCGCATTCCAAGGAAAGAGACAAGATGTCGTTTGACAGTTTGCTAATAATGACAGTATCAAAAAATGTCAGAGCATGAATCAAATAGTAGGTTGTTTGTGTGTGTATATATATGATTGATGTGTTCATGTAATCGGTGCAACTTTCATCAGTGTTTATTACCCTTTTTAGGAAATAAGGATATTAAAACTGTGTAATATGTGAAGTTTAATCTTGAACGAATGAAAACCAGAAATGCAGAAGGTTGAAATGAAGTAAACTTTAACAGTATGTACAATATTTGCATTTAAGAAACTTTATAGACGTATCAACATGGTATTATAGGTGTCCTCATATAAATGAAAGCCTCTGGTTAATGTATGCGCACTCCGCCTTGCAAGAAGCCGATTGGAAAATAGCGTCAGGGGACGGACTTATGCCACAGAGAAAAACCCAAATTTTTTTTTTTGTTTTTTGCAGGAAAGAATCCAGGGTTTTTGGTAGCTAGCTGGCTTGCAATTCATCCGGGCTCTCGTGGTCGCTGTGTTAGAGAACTGCATGCGTGTCACATTGACCATCAAAAGCGACCAGCAACTAAAACCAACACTCAGTGAGAAATTCGTTGAAAATGTCAACAAACTGAAAGTCTAAGACTCTCAGAGATTGCTTTGCGGCCTCTGCGTCATCAACCAATCCAACGAGGGGTTTTCCAAAGGACATCATTCCGACGTCATCGACCAATCAGTAATGGGGTTTCCCTCAAAGACATCCAGGAAGCCCGCATCAGCCACAGAGTCACCTCAGCTGTCAACCAGCGGAACGCAAGTAAACAACATTTCTATGGTCTGCTGAACGGGTGAATTTAGATGCGTTGCTCTGTGAATTCTTAAGGTGAATTCCCATCCCTCGTGAAAACGAGAGAGAACTATGAAACTCAGAACTCCGTTAACAGACTTTCCTTCCTCTGAACGGTATGTTTGTGTGTTTTAGCTTAAGTTTATGTGATCTAGAATAGCCAATAAATTTCATGTTTCATTTATAAGAAAGCAATTGTCTGGTGTCAGATAATTTTGTGTCAACTCTATTGCCAAAAGATCATTGCTTGTTACCTTAGCTCGTAGCTTACGCATAATAATTACCTCTGTTAAGAGCTCACAAATAATCATAACTGTATTTCACCCGTGGCCAGGGAGAATACAAAATTTACATATTCAATTGGTAATATACACTGACATCAACTTCTCGCTGGTCGAGTAGCTGATAAAAGTATAAACTATTGAAAGTCAAAGTCAGTTTTTGATCAGGTGGACCTCGAATTCTCAGATCGAGTTCTTTTAAAACCTGAGCTAGAAATAAACCTGAATGAATTAATAATGATTAATTCCCTTACAACTAAGTAAATTATTACAAATGGTGGAGAAAAAGCTGGCAAGATTGACTGAAAAATTAATGATACCAAGATAATATTATGAATTTTGTCTGTTTTTATCCGGAAAAATAGATAAAAGACAAAAGAAACTGAATTTGTTGTGTTATTTTGGTTATGTATGTTAGCGCGGAAGAGCGTGTTGTTCGAATATAAAACTCGAGTTGTTCTTTAAAGAATTGAACTGCAGAAAAACGTTTTTAGTTGTCCAAAGAGACAAAATAAGTCGCGTCAGAGCGCAAAAGAAAGAAACGGGCGTTTTTCCCCATTTACTTTCTGTAAAAGGGCCTTCAGAGTGTGATTTGTATAAGTGCGTTTTCCACTTCCAAATGCAACCCTGCTATTAATCTCCCCAGTTTGAGAATATCAGATTAGCTACCTGATAGTCATCTGCCATTTAATTCACTAAAAAAGAAAAACTAGTGAACTTGAAACGCGGTGCTCAGGAAGAGTGTCCAGACGATATTCACTTTGGGAGAACTAGGAAACTTGATCAAGTGAAAGGTGGTTAAATCCACGTGTGTTTTGTCTGAAATAAGACAGGTTGTGATGTCCGCTGAGGTATCAACAACAGTTATTGTATTAATTGCAGTAAATCTGTACATTAATTCACCTCACTCTGACGAGTTGAGTGCTAGATAGGAATATAAATGGTGTTTTTTTTTGTGGTGGTGTAAAGTGCAAGACGCGCCGACATCTCACTGACAGCCACAGCTAGGAAGCTCATGCTGTGGACGTTGCCATAGTAACAAGTCGTAAACCGGATGTCGAAGGAAACCGTTTCCGGAGGGAACTTCCAGCGCCATTTTGAGCTGTTTGTAAACAGATAGCCGAGCCAAGCTAGTAGCATTGAAGGCTAGTGGTTAGCATGTAGCATTTGTGTGGTCTCACATGCACAAAATGTGTCGCAGTGTTTGAAGGGACTCGATCAGTTACATCTGATTTCTTTCGCTATTTCACACTGACGTCATCCTACCTTTCTCATCTCTCTCTCTCCTCTTCTCCTCCCATTGAAAAGAACAGACAGATGCAAACTTTATAAACCTTATTGCAATGTGATTTTAACCAAAAACGTCAGATGAGCGATCTCACAAGTACTTATAATCACGTTGGTTTAAAAGGTTGGATTCTCCACTTCAGCGTGGTACTATCCTCAGTAAACTGCTACCGTGGTGGTGTTATTAACAATTAATCCTGGCCAGCCTAGGCCGTTTTACTGTAATGCTACGTTGTTTAATTCAGCTATAACGCCCTTATAATTTTATGGACATCGGTAAATATCAATTTGCTATACGTAAGGATCTGAAATTGTGAAGTACATTTAATAATTAATTACAAATTTGGAATTTACATTTCATTTCCTAAATTAATTACAAATTTGGAATTTACATTTCAGTTCATAAATTAATTACAGATGTGAAATTTTAATTTCATGTCAAATTAATTGCATCCTGCTTCCACATGGCAACAGTGTTTACTGATGAAATCTAACTGTGGGCGCTATTATAATTAAAAGACAACAACATTAAACATTTAATCTTTAAGGATAACAAGTTACTAATACATTTAATTTCAAAATTAATTACGTATTTGGAATTTTAATTTCATTTAATAATTACGGGTCCTGTGTCCATATTGCCACGATATTTGCTGATCAGTCAGCTATAATTGCGTTGCTAATTTTAATAACAAACATCATAAAATGTTTAATCCTTAACCGGCAATAAGGCAATAAAATTTTTATTTCAGGACTATCATTTGGGTTTGAGTCATCCTGCTTCAAGATATAAATGGATTAATAGTAATTTTTAATTACTCTCATCAATTTTAATGATAACATCTTTAAATTGTAACCAGGAAATACTATTGCTAACCTTAAATTCTAATTTAATTAGCAAATGGGCCTTCTTTCCCTCTCCCTTTCAGTTAATTAATTTAATACATTGGGAGAGCGAAACTTTTCTCTCTCTTCTGCTTCTCTCTCTCAGCCGTTTCCTTTTGAGGTGACGACTGTGGTTGCTTGCTGGGAGGTTGCCTATGGAAATCACAGAGCAAAGAATTTTGAGAAATTGAACAGGTATTTTGTGAAACTTGAGAACGCCGTTTCAAAATTGTCTTCCATTTACCTTTCACTCAATTGCGAAACCCTACCCACATAAGAAGACTGATAGGCATCCGCCAAAAATTTGAACAAACATCCAGGAACGAAAAATTGGTGAACGGTGTCAAACTTAACAGCTAAAAAAAACAATACTGTCATTTTATTGTTTTCCTTCACACGGAGGAATTTTAAAGACAATCACAGTCCTGTGGTTTGTGGTATTACGAAATTCTCGTTCCCAAACGCCGGTTTAGAAGCATCCTTCTAAATCAAACTTAAACAAAAGGAAAAGAAGAAAAATTCAATTATCCTCATTTTCTGCTACCAGAAAAGGGTATTTTGCTGTTTTATCTTTCCCTCTCATCTTACCATTAACTTTCTTTCCTTACAAAAAAAAAAACTTTCTCTTACAGGAAAACTGGAAGCAGCCAATTATTATTCTGTTCCTCGCTTTGTTTGTTATTTTTATTTTCTCCCTCTGTTCTCTAGCTGTGCTACCTGTGTGCTTACTAAATTTCGCGCAGAGACTACAAGTTAGGAGCACGCCCACCAGAGAATCACAGTAACCGAGAACTACACTCACCTGTCCCTTACACACTCACTGTCAAACCACAAGTGACATTGCACACTGGCACCTCTGTTTTGCCTTGTTTGTTTTGTTTGGTTTGTCTCCTCTTCTTCAAGATCTGTGTCAGTCTAGATTCTAAGATCTCCCTCACCACGCCAAAAACATGTCTCGCACAACAGACTCTATTGACCACTGGGAAGACCTTGAGACATGGCTAAGTATTGCAACAGACAGCCTCCTACCCAAGGCTGCTGAAACACTGAGACAGCAGACACAATACCAGCTGGATGACAACATAGCAAACATCATGAAACAAGACCCAAGTCAGAGCCACAGTCACAAAGAACTAGTCAGGATCACTGGCTCCTTAAGCCACACACTCATAGCCACCCTCAAGCTGAGCGACAGGCACACCACCCATCTCCAGCAGGAGCTAACACGCACACAACGACACGTCGAGCAGCTAGAACTGGAGGCCCAGGAACGACAGGAAGGGCATGATGAAATGGAACAAGGCGCCGAGGAGGAGATCAATAGGCTAAAAGAGACCCTAGCAGCTAATACACAAAAAATGGAACAAGGCAAGGCAGACTACGCTGATCTCTCCAACAAGCTACAATATGCAGAACAGCTCCTGGAAAAGGCAAAGGCCGACTTCAGAGACAAGAACGGCCGAATCAAAGCCCTTGAAACTCACCTGGATGAGTCAAGAAACGAGATCAGTCGCCTGACACTACAGCTGGACTACATCAAAGAGAAGTCCGACAGCATCAGAGAGGAACTCAGACATGCCTACGAGCTGCGCCCTGAGCCTACAAGGACATGACGGGCACCAGTCTCACCCCTGCCAAGCAGGACCGGGTCACCTGTTCCTGGAGTGACGCGTGAGCAAAAGAGGGAGGGGGCAGTGCTGAAACATTCACTGGCTCCCTCTGAAGAACGTTACCTCACGACAAAGCTAAAAGAACTGGCTCCAGCCAGCCACAGATCATCGCATGGCTTGGACCTCAAAGACCTCGACAAGCTCGCCAGAAACATTGGCAAATTCACCCCAAGTGTGCCAGGTAGCCAGGATGTCCAAGCTTATCTGCAAGACGTCGATTTCCATCTGGAAATGAGGCTCAATGTCACGGACAAAGATAGACTCTATTTGCTCCGAACAACAGCCAGCCCTGACGTACGCAGTTTCCTGGACAGGCAGCCTGCTCACACAAAGGCTGACTACCACCTCCTCCGGGAGGCCCTCATTAAAGAATTCGCCGACCCTGAGTCAGAACAAGGACTGGTGGCTGCCCTAGAGACGAGACAAGGACGTCATGAATCTCCTCAAGCCTACTACAGCCGACTCAGACGAGCATACTTCGGAACTCGCAACGAACCGAACATGGAAGATGATCTAAACTTCAAAACTCTCTTCCTGAGAAACCTCCATCCTGGAGTAAGCCACCATCTGGGTGTTCTCGCATGTCCTCGGACAATGAATGCTCAACAGTTGCGTGACTTGGCACAGAAAGCCTACGGCAAACAGAAGATGGACTCAGAAAAGGGCGCCAAAACCCCAACACTCAAAGTCAAGGTCTGACTCTAGAGGGCGTCCAACATCAAGACCATGTGTCTATAGCGCGGCCGGACACTACCAAGGTGGTAGTGTAACCCTACAGTACTCCTGTTCTTCAAAACCGGGGGGGTGGAACGGGTCGTATCTCCCACTGCTGGTAGGACTTCCGTAGCGAGAATTACCAGAGATAGAGACGAACGGGCTTTCGCGCCATGCGTGGAAGCGAACACGTCATTTCCTGGACGCGCACTGGTGAAGAATCTTGGGACTCGAATCTCAGAACCGATTGTGAGTATATTCATCATCGGAACTATTGCAATATTTACTACCAGTCACGATCGTCTGGATTGGTCCCAAGTGGATTTTATCAGCAAACTCGTATAGGGGATAGACTACACCAGATCGGAAAGTCTCATGGGCAACTCATCAATCGGTGAACTCGCGACACACGCTGAAACACGACAGGAAACACCCTGGAGCCACCACGTATGACAAGGCACCCATATCAACGAGTTTTATGGAATTCTAGCAAAGTTCCAAGTATGACCCAGCTCAACTGAATTTCACACAAAGATAAAAAAAACATCAAAGGTTTCGAACTCACAAGAGCTAATGAAAGATTGAGGAAAGAGTTTCTCCACACGAAAGGATGGAGGATCGGAAGTGGGAAAAGAAAGAGAAACCAGAGTCAGCCTGACTAGCAGTCGGAAGGGAAGGCAGCGACCAGCTGACCCAACCAGCCACAAAGAACAGCACTCCTTCACCTCACTCTCAGAGAACAGTAACCTCCATAACTTCAGACGGACAAGAAATCCTACCTGAACAACCCGCAAAACAGTCAGAAACTGACCCAACACCTGATGCGTCAGATCACAGCAGCGTCCAACAAACACCTGCTGACGAAACCACTCAAGTTCCTGAAAGTGCTGTCTTGGTCATCTGCCACTCCTCCGACGAACACCAGATCAGTCCTGACACCCTACCTGTCTCATCCCAAACTCCAGTCCCTCAACTACTGGGCGACCTCATTGAGAAAGGTATAGCAAGAAAGTTTTACCTCTCCATCATCATCAAACGCCACATCAAAATCGAAGCTCTTCTCGTCACAGGAGCCGACATCACCCTAATGTCAACTGAACTCCTTGAAGAAGTCCAAGAAAGAACAAAGAGGTCTAATAGCACCCTCAAACTTCAAAGGTGCGAGCTGAACCTTCAAGCGTATTCCCACACGGGCCTACAACTAAAACACATGGCCCAAATTCACCTAACTGTGGGACCAATGGACCTTGTTCACCCAGTATACATCTCACCACTCAACACGTATCCACTCCTCATTGGAAAAGACCTGCTTAATCGCTTTGAACCCTTAATTGACTTCAAGCAACTAAAGATATGGACGCAAATCCGTGAGCCTCTACCCTGCCAGTCAGTAGACCCCAACGAGTCGCAGTGTCAAACCACAGACACCGCCGCCAACTCACTGACTGATGATGCAATGTCAAAGCCAGGGCCAGGGCCAAGCTCGACTCCAAGCAGCAAGAACCTGGACCCTTTCCTCTGCTCATTGCAGGCGCCTGACTCAGACTCAGGCCCCCTTCGAATCATGACTGCCATAAATGTCCATGACACATCAGTGTCCGACGCAGCATTAGCCCTGTGGGCGGAGAACTCAGCTATCAGCCTGAAGCTATTCAGAGCATTGAATCAAGGACAGCAGAGCCTCCCACACGTCTCAAAACACAGCCGCTTCCCTCTCAGTCCCTGGTCAACAACCATGGCTACCTCCAAGATCATCTGCGCTGTGGATATACGATGGAACAACAGACACCTGAGCCACTACTTCCTCGTTGTCCCCAACCTACCTCATGACATCTGCATTGGAGCAGACATCATGGTCCGGCTCAATGCCTGTGTGGACATTGTGAACGACGTCATATGGGCTCCCCCGTCGCACCAACTGACCACTGCAGTCAACCTCAAGAACCTTCGATCTGGTCAAACAATGCCAGACGCCTGTGCCATGATCAGTGAGCAAGAAGCTGCAATACCTGCCTACAGCAAGAGTGTCAGCGTCCGCCTCAACATGCGACCTGGCCACTCTCTCGACAGTAAGCTAGGCTTCTTCCAACCTTCCAGGACCTGCCTAAGACTAGGACTGACCTTGGAAGCCACACCTCTCATTGAAATGTCATCTCGGGCTGTGTATGTATTGTTCAACAACTGTACGGCCAAAGACATCAACATTCCCAAAGCCAGTCACCTGGGATGGCTCATTAACCAGACGTTCCATGACTTTGAGCTAACAGTACCGGTCATAGGCCACATACCAGTCCAACTACTGTCAGATGAAGTTGAGGACAAGGCTACGGTCACAAGACCAATGAAACATTGTTTTTTACCATCACTTCTATTCTGCCAGTGTCCAGAGAAAGCGTCTGCCGATCAGAAATCACAGACGACACTCACCTTGCAGTCTACGCTGTCTCAACACAGCTCGCAACAGAATCACCTGCACAGGTGACCGTCAAGGCACAGAGCCCCTCAAATGACTCAACAACAGAGGAACCCTACACCGGGTTCAGCGCACAAATCCAACAGATCCTGAGTGAGGCGGATGCCCTCCACAAGGAAGCAGACCGCCAAGGACTCAAAGAGGTTCTGTACAAGTACAAGGACTCCTTCGCAAAGGACTCCCTGGACTGTGGACTGACCAACATCCACAGTGTGCGCATTCCGACAAGCCCAAATGCACCACCCACATTTGTGCGACAGTACAAGATTCCAATAGCATCATATGAGCCAGTGCAAGAAATTGTTGACTCCATGCTGGAAAAGGGGGTCATCCGGCCCTGTAACAGCACATACTCTGCTCCGATATGGCCAGTCATGAAACCCAACGGCAAATGGCGACCCACTATCGACTACCGCAAGTTGAACCAGCAAGTACCCTTGTCACGATGGCCAATGACCCAGTTGGACCAAGAGATTCCCAAAATCAAAGGCTCAACGATCCTTTCCACAATGGATGTCGCCTCAGGATTTTGGACAATCCCCGTCCACCCTGATGACCAACACAAGCTGGCATTCACCTTTGCCAATCGACAATACACCTTCACACGGTGTCCCTTTGGCTATGCCAACTCACCAGCTGAATTCAACATCTTCCTGAACAAAGCATGCCCTGATGCCAGAACCAGAGGCAACCTCGTTTACGTGGATGATGTGCTTCTGAAAAGCTCAAATGTGGCAGACCACCTCAAAGAAATCGATCACGTCCTGAACCAGCTGACAACAGCAGGAGCAAAGATCGCCCTCCACAAAGGACAATGGTGCAAAACCAAAGTTAAATACGTCGGTCTGCTAATTGGACAGGACGGTATTGAACCCCAGTCCAGTCGCACCCAAGCAATCCAAAACATAAAGACACCCACTAACATTTCTGAGCTACGAAGCTTTCTGGGAGTGTGCAATTACTCACGACAGTTCATCGAAAACTACGCTGACATCGCACGACCACTAACCTCCCTCCTGAGAAAGGACGAACCCTTCAACTGGTCTGAAGCCCAGGACATGGCTATGAGCGAGCTCAAGCAACGTCTGTGCGCTGCACAATGCCTGGCCTACCCAGACCCAGGAAAAGAGTTCTATCTGGACGCTGGATTCTCCAATCACTGCCTCAGTGCAGGCCTGTACCAGCTCCATGACAAAGACAAGCGAGTGGTCGCTTATGCCAGCAAAACACTGCTTCCCCCAGAATGCAAATACTCAGACTGCGAAAAAGCTTTGCTTTGCACTGTGTGGGCCATCCAGCGTTTCTCCAACTACATTGGAGCTCAGAAGGTTATCATCGAAACCTGTCACCAGCCAGTAACCTTCCTCAACAGCCAACGAATCAGGGATGGCGTGGTAACCAACGCACGCATAGCTACTTGGCTAATGACGCTCCAAGGACGGGACGTCGAAGCAAGATATGCCCAAAACCACAGATCATATCTAGGAAACGGGCTAGCAGCCTGCCAAAACTGTTCAACGGACACGCTGCACACAGCAGCAGAACCCAAAGAACCGTTACCGCCACAACTGACAAACCACAGGTACTTCGAGGAGAATGTGTGTGAAGGGATGCCCACAGCATATGTCGATGGCTGCTCCTACAATCAACAGGGCAACTTGAAAGCTGGAGCGGGAGTGGTCTGGCTAAACAATGACCCTTGCCCGCCGCAACAATTCAAATTAGGCCCTCACTCATCGCAATACGCAGAAATAGCGGCCATCCTCATATCCCTACAATGTGCTGCATCCCACAACCTTAAAGAACTCCTCATCTGTACCGACTCGAACTATGCCCGTCTAAGCTTCACATGCCATCTAGCTGGATGGAAACAGAATGGATTCAAGACGGCTAACAACAAGCCTGTCAAACATCAGGAACTCTTCCAAGCATGCGAAGCCATTGTCACTGAACATGACATGATCGTTTATTGGAAAAAGGTCCGAGGCCACTCACGTCAACCAGGACAAGACAAAGATCTCAATGACCAAACTGATGCCCTCGCCAAAGCAGGTGCATTACACGGAGAGTCCTGGACATTTCCTGCCCTCCCAACCACCCAATCAGTGGCTGCCATAACCTGCCGCCAGCACGCCACTGGCGCGCAAACCCCCACCTCCTCCCACATTGAACTCTCACCTCAATTCGCCACTGATGATCTCCTCACCCTCCAAGCTTCGGATCCGACACTGCAAACTATTGCAGCTCACCTTTCAGACCCATTAACTCATCCCATTCCCACCTCCAACCTAGCCACTTCCTATGACCTCCGCACGCTCAACTCTATCAAGCACATGCTGCATCTCAAAGACGGCGTCCTCACATATGTCCCTGAGCCCCTCACTGCGCCAAAGCTCGTAGTCCCTCAGGGCCAAAGGGGGATAATGCTGACGCACGCCCACGATTCACCATGCACTGGACACCATGGCACCAAGGCCACCTACAAAACGCTCAAGCAAGTAGCATACTGGCCTGGCATGCAGCAAGACGTGGCGGAGTACGTAAAAGGATGCCTGGTGTGTTGCCAGTTCCAACCGGCAAACCCAAACCACCGAGCACCACTGCAACGGAAAGGAATGACCTTCCCATGGTCGGACCTCCAAATAGATTGGGTGGGACCCCTACCACGGTCAACAAGGGGTAACAAATACTTCCTCAACGTGGTTTGCGAATTCACAAAGTGGGTAGAGTGTCTCCCAGCTCCCAACGATACAGCAGAAACGACAGCCTGCCTTTTGATGAACCACATCTTCTCAAGGTTCGGACTGCCTTTAAGGGTCAACTCTGACCGAGGAACCCACTTCACCGCCGAAGTCATGCAAGAAGTGTGGAAACTCTTGGGTATACAGGCCAAGCTCCATATAAGCCATCACCCAATTTCCTCAGGTCAAGTGGAACGTACCAACAGGACAGTGGTCAGCATGTTGAAGAAGTATGTGTCCGCCAATCAAAAGGATTGGGATATTAAGCTTCCTCTGGTACTGATGGCCGTCAGGGCCACCCCTCACCGGTCTACCGGAGTACCCCCGTTCGAGATGATGACGGGGCGACAAATGACCCTACCGTTACACCTGCTGTACCAACCTGGTGACCTGAACCTCGTTACCGCCTATACCACTCACCAATACCTGGAAGAGTTGCATCAACACCTGAGAACAACTTTCGCCTTCGCGCAACAACAACTCCAAAGAAGTGCGGAAGGTCGAAAAGCCTACTATGACCAAAAGGCCTCTCACCAGGAACTTAATGTCGGAGACAAAGTATGGTACTACAGCTTCGCCCAACCAAGGCAGAACGCTCCCCATCGCCTGTCAAAGAAATTCCTACCTCACTGGACAGGACCCCATGAGATTGTGGACAAGCTCTCACCTGTTGCCTATCGAATCAAAATCAGACAAGGGCGCAGCGAGCCAGTCCTTCGATGGGTCCATCAAAACCAGATAAAGAGGCACCAGGGCTCCAACCGACAGGAAAAGGGGGAAGATCAAACCAACTGACACAGACCGACAATCTCATACTCTACACCACACCGACATAACTTCTGTCATTTTAGGAAGACACATAGCTATCTTTCTTAAACACAACACCTACATACTCTCCTCCACCGCAATGCTAGGACCAACCTCTAGTAGAGAGGAGGTACTCCACACCCGTGACACTCGTTTGCTGTCTCACCTCATTCAGTGTCCGTGTGTCTGTTTGTTTTTTTTTTCTCTTTGTGTTTTCTGTATAGCTATATGTTTTAAATTTTTATTTTCTTTTTCTCTCTCTCCTCTTTCCCTCTCTCTCACTACAATTTCCTTTCCCCTCTAATCCCCTCATCAGGGAACTCCCTTTACTCAACTTTAAATACAGGTCCCGAAACTAGGATTGACTCCTTTCACCAAAATTAAAATTTTCGTAAATCATTGTGAAAAGCCGTTGCCAACTGATCGAGGCGACCCCGCCAAACCATGACCCTCGCGACTAATTGCTCCTTCTTTCTGTTCTATTACCAGGAAGATGGTCAGACTCGCCGCCTTGTTTCTTTGCATAATGGGGTTATGCCCCAGCCAGAAGTCGGATCGCCGGGACCGGCGTCAGGGATAGTACTCCGTGAACAATCAGGGTTATTGATAACGAACTGCAAAACCTACACTCAAAAGGTGTACGTCCGACTCAATCCCCGCGATGTTGCCAGAGCTCACTACACCCCCTCAGCCGCTCAAACCACTTGGGCCGGAGCCCGGTGGACTCGAGAAATCCTCGCCCACGCCCAGGCAGATGTGAACCACATGCTGCACCAATTACAGAAAATGACTGTAACCCAGGCTGAATTAAGCGGGTACAACCGGCATCCCAAACGATTTCTGGGCACTTTGCTGGGGGCTGCTGCGGCTGTAGGAACTCTGTTTAACATCGGCATGAATACCACTAATGCTGTGAATCTGGCCACCATGAGGCGGCGTGTGGGCGAAATCCAGGCTGAAATGCCTGGGATACGACAACAGCTCTTAGTCCAGAGCAAAACCCTACAGACCTTCGGGAAGTCACTGAACGGCACCATCACAATTCTGAATACCCATAGCACCCTTCTAAATCAAACCATAAAATCCATCAACAAACTATTTTCGGTCGTGCAAAGCGATTTGGCCCAAACACAACTCCTAACCACCCTCATGACCGACATGTTACGGGAAGTAAGCTCCTCGATCGATAACTTAGCCATGGGTAGGATCCCCCACTACTTGATACCTCTTAGCCTTGTCCAAAACATCCTAACTTCGGCCACTATGGGCCCTGCTAGTCCCATCCAAACCCATCTCGCCTTTTCCCTGAGCAGCGCTATCCCCTTATACGTAGACCCAGAAGTAGGCGACCTGACCTTTCTCCTCAGTTTACCTATTATTGACTCCAATAACATTTACCGGCTCAAAGACGTTGTGAATGTGGGATTTTGGCAGAGTAACACCTATGCCAAAATACACACTCCCGAAGTCATTGCGTATCACGATAACAACAAGCAATTGTACCTGGCCCCAAACCTGAAAATGTGTACACTCACTAAAGACATTCATTACCTCTGCCCGAGTAAACCCTTCATCCGTGATAATACCGAGGGCATCTGCGGCCTAGAATCCGTTAGACCCGACACTAGCTGCCCTGCCGAAGCTACACCAAGGTCCCAAATCAAGGCAACACAAGCCGAGATTGTCGGAACCCAATGGTTGGTCACACCCCCCCAGGCGTACAGCTACCCTAGCCTATGAGCAACATGAAACTGGACACGCGCCAGTACCGGCCAACCAGACTTTATGGATCAATGTCCCTAAGGGTTCGATCCTACATATTGACGATTTAGCATGATCACCTACCGACGACGAGTTATCAGGCCGAACTCGAAATCTCACCCTTCTTCAAACAGCATTCCTTCGTCCTCGATCCAGAATTGGAAGAAAGGATCACGGAGGAAGGAACGCAACTTATTGATTTGACTCCTGTTGATACAGCTTTAGAAGCTATCGCTCGCCTGCCGCCCGCTGGCGCGCCAATCATTCGGTCTTGGTCTGCCGCTGACACAGCGCTTTGCGTGTCTACTGTTGTAGGATATGTTGTGACTCTGACACTTGCCTTCCTCCTCCACAAGCGAGTGAACGCCGTTCAAGAGTCTTTCAACAAATGCACGTCCGGCGTCCCGCGCATGTTCCGACGTGATAAAACTGACCAAGAACCTGAACCCGAACCGGAGAACTCAACAAACCTGATTGAGATTACGCCTATACCGCCTCGTCGAACCTCTGACAATTAGAGCAATCTAAATGACACAACAATGATACAAGTAATCCTAAATAATGCACCCCTATGTCTTCTCAAGTTTCAAACCTGATTATTCCCAAATTACCCAAGTCCTGCACCAGGATTCAGTCAGTGATGGAGATGTTGTTTGTGTCTTGTGTGTGTCTGTTCTCTCTGCCTCTTGTTCCAGTGCCCGCCGACGTTCGCAATGGGAACCTCACCGCGCAAAAGGGGGATATATGTAGGGATTTCATATACAGGACACGGAGATGCCACTGGATCACCATCATGAGGCTTTGAATTAATCTAATCAAGAGATACCACAGAGACCTTTTGTACCAAAGCTGAAAAGCCTTTTGACGACATATTGATTCCTCGTGATCGTGGATGCATAGAACCATTATGTCCAGAACAGGAAAATAATTAAATAATGCCCTCAGGATGTACAGCGTGACGCCACATGACTATCCCATGATGTTCGACCACCAGTTTCCCGCATGACCACAATCCTTACTTCCTTTGAATTAGAAAGACACAGAATGTACACAGACAATTCAGAAGACAACCAGTGAAAATCATTGATAGTATCGGAGCAATATATTCACAAATAATATGTTTTATGTCGTAAATATGTGTGATGTGTTATTGAAACCACGATATCTTAATCGTTGCTTTATAACTTTTCTTTTTAGTTAATTACGATTACTGTATATGCTAGATACGTGACGTTTGGGCTTGTAAGAATGGTCATGATATTTAAATAACCTTGGTGCGAGGTGAAAAGTTATCTGTGTATAATTCTCGGATGATAATACTGTGGATCAGAAGAGATTTAAAAACTTTGCAGAAATACTCTCCCAAAAAACAAACCCACACAGGGAGTTGGCCAAAACCGCAGCCACCATCTGAGTGGAAAAGTCGGACCTGTGGGGCTGGACAAAAGTCAGCCGCTAAAAATGACACAAGCCCTCGGATGAGTGGTCTTATGCGGGGCCGCACTCTCACTCAAAAAGAAACGCTTTCCCCTTGGTGAGCGCGAACAAGTGCCACGCCATACCACCGCCAAAGCAAGAACATCCAAGAACTCAGACATTTCAGTTTAGACTTCGCGATCTTCAGAGAACTCGAAAGTCTTTCAAACTCAGACTTTAACCGAACTACTCAAGCCTCTGTGTCAAACCGGCAATCAACTACTACGAGAGGGGTTCCCCAAAAGGACGTCACCCATACGTCATTCCGACGTCAAAGCAACAGCCAATCAGCGAAGGAATTCCCCTCAACAGACATCCAGGAAGCCGCGACAGCGACTGAATCAACTCTGCTTTCAGCTCAACTAAGCAAAACGCAAGTAAACGAACAAACTCTTCCACTCAGCTGACCTGGTGTAGAATTAATTTAAGCAGTAAAATTAAGACCGATGCTCTGCTTGGTTTTTCTCCTAGGTTGAATTTAAAACCACTCATTAAACGAGTTAGGACTTTGAAAACTCAATGCAACTCCGTCAACTAATTTCCTTTAACTTTTGTATGTATGTGTGTGTATGTTTTAGTTATTTTTTATGTAATCTAGATTAGCCAATAAAATCCATGTTTCATTTATAACAAAGAATGTCTTGGCTTCTATAATTTCAAGGTAAACTATGCAAAATCCTTGCTGCTACTTAGCCGGAGCGTACTCATAATAATTACCTCTAGTTTCAAGAGCTGTCAAAACATCACTTAAACTGTAGTCACCGTGGCCTGGGAAATACAAAGATTCAAGTTGTTAAAATATATTAAGAATCACCGGCTCGCTGGACGACCTTGTAAAACTAACAAATTTGGAATGGTTGGATCAGGTGGACTTGGGACATGCAGACCCGAGTTCTAGCAAAACCTGAATAAACTAATAATCATCAATTCCCTATAATTACAAATTAATAATAAATAAATAAATGATAATGTCATTACATTTTTAACGAAGTTTTAAAATATGTAAGTTTCTAATTTGAATTTATCCCTCGATTATTTATTCAAGGGGTTAATATCATGGATAATAAGTGTACAAACACATTTTTTAGAAACTTTGTTACTGTTAATAATGCTTCATCTTTTAAAGCTTATGGAAAGTGGTTGGCACTTTATCTAAATGTTAATTTTCAGAAAGCATGGACAGTCCCAAACAAATTTTTATTTAATAATAAAATAAAAGAAGTTCATTTTTAAATGATTCATCATTATTACGCCTGCAACAAATATTTAAGTACATTTATACAAAATCTTTCTCCACTCACTCTTTTGAATCTCTTTCACATTTATTCTATTTCTGTCCTTATACTAAACAATTCTGGCTTCAAATTTCAGCATCTTCACTTCTAGGGAGCTAGAGGATGCCCTGGACTTTATTTGTATGATGGGAAAATTCCACATTCACGAAGCCAGATGCCTCAATTTTAAACCTAATTGTAAAATATTCATTTCTGATTTACTTTTGTTTTACTCATCACTTCAAAAATTCTCCTCTAATAAAAAAGCCTTAAAAACATCCAATCTTATTAAAAAAATCATAAATAAGTTGTAACTTTTATGATTGTAAAATAATTGTATATTTGTTTACCTTTTAATTGTTTTTTGTATCCCCCATGTGTTTATGCATATGTTTATGTTCCTGTTCTAATAAAAAACAACAACAACAACAAACAAACAAAAAAGCATTGATGAAAGCAAAAAAGCTTTCATTGATTTTCAACCTTTAAGTACGACACAAGAAATTGACTTCAATTATTTGATGACATTACCATGTATTTGAATTCACTACCATTCAAACGTTTGGGATCGGTACGATTTTTAATGTTTTTAAATGAAGTCTCTTCGGCTCACAAAGGCATTTATTTGATTCAAAATACAGCAAAAAGAGTAATGTTGTGAAATATTGTTACAATAAATTAATGTTTGCTATTGAATATATTTATATTATATTTCTGTGATCAAAGCTGAATTTCCAACATCTGTATTCCAGTCTTATATATAATAACGTGTTAAATAGATATGCTCCACAAAACTTTGTAATTTAATTTATAATGTATCTTGGATAAATTATAAATAGATAGTTATAAGAAGGAATATAATTAAAAGGATATGGAGTTATAAAGGACCTTGACACCGAGGGAACCTTCTATTCACAAATGGTTCTTTGAAAGAAGGTTCTTCAGATTATAAAGAGGTAAGAAAGAGGTGGTTCTTTAAATAACTTTTGACTGAATGGTTCTTTGTGGGACCAAAAAGTGGTTCGTCACTGTGAAGAACCTTTTAAGCAATGCTCCCTCTAAGCTGAAGAAGAAATAATGTGCTTCGCACACGCAATGAGTTGGAAAGCCATCTGCGAAAGCGAATGAATTGCAATGCTCGGGTAAACCGCTATAGAGTTGATATCGCTATAGAGTTAGAACCGGTGAATGCGGTTTACAGGTTTCATAGAACGAATGATGTGAGCAAATGAGTCGCCGTAGAAACCAAATGTTGTAATGGTTTTGGGCGGAAAATTGCTCAAATCGAGAGCAAACATCAAGAATGACGTGAAATAAAACGTCATCAGTGGTTAAAGAAGCGTGGCTTGATAAGTGCTGGGAATGCGGGAGATGGGCACAGAACGCTAACAAAACTCAGAGACATTTACAGTCACACACAGGTGCATTGTGCAAACTGTACTTCATAGGGATGTTTAGATAGCTATAGAAGAATTCACGCTCACGTTTTGTTTTTTAAATATTTAAAGGAACACTCCACTATTTTTGAAAATAGGCGATTTTTCCAACTCCCCTAGATAGTTGAGTTTTACCGGTTTCTAATCCATAAGCATCTCGGGTTGGCTGGGTTAGCACGTTTGCTTAGGTTAGCATAGCTCATTGAATCTGATGACACCGTTAGCATCTCGCTCAAAAAGACCAAAAGAGTTCTATATTTTCCTATTAAATACGTAACTTTTGTGCGGCTTTTTTGGAACCTGTGATACATTTTTCTTTGATTCTTTGATGAATAAAAAGTTAAAAAGAACAGCATTTATTCAAAATAGAAATATTTTCTGAAAATATAAGTCTTTACTATCACTTTTTATCCATTTAACACATTCTTGCTGATAAAAGTATTAATTTCTTAAAAAAACAAACAAAAAAAACAATTACTGACTACAAACTTTTGACTAGTAGTGTAAGGTAACAAAATTTCTATTTGAATAAACACTGTTCTTTTTAACTTTATTCATTAAGAATCCTAAAAAATATCACAGGTCCCAAAAAAAATGTTAAGCAACACAACTGTTTCCAGCAAGATAATAAAATCAGCTATTAGAATGATTTCTGAAGATCATGTGACACTGAAGACTGGAGGAATCGGAATGTGCTGAAATTGCTTTGCTTCATAGGATATCAAGATATGCAAAGTATATAAAATAGAACACTTTTTTAAATTGCAATAATATTTCACAATATTTTTTTGTGAAATAATATTCAGTATTTTTTATCAAATAGATACAGCTTTGATGAGCATAAGAAACATCTTTCACAAACATTTTGGATCCCAAACTTTGAATGGCAGTGTATTATCTGTAAAAAAAAAAGTTTTCTCAGGTAACCTAAAATGTACATAATTTAGTCACGGGTCAAATTAAATACAAATAGCACATTAAAGTTAAAAGTTACTCACTTTTTTGTGTGTGCGCTGTACAGGTCTGGTATAAAGAATGTTTTTGCTCAGGTGGCCGAAATGTCCGCCCAATAGAGAAAAGTTTTGCTCAGCAAGAAAAACAATTAGAGGGGGGGGGAACATTGCTTTAAAGCATCTTTGTTTTTAAGAGTGTAACTGAGACTTGTTATAGCACTTGCATATCATTGCTCTTTTGTTGATTTTGATTGCTTTTATTGTCCTTGTCTTTGGATAAAAGCGTCTGCTAAATGACTAAATATAAATGTAAATGTGATCAGCAACCAAATATTGATAATGCGGAAGTTACTGCCTTTTGCCTTGGTGTGACTTCTCACGTTTTGCAGACAATGCAAAGGCAGAGTACAGTAACTTCAAAATAGGGGTAAAAATAAAGTTAGAGCTCACAATTTTTTAATGTAGATAATTTGCATTACTAAAACATCTAATTGCCAAATTTCCAGTGTCCTACCTATAATTAATTTGGCTGGACAAATAAAAAACGTGAGTCATTTTTCTGTTTCACACTCTAGCGAGTTAAGGTCTTTTGCTTTTTTAGGGCATAATTATTAAATGTAGAGATTAACATTATTAATAAAATTTTTTTTTTTGGTTTTTTGTTTTTTGGGGGATTGTAGAAGTATTGTTCATGCTTAGTTCATGTTAACTAATGAAATTGCCTGTCAGTGGCTCTGTCAAAGTGGGCCAGATCAAGCTGTAATAATGTTCAGGTATTTTTCCTCATCCAAAGCTCTGGCTATACAAGACCTATTGTTTCTAAAGACTGCTTGATTGAATAAACATTTTGGATTGACTCCCCAACCCACCACCCATACCCACACCCCGACACTCCCATTCTTTCACCTTTATTCATTTGCATTATCTGTCCTTTAGGTTGGAACAAATATGGTGGAGTACCTCCAGCAGGCTGAAGCATCAAGACCTTACCCTTATGTCCTGTCACTTGAAAATGGACACATTGACTCCCAGGCATTTGTCATCCTGGCAGGAGAAGCTTTGGAGCAAAGCACTCTCGTTGGGGCAGTAGATGTATGCTTCAAATCGTTTTATGTTTTTGATGTGAACTACCCAAAACAGTGTTTCTATAGTTGGGAGTTTATTCAAAATATTTATGAGTTGGAGGGAAGTGAATCCCCAACAGTCAAATTTTTACACTCGGCACTACATTCTTGCAAGTAGATGATAAGAGGTTATTTGAACAAACAGTGGTTCACGAGGTAGCATTTTAGTTTGAATTTTATTTGCACATGAGATTTTTTGTTGTTTTGTTTTTTGTATAAACAACTGTTTCATTGCTTGAGGAAGAGTATTACTTTATGTGCACATACTGATGATTATCAATTACATTTTTGTGTAGAAATGTTTTACTGGCAATAGGCTGTATTTCATAGTTTTATGTTTGTGTTCATACTGTAGACTAAAAACAACAGGTTCATATTGTAGACTAAGAACAATACTGCTTTGTAACAAACAGTTGTTCTTCAGGTAAAAACATTTAGAATTTTAATGTCATGTGCATATGGATTAAAAATAATGTAAATGATTTGTAAAAAAAAAAAAAACTGAGGTTTTTGGGCATTTTATTTTCATGTGCATATGGATTAAAAATAATATGAATTATTTGTTTAAAAATGTTTTACTAAACCTTGAGGTTCTTTGGAGTTTTGGTTGAGGTAAAGTGTAATTACAAAGTGTAATGTGCTGAAAAAAAAAGAAGCTAATACAATGTTGACCTGTTTGTTTATCATGTGGTATATTTAATTTTAAAAGATGAATTTAAAAGGAATAAAAATTAAAAATACCTTTGAAAATATAACCCATTTATGAAATCAAATTAACCCATTATTTTTGTAAAAATAACCAATTTTTGGGTAGAAAAAACAACCCATTTGCTGGGCTAAAATTAATAACCCAACTTCTTGGGTTAGTTTAACCCCATATGGGTTCTGTTACCCAGCAGTTGGGTTAAAAACAACCCAATTTGGATTGTTTTTAACCCAGTGTTTTTTTAGAGTAAGAAATAAGTTGAAATAAATAGGTTGAACTGCTCGCCTAATAATTTTAGGCATTTAAAGCTCTAGTGAGAAAAATAAAACATGGAAAGCTCAAAAAGCAAATGGCTTTCACAAGTAAAATTAATAAATTAATTTTGATGCAAGCAGAATCAAGAGGAAAGCAAAATGGAAAACAACAAGTTGTTGTAAGGGAAACAGGTCAGTTTAGCTCAAAGGGAATTATTTATGATATTTATAGGGAATTTGGTCAGAATCAATGTTTTATGGCTGATCAGTCGACCAGCGATTCATTGAACGAGCCGTATAACATCAATCCACAATATAGTAAAAACACTTTATTAGCATGGTAACTAGGCATGCATCGATCCGATACTCAGGATCGGTATCGGCTCCGATACTGGCAATTTCTGTTGGGAGCGGGTATCGGTCAGCCGACGATCCATAACCGAGGATGTGCTTATATATTGGGTTATTGTTAAACATCACGAAAGACAAACACATTCTAAGCACCATAAAGTCCACGTGTTCTGAAGCTGTTCCGTAGTTCAGTATGAGGTACAGATGAATATTTAAGTCATTAAATTCAAGTTCACGTGAACTCTTCTCTCCACTGCGGCTGTCAGTCATCCTCCATTCAGCATTCAAACTGCGCGTCGCGTTTGGTTACGACAGTCAAAACAATGAAACTCTTCAAGGGCGCACAATAACTGAGATTTAAAACTGTTAAAAGAAAAGGCTCAATATACTATCGCACAAATTAACTAAACTACCATCTCAGGTTACTTATATAACCATGGTTCCCTGAGTAGGGAACGAGACACTGCGTCCTCTAGGGGTCGCTCCTGGGGAACGCCTCGTCGTGACCAGTGTCTGAAGCATATATTGAAAAAACACCAACTCGTTTGCCAGCGACAGCCATGACGTCACTACGGTGCGACTATAGTATAAATAGGCACAGGGAGAACACATCATCCACTTCTTCGTCTGAAGCTTGCGTCCGCAGCATGGCAAGAAGCCTAGAGGACGCAGTGTCTCGTTCCCTACTCAGGGAACCATGGTTACATAAGTAACCTGAGACGTTCCCTTTCATGGGAACTTCGAACTGCGTCCTCTAGGGATCGCTATGGGGAACGGTATACCCACGCCACCATGCTGAGGGGAGTGCATGCCAGAACCATGGCGAGCACTAAGTACCAACTCTACCCTATTGCTATGGGAGTCGCCCCTGGGAAGTTAGACGGCTGTCAGTGACATTATTCCCTACGGCCAAAGGCCTAGGCTACATACCCCAAAATACTTACCTGTTAGGGCCAGACTCCTGGGTCTGGAGTAGAGCTCAAGGCTTGGAATCCGGAATAGATTCCATTAAGGACGAGACCAAGAGCCTAGAATCATACTAAGTCTTGGCTGTCACACAGGGGCTACCGCACGTTTTCTTTGTATGTGCTGAAGGAACTGTCTGTCAAGGGACCGTCAGGAAAGCACACCATGTAAACGAGGGTTAGGGTCCAAACGCAGGCTTTATTTAAACTGCTGGGGAAAACAACGTAAAAGCAGAAAACAAACAGAGCTGACACTCCTGAAAACACAGGCTGAGAAACAGATACCGAATCCACTGAGCACAAAACATTGATCATCCGCGCGAGTGGCGTGGGGACGGCTCGTAAATAGCCTACGGAATTGGCAAAAGCTGTTTGTGCATGTGTGTGTGTGTGAGTGTGTGCCCAGGTGTGTTGGGTCAAGGTGATGGAAAGGGAGTCCGGGAGGATGGGAGTTGGCGACCTCTGGTGGTGAGAGGGAAAACACCAGACGCCAGAACACGCACTTGTTCTCAAAGAATTCTCTAGTAGCAACACCCTTTTAAGTAGGTATCCAGGGGATACATAGGAGGAGTGTTGACCAAGCGGAACCGGGGTTTTAAACCACTCAAAAAAAGCACAAAGTCTTTGCGCGTAGCTCTTACCATACAGGATTTTAGAAAAGTGGGCAAAACATAACGTGCACACTTACCAGCTATGTGGATTTTAGAACGTGGGCAAAGCATAACGTGCACACTTACAACTTATGTGGATTGTCGAAATACTGTTCTAGGGGTTCTCATGGCACCCTGAAAGAGCAGCCCATAAATAGAAATAGCACATCCTCAAAAACGCTATGTCTACGGCTATAATGCTGGAGTGGCTAGCAGTAAATCTGTAGCTGAGGGAGCAAACATCCAGCTCTCAATCGAGAGGGAGCTCAACCTACAGCATGTTCCAATGGTGGAACAGCTAGCAGTTATTTAGCTGAGGGAGCAACACACCCAGTTCTCAATTCGAGAAGGGGGCTCGACCTGCAGCATGTTCCAATGCTGGAACAGCTTGCAATAATTTACTTAGCTGAGGGAGCGACACACCCAGTTCTCAGTCGAGAAGGGGGGCTCGACCTACAGCATGATTGTAAATCAGAAGGGTAAGCATACTGCAAGCTAGCCAAACACTCAGCGCATCAGGGAGGCAGAGGAAGGACCTAATTCACCTGATGCTGCTGGTTCCAGGTGCTCTGGAGAAACAGAGAACTCAAACTTCTCATGTGAGAGGAGAACTCTGAATACAGAGGAATAACGTTGCTCATTCCAGATAACCCTTTGATAAAGGGGAGCACTGCTCAATACTACCACGAGGACAGCCCATGGAGCGAGGAATCCAACTCCTCAGAGGGATTAACGCTCGAAAGAAAGCACCATACTCACAATAACTCTCAATGGTGAGGGGAGCGATACTTCCTAGTGTGTCAAATTAGAGACACACTGGTTGAGTGGAGCTCAAGGTACCGGGGGTCTAACCAACTCAGAGAAAGGGAACGAGATCAATAATGCGTAACCCTTACCATACAGAATTTTAGAAAAGTGGGCAAAGCATAACGTGCACACTTACCACTTATGTGGATTTTAGAAAAGTGGGCAAAGCATAACATGCACACCTACCAGCTATGTGGATTTTAGAAAGTGTGCAAAGCATAACGTGCACACTTACCACTTATGTGGATTTGTAGAAAAGTGCGCAAAGCTTAACATGTGCACTTACCATAGTATTTGGATTTAAGAGTTTTCCAAGCATCTGTTTACAGATGACCGGAAATCTGGGCCAAAAGGCGGAGAGGCAAGCTCACAATAACCCTCACTGGTGAGGGGAGCGGTGCTTCCAGAGTGTGTCGATAGAGACACATTAGTTGAGTGGAGCCCAAGGTACTGGGGTCTAACCAACTCAGAGAAAGAGAACAAGGTCAATAACGCGTAACCCTTACCATACAGGATTTTAGAAAAGTGGCAAAGCATAACGTGCACACCCACCACTTACGTGGATTTTAGAAAAGCAGCAAAGGATAACGTGCACACTTACCACTTATGTGGAATTGTAGAGAAAAGTATGCAAAGCTTAACGTGGCATTACCATAGGATTTGGATTTTAGAGTTTTCCAAGCATCCGTTTACAGAAACCCGGAAGTACTGGGCCAAACGGTGGAGGCAAGCTCAAATACAACCCTCAATGGTGAGGGGAACGATGCTTCCAAAGTGTGTCGATAGAGACACACTAGTTGAGTGGAGCCCAAGGTACCGGGGTCTAAACCAACTCAGAGAAAGGGAACGAGATCAATAACGCTTAACCCTTACCATACAGGATTTTAGAAAAGTGGGCAAAGAGTAACGTGCGCACTTACCAGCTATGTGTATTTTAGAAAGTGTGCAAAGCATAACTTGCACACTTACCATTTATGTGGATTTTAGAAAGTGGGCAAATCATAACGTGCACACTTACCACCTATGTGGATTTTAAAAAGTGCGCAAAGCTTAACGTGTGCACTTACCAAAGTATTTTGGATTTAGAGTTTTCCAAGATCTGTTTACAGATACCCGGAAGGACTGGGCCAAACGGGAGAGGCAAGCTAAAATACAACCCTCTAAGGTGAGGGGGCGATGCTTCCAGGGTGGAAACAGAGCCGCACTAGTTGAGTGGAAGCCAAGGTACTGGGCCTAACCAAACTCAGAGAAGGAACGAGATTAATAACGCCGTAAACCATTACTCAGACAGGATTTTAGAAAGTGCGCAAAGCATAATGTACACACTTACCACTCATGTAGATTTTTAGAAAGTGTGCAAAGCATAACGTGCACACTTACCACTTATGTGGATTTGTAGAAAAGTATGCAAAGCTTAACGTGTGCACTTACCATAGTATTTGGATTTTAGAGTTTTCCAAGCATCTGTTTACAGATACCCGGAAGTACTGGGCCAAACGGGAGAGGCAAGCTCAAAAACAACCCTCAAAGGTGAGGGGAGCACGGGAAACGATGCTTCCAAAGTGTTGATCGATGAGAGCCACATCGTTGAGTGGAGCCAAGGTCGGGTCTAACCAAACCTCGAGAAAGGGAACGAGATAATAACGCGTAACCCTTACTACAGGATTTTAGAAAGTGGGCAAGCATAACGTGCACACTTACCACTTATGTGGATTTTAGAAAGTGCGCAAAGCATAACGTGCACACTTACCACTTATGTGGATTTGTAGACAAGTGCGCAAAGCATAACGTGCACAATGTTACACTTATGTCGGAATTGAGACAACACAGTGCCCCGCAACAGCTAAACGTGATGCACTTACCAAAGTATTTGGGATTTTAGAGTGTTCAAACATCTGTTTACAGCACTGCCCCAGACAGCATTTACACAGGAAGTTTTCTCGTAATGCCACCTATACCTCCTGCTCGATTCCTCAGCAAGAGCGGATATCCTGGTGATCGGGAAACCCTTCAGGGCGACCCAGATACGGTAGACCAGTCAGGGTAGCATGAAAGCATAACCCCAGCCCGGGCATCCAGGAAATTTTTGCAGTGACGCGCCGGGGGCCTGATGATCACGAAGGCTCCCGCAGAAGCCTGTGTTATGGCCGCATGATCCAGGACCGACCTGCTGCTGCTGCGTATGCCCTGGAATCCGAGATTTCGAGATGTCAAGGAGGGGAGTCTTAGAGGACGTCTCACCCATAGAGCGATAGCTGGCCAGCGTCTCTCTATAGGGGCATCTTCTCATAACCGCTTTCGCGCATTGCCTCGATGTTGGCATAACTCGTATGCTGGAATCTATGGATGCGTGAGGAAAAAACGGCCTCTTCCATTCCTTCTCAATCTTTATATGGAAAACAGGAAGAAAAGAAGGCTCACCTGAGCTGGAGGGTTATGGCCAGAAAAATAACGTTCATCGAGATACTCGCGACGTCACTTTCTTCACCCTCTTCACAGCAAGTAAAGCCTCACCGTTGCGAGATCCATAATTTCCAAAAGCTCATCATACGCAGGGCAGGAGGATTGGGAAGGCTCAGCTTCAGCTTCTTTGCCCTCCTCAGACATTTCCTGCTTTTGTGTCATCAGATGTCAAACAATGTCAACACTGATGCACACATCCTTAAACGCTTTGCTAGTGCTCGCCATAATGAGATGAATAGAGAGATCTTACCACAGAAATGCACGCTTCAAACAAAACAGTCAATGAAGACGAAGAACAGAATGATGTGTGCTCCCGGCGCCTATTTATACTGTAGTCGCACCGATAGTGACGTCATGGCTGTCGCCGGCCAAACAAGTTACAGCATGAAATGGTGTTGGAAGTTGGTTGTGTTTTTTCAAGTATGCTTCAGACACGGGTCACGACGAGGCGTTCCCCATAGAGGACGCAGTTCGACGTTCCCATGAAAGGGAAGCATCAATATCTCTTTCCTTTGTGCTTTGAATCTCGGATAAGAGCTGCAGCGCTCTGTGCTGCTCATTATTGGAGCTTTTCATATTATAATACTTTGCGCAATGAAAGATTATTTATAGCGTTTTTTTGTTATTTCCTATAAGGCTATTAATAATGTAATGTATAGCACAGTAATGGAGGCAGAAACATGATAGATAGGACTCCTCTATCTATCATATGTTGCTGCTTTCATTACTGTGATACATTTAAAAGAAATGTATTTTAATTGTATAGTTTATATTTATATATAAATACATTTACTTGTTTTCATTAATGTATTTTACAACAATACAGAGAGCAATGTTTAGTGGTGGCTAAACTTATTCACTTTTATTTGTTCCCACTAAATAATGTTATTTCACTAAACGTTAAATATGTTTTTGTGCACTCATGATTTTTCTAGAATAAATTTGCTGCTAAATTATCCACTAACCTAGTTTATAATAGTATTTTTGTCATAGATTATAATATATTTTTTCATTTGTTATTTTTCATTAAAATGAAGTTGTCTATATTTAGTAGATTGTGTTTAACACACAAAAGAGTGACGATCAGGTCAACACACAGAAGTATAGAAATTCTACACTGATAAAAAAAATTAATAAAAAAATACTGCGCTGGTATCGGATCGGAATTGGCCGATACTCAGAATTTTTGGTATCGGATCGGGATTGGTTCTGAAAAAATGGTATCATTGCATCCCTAATGGTAGCAAGATAGTATATAGATAGGTATAAGACATTAACTTGTAAGCACAAAACAAATGATACTTCTCTTTTCAATACAAAACAAGACTTTGTTGGACAATTATAAGACATAAACTAATCTAACACAAAAACACATGAACTCACACATTCACACAAGTTGCAGAAATAAAGTGAGGAAAGAATTAGTTTGAGAGAGTGAAAATGTGAAATCCCAAGTTTATAGCAATATAGGCAATTGCTTAGACCTGAACAGCCTTTAATCAATAAACCCTTGCATTGAGTTTCTCAGTGAGGCTAATAAACATTATATTAAATGCACCAGTTCAGCAATAATCTGGAGGTTGTTCTTGCATTGCCTTAGCTTTAATGGAATGTCTTTTGTATGGCATGGCTGCAGAAAGGGGTTTCCCAAGGTTGTTGATTGGCTGGAAGTTCAGTAGTCATTGGAAGTGACATCTTGGGCGTTGGCTGAAGGATGGTGTGGAGTCGTGTATGCTGGCTGAAGTTTTAAAGCTGGTACAGACAACGTCTGACATGGCTTTGCGGCAAAACTTAGAATGCAAAACTCTCAACGAGAAAAGAAAAGAAACTGATGTAGAAGAAAGAAACAAA